>JAEOAD010002522.1:0-218013 GCA_036365145.1 Orientallactaga sibirica | reverse complement strand
AAGACTTGTATTTATAATAGAAAAATATTTATGAATTAGCTATTCACTTTGAAAGCTAACTTGAGAAAGAAGGGCAAAGAGAAGGAATTTACTGTATTAGATATTACCACATACTGGCCGGGTGTGGTGGTGCATGCCTTTAATCCCAGCACTTGGGAGGTAGAGATAGGAGGATCACCATGAGTTCAAGGCTACCCTGAGACTACTGAGTGAATTCCAGGTCAGCCTGGGCTACCTTGAAAAAAACAAAACAAAACAAAAAAGAGATATTACCACATACTTTAGAGTCATAGTAATAAAATGGCATGGAACCTTTGTAGGAACTATTAATTAAACAATGAAACAAATGAAACTACAGAAATACATTCAAGATTATATGGTAATTTGATACATGATAAAATGTTTTTCAAAGCACTGGAAAGGGGCTGGGAATGTAGCTCAGTTGTACTTGCTTAGCATATGAGAGCTCCTAGAAAAGCCACAAATTATTAGTTTATTTATTTTTAATATTTTAATAATTTATTTGCAAAGAGAAAGAGAGAATGGGTGTACCAGGGCCTCTAGCTGCTGCAAACAAACTCTAATGTATGCACAACTTTGTGCATCTGGCTTTACCTGGGAACTGGGCAATTGAGCCTGGGTTGTTAGGATTAGCAGGCAAGTGCCTTAACCACTCAGCCATCTCCCCAGCCATTTTTCTTAGTTTATAATAAGATAGTTTACTAAGTGGAACATATAGCTGGATTTCCCTTGCACAGTATATAAAATTGGAATTTAGATACATTATATATAAGGGGGAAAGGTAAAGCTAAGACATAGTCTTTAATTTTGGGAGGCAGCAAATGTTTAAATCGGAATTGAAAAGCAAAACTACAAAGCTAGCTGGGTGTGGTGGTACAAAGGCATAAATCCAACACCCTGGGGAAGTATTGATGTAAATCTAGCCTGGGCTATATAGTGGGACCCTATCTCTAAAAATAAAAATAAAAAATCACAGGGCTGGAGAGATGGCTTAGTGGTTAAGGAATTTGCATACAAGCCAAAGGATCCAGGTTCCATTTCCTCGTACCCACGTAAAGCCAGATGCACAAGGTGATACATGCATCTGGAGTTCGTTCACAGAGACTAGAGGCCCTGGAACACCCATTCTCTTTATCTGCCTTTCTCTCTAATAAATAAAAATTTAAATATCACAAAGTCAAAAAAAGTAATGGCTTTTGCCATATTATGATTATTTTTTTCTTGTTAACCAAGAAGTTCATAGGCAATATTAAGTGATTAATGATAGCAAATTCTTAAATCATAATACCAACAAAGGGTTAATATCTAGAATTTATAAGGATGTCTATAAATTAACAAAACAAAAATTCCATAAAAATGGAGACTGGATATAAACAAGTAGGTCACTGAAGGAAAAGCTCAAGTGGCTATCAAATATATGGAAAGAATCTCAAAATCACAAAGAATCAGATAATATGTAAGTACCTCCCTGGTCAGGCCATATTGCTCAAATTGTATCAGGTTTTCCTAATACCCCCTCTTCCTTCTGCTCCCAGTGTTTCTTGTGATTCTCCCTTTCCTTTCCTCCTCCTGCCTCCCCATTTCTCTTATCTCGACACACATAAAAGGATTACCACCCTTTTCTCCCTCCCTATTCTCTTTCTACTTTCCTCCCTTCCTTGAACTTTCAAGTTCTTAAAACTTATTTCTTTAAGAAAAGAGTGAAGGAAGGAAAGCTCATGGGGAAACTGGAGGAGGAGAGGCAGAGGAAGAGCATTTGACAGTGCTGTGGTTTGAAAACCTTTCAATCAATGAAACACATTGCTAGTTGCATGGCAGATGAATTAGGAAGACTAAAGAAAAATTAAAGGAAAGAGGAAAAAGAAGGGAAATTACATTTGAATTACATCTCATTGGTAATAAAAAATAATGAACTACCAGTTTAATACCACTGGAATCATCAAAGTTACTATAGTGATGATACCCAGTGTTGCAGACAGCTTCAGGTTCGCTGAGATGAACTTCCAGACCAGGCACAGTTATGGAGGAAGGGATATTATTTATTGAAGTTTACAGATCCAGGGGAAGTTCCATAAAGTCAGGAGAAGCAGCCTGCTCTTCACAAGGCCAAACAGAGAGAGCAAAAGCCAACCAGCCACCACAGCACACAGAGCAAAACTACAGCCAAAAGGTCACACAGCACACTTCAGGAACTCCTGCTAGGCACATTTGCGTATCTTTACAATGGAATCTCAAACCCACACCTTAAGACCAGCCCCCAATGACATTGTCTCTAGCAAGGTGATTGAAGATGCAAACTATAAAGTAATAAAACATTGAATATATTGGGGGACATATATTCAAACTACCACACCCAGTTACTGTTGTAACAACATAGCTCACTTGTGAAACATTCTTTTTTATATTTTATTATTTATTTATCTATTTATTTATTTATATGTGAGGGGCTTAGATAATGGACATGCCAGGGCTTCTAGTCATTGCAAATGAACTCCAGATGCACACAACACTGTGTACATCTGGCTTATGTGCGTTCTGGGAAACCAAACCTGGGTCCTTAACTACTAAGCCATTTCTCCAGCCCGTGAAACACTATTGACAGTCTTAATAGTATAGGCTTCTGGAAGTGGTTCACATTACTTATGTAATACTGTCCTGATCATAAATGTACCTGTCTAAGAACTAAGAAATAATTTCCATTTCTATGGGGGACCAGTTTCTCTGACTCATTCTCTTTCTCATGCACACACAACTACTTTCTGTAACAGATACTTGTTTTGTGAGTCTTAGAATTATATCAGTGCTAGGAAACATCCCATACCTTTATGTATATATGAAATCATATACAGAAGTAAATGAAATAATTCAACTGTATTATTCTTCCTTCCTCTGTGACTACTGGTGCTCCTGTAACAGGGGCTAGAAACTCCCTGCCTCCCAAGATGATCTTCTTAGAATCAAGGGGAAAGAAGAAACTAAGTAACCTTTTCCTGAGATTCCCAGTGTACTAGGCACATATTAGAGGCTTTCACAGTAGGAAAGAGTAGGTATATGATGCCATAGGATGATCACAGAAACAGAAACAGAAACAGAAACAGAAACAGAAACAGAAACAGAAACAGAAACAGAAACAGAAACAGAAACAGAAACAGAAACAGAAACAGAAACAGAGATTAAGGAGTAAAAGGACACAGAACTGGATCCTAGGGCTGTCTGAGCAGTTCACTGTTGGAGACTGAGAGGCAAAGCTAGAGAAACCTTGAACTGTATTTACCAGAAAGCAGACCAAGAGTTATTAGTTTATTGGAGCTATATAGTTTTCTGTTCACCATGAATGCTATAGTCTGTACTGATCGCAGATATAACTGCCATAGGACCTTCGTACCCTGTCAAAATGCATTTATAGTGGTGGTATATCAGGTATCATCACCAACAGCGTGGGAGATGTTTTATCATGCAGGAGTGAGAGGATTGGGGGAATTCTTAAATAATCTACATTCAATCAAAAGAATAATTGCCTTCTTTGCCTCTGTTTGCTGGCAATTTGGTTGTACAAGGAAGAACAGAAGTCTTTACTGATAGAGACTGATTTATAAATGGCTTTCAGAAGTTCATGATGGGACAGAGTTTTGTAGTCTCCTAGAAACAGCTAAAAACATGTTATGAGGAGAGAGAAATTCAAACTAAAAACAATCTTTTTTCTTTGCAGCTAAGTCAACATGCCAAGACATCCCTCCAAACATGAGCATCATAAGTGTGAAAGCATTTTTTTTCCGATTGTAATTCTGATGCCTGGGGTTGCCAAGATGAGCAGAGACAGCCTCCTGCCTTCTCTTCAGCTCTGGCTCATTTTAATAGGGTTTTCTCTGTTGTCTTTGGCAGAGGCATATGGGTTCAGAAAATGCACACAATATGAATTTGACATTCACCACATGTTCTGCATTCGGAAGAAGATCACCAACTTGACAGATGCAATTAGTGACATCCCTGGATATACTACTCATCTCAACCTGACACATAACGAAATTCAGGTCCTTCCTGCCTATAGCTTCACTAAGCTATCTGCTCTGGTGGATCTGCGACTAGAGTGGAATTTCATTTCTAGGTGTTTTATTATTTTATAGTTTGCATCTGCAATCACCTTGCTAGAGGCAAGGTCACTGGGGCCCCGGTTAAAGGTGTGGTGATGGTTTGAGATTCCATTGTAAAGATATGCAAATGTGCCTAGCAGGAGTTCCTGAAGTGTGCTGTGTGACCTTTTGGCTGTAGTTTTGCTCTGTGTGCTGTGGTGGCTGGTTGGCTTTGCTCTCTCTCTTGGCCCTGTGGAGAGCAGGTCGCTTCTCTTGCCTTTATGGAACTTCCCCTGGATCTGTAAGTTTCAATAAATAATATCCCTTCCTCCATAACTGTGCCCGGTCTGGAAGTTCATCTCAGTGAACCTGAAGCTGTCTGCTACAGTAAAGTGGTACCGAGGAGTGTGGGGTGAGATGAACCTGACCGTGTGGATATTCGTCTTTTGGAACCTTTGTTTTGGAGGAATGGGCATGGACTTGGTGCTTGCAACTGAAGATGCCTTCTGGAATGGTAAGCCAAGTTTTATGGACTATTCTGATGAGAGTTTGAGAATGCTAAGTGCAGACTGTATTGAACTTCGAGGCTTGGCTTATGAGGTTTCTAAGGGGAAGGAAAGACGGAAGAGGACTTTGTTGGAACTGGGCTACTGGCATAAGGGATGGCTACGTTCCGCTATCCAGGCCCAGAGTGTTTGATCAAGGTTAAATTTGTAATGGACTGATGTGCTTGGCTAAAGATATCGGACTGAGATTTTAAAATTTTAAGTTGGAAAACCTGAAGCAAGTTAAAAGTAAAGGCATTGAGAGTGGTTTAGATTCTATTGTCAACACATTAGCAATCTTAAGGAAGGTGGAAGGAAGGTGGCCCGACTTGATTTACATTAAAACAATGGAGAGGATGCCTGAGGAAAGACTGTTAGAAATGCAAACTCTTTGGAAAGAGTTGACTGGAGAAGGAACCTGCTTTTCAAGGCAATGGTTTATTTCATCCCTGGATTAAGAATATGGCTGTGTCCTGCACATCTGGTATTAGTTTTGGAAATATGAAAAATGCATAGAATGGTCATGAGTTGCACACAGTTCCAGGAGCTACTGCTGAGATGTGGCATGAGGTAGGGCATGAAGACCCTCAGGAATAGGCTGGAAGAGCCTTTTGGAAGACGGACCGTAGTTTGCACGGAGACCTGAAGATGTTTTGGATATACCAGGACTGTGCAATAGGGCTACCATGGAGTGCAGTGTTGGCATGGGATGAAAGTTTTCCCTGGCGACTCTGCCCAGCTGGAGGGGCGGGATTGGAAAACCTGGAGACTGTCAGTCTATGGTTATATTGAAGTTGAACTGCAGAAGTTTGATGACTGTTGATGGTGGTTGAGTTTGCATGTTATAGTCTCTCCTTGCTATGCCTTATACCACTTAAAAATGTTTACTCTGTGCCTTTACATGTTGAAAATATTTAACTTGTTTGATTTTACAGGACTCACTATCTTAAGATGACCAAGACTGTGAGAACCTTTGAAATTGGACTGAGTACAATTTACAATGTGTGATAGTTATAAATCTATTGGGGGCCAGGAGCTAAATATATTGGGGGCCAGGGGCGGAATGTGGTAGTTTGAATATATGTCCCCCAATATATTCAGTGTTTTATTATTTTATAGTTTGCATCTGCAATCACCTTGCTAGAGGCAAGGTCACTGGGGGCCCGGTCTTAAGGTGTGGTGATGGTTTGAGATTCCATTGTAAAGATATGCAAATGTGCCTAGCAGGAGTTCCTGAAGTGTGCTGTGTGACCTTTTGGCTGTAGTTTTGCTCTGTGTGCTGTGGTGGCTGGTTGGCTTTGCTCTCTCTCTTGGCCCTGTGGAGAGCAGGTCGCTTCTCTTGCCTTTATGGAACTTCCCCTGGATCTGTAAGTTTCAATAAATAATATCCCTTCCTCCATAACTGTGCCCGGTCTGGAAGTTCATCTCAGTGAACCTGAAGCTGTCTGCTACAGGCGCCTTAAACCCTAAGCCATCTCTCCAGCCCCTGAACAACTCTTTTGAGGGCCTGTCCAACTTGGAGACTTTGCTCCTGAGTAAGAATAAGATCACTCATATTCACAAAAATGCCTTTGTTCCTCTTGTCAAATTGAAACATTTGAGCCTGTCTAGAAACTTGCTTTCCAATCTGTCTAGTGTTCTTGGTGCAGTCCAGCATCTTCTGTGCCTTGAATACCTTGATCTTACTAATAACACAGTCATCTTCTTGGAACACAGTCCCAGGTCATTGGCCTCCTTGAGCCATTTGTTACTTCCAAACCTGACCACTCTTGATGTCTCCCAGAATAGGTATCAAGTCATTCAGAATGTGTATTTGGAAACTCTGCCCCAACTGAGAAGCTTGAATTTGAGTGAAACGCTCATAAAACTGGAGATGCTTCCTGCCAAACACCTGCAGAACCTAAAAGTTATGGACTTCAGTAACCATGAGCTTAGAGATGGTCACTTAAACATGAGTACAGTGTGCCATATCCTCAGAAACTTACCCATATTAGAGGATTTGGTTTTTAAAAAAAATGCTACTAACACAGGGGGCATAAAGCATCTTACCAATTGTACCAGGCTTTTGTTCCTTGACCTTGGCCAAAGCAGTGACTTGGTTCACCTTAATGACAGTCAGTTTGATGCTATGCCCAGCCTCCAAAGATTGAATCTAAACAATTGTAAACTTTCCTTTGTCAGCAACAGGACCTGGAATTCCCTCCAGAACTTGATGGTCCTAGATCTAAGCCACAATAAGTTTAAAACCTTTCCAGATTTTGCATTTTCACCCTTGAAGTGCTTGCAGTCTCTCTTTCTCTCTAGAAACCCCATCACAGAACTCAATAATCTGGCCTTCAGTGGGCTGTATTCATTGAAAGAACTCAACTTAGCTGGGTGCTGGATAGTATCAATTGACAAGTATTCCTTTGCTCAATTACCAAATCTAGAGAGCTTAGACCTTGGAGACAACAATATTCAAACTCTGAAGTGGAGAACCTTTCAATCTCTTAAAAAGCTCCAAGTTTTGGATCTCTCACATAATCGCCTAGAAATTATAGAGAGGAGTGCATTTTCTGGTCTCATATACCTGTATTACCTTGACCTGACATATAATGGCTTGTCAGGTTGTCATGAACATTTTTTCTTAGACCTTGAAAATCTGGAAATTTTGAACCTCAGTTTTAATAAAATCGCATATGAAACCACTAGGACCTTGGAATTTCCACCATTTATGAACCTCAAATCTTTGAAACAACTCAATCTAGAAGGACAAAACAATGGGATTCAGGTGGTTCCAACCAACTTTTTCCAAGGGTTCAGTGGCTTGCAGGAGTTACTCCTAGGGAAAAATCCTGTGATATTCCTGGACCACCTACAATTTGACCCCCTGATTAATCTCACAAAGTTGGATATCTCAGGAACAAAATCTGGAGAACAAAGTCTCTACTTAAATGCTTCCTTATTCCAAAAACTCAAAAGGCTAAAAATACTGTGCCTTGAAAACAACAACTTAGAGTCACTGACTCCAGGCATGTTCTCAAGCTTACAAAGCCTTCAGGTCTTCTCTTTAAGATTCAACAACCTGAGGGTCATTAATCAAAGTCTTTTGGAGAATCTGAAATCTTTGATGTACTTTGATGTCTATGGCAACAAACTTCAGTGCAACTGTGACAATGTGTGGTTCAAGAATTGGTCAACAAGCACAGCAGATGTCCACATCCCCTTACTCTGGAGCTACCCTTGTCAGCAACCAGACAGCCACAGTTTGTTGGTAGATTTTGATGATTCTGTGGGTAATTTTGATCTGGGAAAAGTCTACTTCTGTTCCTTCAGTCTGGTCCTCAAAACCATGGTCTTGTCTTGGTTCAGTACCAAGATGATTTCATCTCTTTGGTATGGAATATACATATTTAGGGCCTGGTACCTAGCTAAATGGCACAAAGCAGAGAAGGAGTTCATGTATGACGCCTTTATCTCTTTCACTGCCAGTGATGAGGGATGGGTATACAAAGAGCTTGTTCCAGCCCTAGAAGAAGATATCCAGCCCACCTTTAAGCTCTGCCTTCACCATCGGGACTTTGAACTGGGCATAGACATCTTTGAGAACATCCAGAATGCCATCAATACAAGCCGGAAAACATTGTGTGTGGTCACTAACCACTACCTGCACAGCGAGTGGTGCAGGCTTGAAGTACAGCTGGCCAGCCTCAAAATGTTCTATGAGCATGAGGATGTCATTATCTTGATCTTCTTGGAAGAAATCCCAGACTATAAGCTATCTAGCTACCACCGACTCAGGACACTGGTCAACAGACAGACATTTATCACTTGGCCAGAGAGTGCTCATGACAGGCCACTTTTCTGGGCTCGTGTTAGAAATGCATTGGGCAACAAAACTGTGGAGAAAGACAATAAGCAGCTAATTGTTGTTGAATGAATGACTGAAAGTTTTACAATCTCAAATAAAATCGCACAAGGTTGCCCAAGATATGTCTAGGCTCAGCCAGGCATGGTGGTGCATGCCTTTAATCCCAACACTTGGGAGGCAGAGGTAGGAGGATCACTGTGATGTTGAGGCCACCCTGAGAGTACATAGTGAATTTCAGGTCAGCCTGGGCTAGAGCAAGACCCAACCTTGAAAAAACAAAAACAAAAACAAACAAAAAAAAAGTTATGTCCAGGCTCAGTCTAACTAAAAAGATCTGCTCGTCAGGGACAAAGGTCTGGGTTGCTTATGACCATAAGACCCAGGATCATTTGAACCATGTTCATGAGGCAGGCAGAAAAGTGAAGAAGTCTGCTTAGAAAAACTTCAGGAGCAGAGTCCCACTATTGGGTTATTAGATATATGGATGGAACTTCTCTTTAATTAAGGGAGGGCTTGGGACATCAGTAACTTGAAATTCTGGGGACTAGGAAGGCATTCATATGTGCCTGAGAATATTGTTCACTGTAGAAGAAATATTGGTACATTTTCAATATTAAAAAATACCTCATGCAGGTCAGCCTGGGCTAGAGTGAGACCCTACCTTGAAAAAAAAAATTACCTCAAACAGAATAGAGAACCCAGATGTTAATCCAGGCAGCTACAACCATCTGATTTTTGACAAAAATGCCAAAAATATTCATTGGAGAAAAGATAGCCTCTTCAACAACTGGATATCTATATGTAAAAGGATGAAAATAGATCCTTGTCTCTCTCCATGCACAAGAGTCCAGTCCAAGTAGATCAGGGACTTTAATATCAAACCTGAAACTCTGGAATTGCTGGAGGAAAAGGTAGGGGAAACCCTTCAACATATTGGCATAGGCAATGACTTTCTGAATATAACCCCAATTGCTCAGGAAATAAAACCACTAATCAACGACTGGGATCTCATGAAATTTCGACTTACAGAATTCGAGAAAATGTTTGCCAGGTACACATCTGACACAGGGTTAATATCCAGAATATACAAAGAACTCAAAAATCAGAACAATAAGAAATCAAACAACCCAATTAAAAATGGTGTATGGAAGCTGGGTGTGGTGGCACACGCCTTTAACCCCAGCACTTGGGAGGCAGAGGTAGGAGGATTGCCAAGAGTTCGAGGCCACCCTGAGACTACATAGTGAATTCTAGGTCAGCCTGGACCAGAGTGAGACCCTACCTCAAAAAAAAACAAAAAAGGGGGGGATACGGGTGCTTGCTTCGGCAGCACATATACTAAAATTGGAACAATACAGAGAAGATTAGCATGGCCCCTTCGCAAGGATGACACGCAAATTCGTGAAGCATTCCATATTTAAAAAAATGGGTTATGGAACTAAATGGAGAGTTCTCATCAGAAGAAATACTGATGGCATATAAACATCTTAAAAAATGTTCTAGGGGCTGGAGAGATGGCTTAGTGGTTAAGCAATTGCCTGTGAAGCCTAAGGACCCTGGTTCAAGGCTCAATTCCCCCGTTCCCATGTAAGCCAGATGCACAAGGTGGCACATGCATCTGGAGTTCGTTTGCAGTGGCCCTAGTGTGTCTGCTTTCTCTCTCTCTCTCTCTGCCTCTTTTTGTCTGTTGCTAATAAATAAAAATAATAAAAATAAAAAAGTGTTCTACATCCTTAGCCATCAGGGAAATGCAAATTAAAACTACTTTGAGCTGGGTGTGGTGGCGCACGCCTTTAATCCCAGCACTTAGGAGGCAGAGGTCGGAGGATTGCTGGAGTTTGAGGCCACCCTGAGACTACATAGTTAATTCCAGGTCAGCCTGGACCAGAGTGAGACCCTACCTCGGAAACAAACAAACAAACAAAAAACTACTTTGAGATTCCATCTCACTCCTGTCAGAATGGCTACCATCAATAAAAAAAGACAATAAATGTTAGTGAGTATATGGAAAAAGAGGAACCCTTCTACACTGTTGGTGGGTATGTAATCTGGTACAACCATTGTGGAAATCAGTGCGGAGTTTCTTTTTTTTTAATTATTATTTTTTATTGACTTTTAATCTTACATACCAAAAAAACCCCACCTGATATTTCCCTCCCCTCCCCCATTCCACTTTAGAACTCCAGTCTCCATCATATCCCCTCCCTCTCTCCATTAGTCTCTCTCCTAATTTGATGAAATCATCTTTCTCTTCTATTTTGAGGGCCTTGCAAAGGTATTGCTAGGCACTGCAAGATCATGGATATCGAGGCCAATTTCTGTGTGGGCAGTTGCATTGTAAGAGGTCATATCCTTCCTTTGGCTCTTCCATTCTATCCGCCCCCTCTTCCGCAATGGTCCCTGAGCCTTGGAGGGTGTGACAGAGGTGTTTCAGTGCTAGGCACTCCTCCATCCCTTCTTCTCAGCACTATGTTGCCTTTTGGGTCATCCCAGTGGTCATCACCATCTGAAAAGAGAAGCTTCTCTAGCCAGAAGTGAAAGTAGCATTAATATGTGAACATGAACATTTAGTGTAGTGCCCCCAGGGCAGCTTGGTGGGAATAATATATACATTTAGTCAGACATGAGCAGGCTTATACCCCCAAGGCTCATGACCTCACCTACCATAGACTTTTACTTAGGTTTTTCAGTACCAGGTATGTATTCCCTCACGTAGAGAGGGCCTTCAGTCCAATTATGGAGCAGTTGGTTACCCCAAGAGTAGACACACCACTATTGCACCCGTTCAGTCATTGGGCCTGTCTGGCCAAGCTTGAATATTCAGCATCCACTGTTTTCACTGTTGATGGCTTCTGTCTCCCATACGCTGCGTGCAGTGCAGCTTTTTCCAGCTTTCAGTTGGCTGGTCTACAGGGAGAAGGTTTTCTGCTCAGCACCAGCTTGCTTTCTCAGTGACCTTGCCTCTCAGGCATGAGATGTCTTCAGCAATAGGGTCTTACTATCTGTTTCCCTAGGGAAACCAAGGGCTTTGGTAAAAGCCTTAATGTTTTGGAGGCTACCGGGACCTCCTTGGCCAACAACTCACTGGAAGGTATTCCATCCCAGGTACTGAAAATTTTCTAGTAACAGTCTACATCTTCTAGATGTGCCCTTATTCAAAAAAGTAATTTTACATATGTCTTATTGATAATATCTTGAGTTTAGATTGACCCTCCCCCTGCCCTTTTTGTATGCATTCTCTTCCCATGGAGTGTGGAGTTTCTTGAGACAGCTAAAAATAGATTTACCATATGATCCAGCTATAGCACTCCTAGGCATATACCCGAATGACTCTTCTCACTACCTTAGAGATACTTGTACAACCATGTTTATTGCTGCTCTATTCGCAATAACTAGGAAATGGAACCAGCCTAGATGTCACTCCACAGATGAATGGATAATAAAGATGTGGTACATTTACACAATGGAGTTCTATTCAGCAGTAAAGAAAAATGAAATCATGAAATTTGCAGGGAAATGGATGGATCTGGAGAAGATTATAGTAAATGAGGTAACCCAGGCCCAGAAAGCCAAATGTCATATGTTCTCTCTCATATGTGGATCCTAGCTACAAATGTATAGATTTTTCTGTGAGCTGGAACCAAAAATTGGTAGCAGAGGCCAGTAAACTAGAAAAAGGCTATAAGGGAGGGGGGAAAGGGAAGGACTTAAGTGTATGGTATTGCACATATGTAAGTAGAAGAACAGATTACAGGCAGGGGAAAGGCCTAAATGAGGCCAGGGGAAGAGAATGTGTAAAAGAAGGGTTGGGGGAGGGTCAATCAAAATTCAAGATATTCTGAATAAGACATATGTAAACCTACTTTTTTGAATAATGGCACATCCATAAGCCAAAGATTATTGCTAGAAAATTTTCAGTGCCAGGGATGAGATACCTTCCAGTGAGTTGTTGGCCAGGGATGTCCCTGTTGCCTCCAAAACATTACAGGCTATTGCCAAGGCCCTTGGTTTCCCTTGAGAAACAGATGGTAAGACCCTATTGCTGAAGACTTCACTTGCTTAACTGGAAAGGTCACTGGTATATCAAGCTGCTGCTGAGCAGAAAACCTTCTCCTGGTAGACCAGCCAACTGTAAGCTGGAAAAACTGCACTGCATGCAGCTGTATGGGAGACAGAACTCATCAGCGGTGAAATCAGTGGACACTGGAAACCTCAAGTTTGGCCAGATAGGCCAAATGACTGAATGGGTGCAATAGTGGCATGTCTGCTCTGGGCAAAACCAACTGCTCTCTAATTGGACTGAAGGCCCACTCTATGGGAGGGAATACATGCCTGGTACTGAAAAACCCAATCAAAAGCCTATGGTGGGGGGGTCATGAGCCTTAGGAGTATAAAGACTGCTTTTGTCTGGCTAAATGTATATGTTATTCCCACCAAACTGCCCTGAAAGCACTACACTTAATGTTCATATTCATATATTAATGCTACTCACTTCTGGTTAGAGAAGTTTCTCTTTTCACATGGCGATGACTACTGGGATGACCCAAAAGACAACACAGAGCTGAGCAGAAGGGACAGAGGAGTGTCCAACACTGAAACATCTCTATCACACCCTCCAAGGTCCATTGTGGAAGAGGTAGTGGAAAGAATGTAAGAGCCCAAAGAAAGGTACAACTCCTTACAATGAAACTGTCCAGAAAGAAATTGGCCTTGATATCCATGACCTCACAGTGCCAGCAATACTTTCACAAGACTCTCATAATAGGAGAAAACGATGATGACATCAAATTAAAAGAGAGACTAATGGAGAGAGGGAGAGGATATGATGGAGAGTAGAGTTCTGAAGGGGAATGGGGGGAGAGGAGGGAAATATCATAATTTATTTTCTATAAGTACAGAAGTTGTCAATAAAAATAATAATAATTAAAAGAAGAATCCCAACATAATAAACTCCCCTGGCCAGAACCCCCTTCCACACCCCCCCTTACAATCATACAACAACTATGTGAGGCCTGAGATAACAATAGAAAGGCATTCAAACAGGAATTAGCAGCCTTTCCTGTTAATGTTCAACCAACTCTGGCTTCACCCCTAGACTGGTACTCCTATCAAGCCAGCGATCTTAAAGAACTCAGACAAACCTGTTAGGATGGGATCTATGCGCCATGGACTAAGTTCCTCCTTCAGAGCCTACGGGGCTCCATTAATACCCCCCCCCAGGACTGGTGTGATATCTGCTGGTCCTCACTTCCTAGTCCTCTGTTCCTTTAATGGGAAGCCCTCTATAGAGACAAATGCCTCCAACAAATAAAAAGAAACCAAAATCAACAAAACCTTCCCTGGGGGGTTGATGAAATATTTGGACAATTTCTCCACAGGCATTTAGCAGGCCCAACAGCCCCCAGGGATCTATGACCAAGTTCGACTCTGTGCCCTCCAGCCATGTGATAGAATAACCCCCCACTCTCTAATCCCCAGGACAATATCTCTTCCTTACTGCTCCTTCATCAAAAGCCTGAGAAAGCCCTCTCTGACTTTATATTGAGAACAAAAACCAACCTAGAGAGAAAAATTCCTGACCCAACAGCCAGGGATCTCCTCCTCAAAAATATCATTTGGGAAGGCGTGACCTCAGAATGTCAGCTAGCTTGCCAAGGCCTCAAGGATGAATATTATGATTAACGGATAGTTGCTACTCTGGATATTGGAACTGCCTCACATAAAGTGGCCACTCTAGCGCAGGCCTTTGCAGCAGCCTTGAAATAATAAAAAAAAGCTTTAATTGCAGAAAAGAAGGACAGTGGAGAGGGGAATGTCCTCAATATCAGGCCACTAAAGGTGCCCCCCCCTCCAAAAACAGTTTGCCCTAGATGTCACGGGGGTATAATTGGAAAAAAGACTGCTTCTCTACTTGTGACAAAGATGGAAAACCTTTAAACTTCAAAAGGGGCAAACCCTCAGGCCCTCCAATAAGAGGGAAAACCCATAATATACAATGGGTAACAAGCATCCTAGAGGGGGCTCACCCAAGGCTAGCCTTAGAGGTCAGAGGAAAATTTTCAAATGTCTAATTGATACTGGGGCAGATAAGACAATCCTAAGGTGATCTAAAGTTCCCCAACACTGTGAATCAATTCCCAGGCTCCAATTAATGGGGATAGGAGGCCCCTCACAAGCATATGTTACCAAGGAGGCCTTTAAGTGGAAGGATACAGACGGAACTACAGGTCTCATCCTAGTGGCTGATGTAACAACCAACCTTTTAGGGAGGGACACCCTCAAGGCCCTAGATGTAGTTATTGCCAGTAATATAGAGGGAGAATGCATTGAGATGGAAGATTATGAGAGACACCTTCGCCAGTGTCACCCCCAATCCTAAAGGCCACTGTTAAGTCTGAAACTCCCTGCCTAGAATGGCTCTCTGATGAGCCATCCTGGGTTGAATAGTGGTCTTTGCCAAGGGAGAAACTTGACATCTGATTTAAGTTAGTAACAGAACAACTTCAACTTAATTACATCTCCTCCTCATGGAGCCCATGTAACACTCCTGTGTTTGGAATTGGAAAGGGCTCAGGAGGATGGAGGTTACTACAAGATCTTAGGGCCATCAATAAAGCCATGCTCATTTGGGGTGCCCCTCAAAGAGGACTGCCCCTTGTGTTGGTCATTCCAGCCAACACCCCCCTCCTTGCTATTGATATTAAGGATTGTTCCTTTTCTATCCCCCTGCACCCCAGAGACCAACAATGTTTTGCATTCTCAGTTCTCTCCATCAATGATGCAGGACCTGCCAAACTCTTTGAGTGGATGGTTCTGCCCCAAGATATGGCTAACAGCCCCATTATATCCCAAGAAGCAGTTGCTACAGCATTAAGGCCACATTTAGATCAAGTCCTTAATATCTGTCATTACATGGATGACATCCTAGTATGGAAAGACTCCTCCACCTCACCAGCCAAGCTAAGGGATCAATTAACACATTCCCTCACTGACACACCCTTCAAAATTGCCCCAAATAAAGTCCAACTTATCCCAACTATAACTTTCCTGGGGACAGAACTCTCCCTCACCTCTGCCTGGCCTCTTAAACCCAGACTCTCCTTTCCCCAGAAGCTCACATTGGCCTCACTTCAGATCTTTCTGGGGAGCCTCAATTGACTCTTACCATGACAACCCTTATTTGACATGCTAAAAAGTGACAAAGATCTATACTCCCCCTGCCTCCTAGGCCCAGAGGCAAAACAGGCATTAACCAAGATTAATAACATGTTTTCTAATATGACACTTGCCCGGTACTCGCCAAACAAGCCAATTCATCTTATGATATTTAACTCCTCCCCAACCATCATGGGAGTGTTATTCCAACCCCAAGGAGTCCTGGAATGGCTCCACACTTCCATTGGTGGTGCCCCATGCATATTAACAGAGATTGATGCCCTCACTGCCATGATCAAAACCAGGCAAGACTGGGCTCTCCAAACCTTGGGCAAAGAGCCTGACACTATCATAACCCCCTTCTCCTTCGCTGATATACAATGACTATTCAGGAACCACTCCCGGTTTGCATTCAGCCTAATAGTCTTCCCTGGTCAAATTGACAACCACTACCCGAATGAAAAATGGATTCCTGCAATACCCCTTTTAAAATGGCTCCCACCCAACCTCTTTTCAAGAAAACCAATCCCTGGAGCCCCCCTCCATTTTCACAGATGGGGAAAGAGGGGAGCAGCTCTAGTTCTTTACCACCCAGGGGATCAACCTCCCACCATCATTTTTAAGGAATTTCCTGACAGATCCCACAATATAAGGAACTGTATGCCATATATCTGGCACTTCTAGAGGAAGAAGTCCCCTTTCATCTCTTTTCAGATAGCATTTATGCTGTTACCTTCCTTCCCTGGCTTGCTAGCTCACATATTTGACTAGATGAAAACCCTCTTTCACCGCTGTTGATAAAAGTCTCCATAACACATAAGATCTCACAGCCCCTACCTGGCCCCTCACTGAGGGAAACACATTAGCAGATCAGGCAGCCTCCTATGGAAACCCAATAGACATCTTCCTGGCCACCCTTGAGGAAGCAGAAAAATTTCTTGCTAACGCCCATGTGAACCTTAAGGGATTACAATCACGCTTCCCTCTGATTCCCAAAAATCAACTCCAACGTATACTAAAATCCTGTCAGTCCTGTGCCTCACTAAAAACAACACCTGCCCTTCAGATGATGGGCACTAACCCCCAAGTTATGTAATGCCTTTAGGCAGATTGACGTCACTCATATTCCCTAATTTGGCCATCAGAAATATGTCTTTGTGACTGTGTATACTTACTCCCATTATATATGGGCTACGGCAAAAACAGGAGAGAGCTCAAAAAAACTCATACATCATATGCTCTCTACCTTTGCCATCATGGGTCTCCCCCATCAAATAAAAACTGATAATCGCCCAGCTTTTGTCAGTTCCTCATTCAAAGCCTTTTGCATGCAATGGAAGATTACCCATCATACAGGAATCCCACATAACCCACAAGGCCAAGGTATAATAGAAAGGGCACACCAAACCTTAAAAGCCCAACTTAAAAAACACCAGCCCAATACCTATCTGCCCAACCTTCAGTTAGCCATGGCTCTGGCTACTTTAAACATTTTCAATATATACAAAAACTCCCAGTACTTCCCTATCACCCTCCACTGGCACACAGCAGAGACTGCCCCTCCCATCCTGGTGTGATGGCGAGATCCTTTAGACAGAATGTGGAAGGACGCATCCCCTCCTTACTATGGGGAGGGGATTTGCTGGTGTTTTCCCACAGGACCAGCCCAGACCTATTTGGGTACCAGCTCAAAATGTCAGATTCCCCCCCACCAACCAAAGAGATGGCCCTGACATTGACAGATCAGGGACGGCAGAAATGGAGGAAGAGCCACCCCTGCTGGCACCACCTGAGTCAGAAAAAGGGAGCTCCCTGGGGGGATGTCCATGACCTCGTGGATGCAGACAAAGCCATATGCCTACCACAGGCCTCCCTCGCCATTTTGTTGGCAGTTTTAACAATCTTACATTCCATTGCAAATGTCTCTCTTGCTGCCTCTCTCATCCCCCTCACCCCCATGGAGGATGGTGCTTTGAAGCCCAAGAGACCTATCAAGGGGTCAAAAAATTGAAAATCATTGGCACAGGATATTGCCCCTCTAAGGGCTGCCAGGACACTGTCACCTTCTGTGGCTATCCTAGGTGTGTGGTTTGTGTGGACAGCATGGCATGCTTCGCCTATCGCCACACTAATAGAGTGCCTTAAAGACCAGGACTATTATGGGGGATGCCAGTACAATTACTGTGTCATTGACAGCTTTAGGCGTCCATATGCTGTCTTTAAAGCCTCCAGGAAAACTAGAGAATGTACACTCTCCATACGAGACCCCTGGAATGAACGTTGAAGGATAAGGGTGATGGGAAAACTCTATGCTAATATCTACTTCTCATCATCTCCCTCTGTTACTCTTCATATTTCTAGGTAGAATATCCCTGCTTCCCACCCAGTGCAAACTAACCATCACGTTCTTTAGCAGGAAAAAGAAGTCACAGAAAAGATACAAGCCTCTGTAACATGGGCACAATATATCCAATATGTGGCTGATCTTCTCCCCTTTACAAACTGTCCTAATGCTTCTAACTACTTCTTGTATACATCCCCTACCCATCCCCTGCTAACTGAAGTCCCTATTAATGTCACCCTTGAATACCCTACATATATAACAAGCTATTCCCAATTCCACCTTACTGATATTCTCCTCTTTGATTCCAGTCAGAATGTGTCTCTATGCCTGTCCAGCTCCAAGCTGACCAGAGCTGAATGCCTTCTCAATATTTCCATAACCAGGACCACTTGTGTGAAGACACCCGCTCTCCTTTGGTGCAAAGGGGTAACCACCCCATGCCTAAATGTTTCCTCTCCCACTTATTGTTCCCCAGTTTTGATTGTTCCACAGGTGTATCTCTATGAGGAAGAAGAAGCGGCTTACACCCGCGTCAACCGAGTGAGATTTTCATCCCCCTACTGGTGGGCCTTGGTGTGACGCTGTCCTTGAGGACCTCTGGTGCTGCTGGAGCCTCCCTGGTCCAAACCAACCACTTCACGGGGGACTTCCAAAACCAGCTTGACTAGGCCATGATATCCACTACCAACAGCCTCCAATCTCTCCAGGGACAATTGAACTCTCTCATAGGTGTGGTACTCCAAAACCGTAGAACATTAGACCTCATTACTGCTGAACATGGGCGGACATGTGTGGTCTTGGGAAAAGAATGTTGATTTTTGTTAATGAATCAAATATTGTTGAACAAAATGTTAAAACTCTCAAAAATTCTGCAAGGTGCTGCTTGACTGCTACAAGCCCGAGGATCCCACCACCTGGTTCTCTAACCCTTTAGTCACTTGGTTCCTCCCCTTCCTTAGCCCCCTCCTTGCTACAAGAACCCTATTACTTGTAGCCCCCTGCCTCATCAACTTTCTCAGACAACAAATAACTAATGTTGCTAAAGTGGCTACTAATCAGCTCCTCATGCACCATCTAACTCTATCTTAACTTATGACAGATTATAGAGATCTCACTCAATATGATGATACCACCCATTATAAAAACAAAGGGGGAGCATTCAGACACAGGCAGGTTTCCGGGTGAAAGCAGCCCTAAGCTATCAGACACAACTAGGGCCCCAGGCTATGGAGAGGTTGCAGCAGCCTGGACCCTGGGCAAATCTCAGGTCCTGGTACTGGCAGGAGTAAGGCCCTCCCTCCTCCTGGGGGTCACAGTGAGCCTGGACCCCCAGACAAATCTCAAGCCCCAAGACTGGCAGGAGGAGGGCCATTCCCTCTCCCAAGCCTAGGGCACCTGAATGTCCTGATAAGACTTAGGCTTCGCTCATAGCCCTGTGACCTTTGGCCAGTTACCTAGGAAACTCCTTATACAGTACCAGCCAACAGTCTTTACACAGCCTATTCCCCTATGAGTCATACCCTATACCTTTTCCTGCCACTATGTATGTATGGCACAATATAGGCCTGGTCCTAGCCAGACCACATGGCGGAAGAAAACAGGAAGTGGCTTATGTGAAAATGGCGTTCTGCGCAGGCTTGGTGTGACAACAGTTACAGTCCCATGCTCGCGAGAAGTCTGCTACGAGATGTCCTGTCCAGAGACAGGATGTCATTGGTCACAAAAAGGGGACCACCCCATACAAGGATTAGCAGCCCCTTAAACCCTATGTGCATTGTGCTAAATAAACAAGTTTGCGGAGTCTCGCTTCCTGTTTCACCCAACTCCCGGAGTCTGTGTCGTGACTCTGCGCTGCTCACCCCAACTCGGCAGAGACCCTACCATCCCTCCAGAGCTGGCCTTGGGGGGGACCGCAAGATCTGGTGCCCCACACCTGACCCTCTCCCTATGTGCTGGAATGAATGTCCCTATATGCCAAGTAGGCATTGGCAAACAACCTTTGAACCCACCAATCCCCTTGGGACCCTCTTCCCGTTCTCTCTCTCAACTGCTTATAAAAACCTGGTTACTTGTTGAATAAAAGAGAGCTGTTCTCTGAA
Organism: Orientallactaga sibirica; assembly: GCA_036365145.1. Lineage (NCBI taxonomy): Eukaryota > Metazoa > Chordata > Mammalia > Rodentia > Dipodidae > Orientallactaga > Orientallactaga sibirica. The sequence goes on along the minus strand of JAEOAD010002522.1, from coordinate 197,929 downwards.
GCTGTCTCCTGGATATTTCTTACTGTCACACTCGTGGCCACTAAAGACCCTGATCCACAGTTGCCTAGATGCCTCCAGGGAGCCTGTGCTCAACAGCCCCTTGAGGAACCAGGGACCCACAATTCATGAAAACATATAAAGGTTCATAGAATACCAGAAGGGCTTTTTACTAAAAGGTAGATTTAATTATTTTTCTAAAAGAATATTTATTCTAATTGTCAAGGTAAAAAATAGAGCTACATTATGTATTAATTTGAAACTGTGAGGAACTAAATTTGATTATCCCTATAAAAGTGGGCTATTAACTTAGAAAATATATAAACAGGTTACTAAATGTGTCTGGATCTTGGCTGCTCTGAATATTTGCTTATAAATAGGATGATTGTATTGGCTCAGTAATGTTACTATTACATTTCTTTTAAATTTTGCTATACTTACAGAATATACTTAACCCTATTATAGAGAGTCTATTGTGACTACATCACAAATAAGTTAGAAAGGGAATCTTTCCATATTAAAAATAAATCACAAGACCGAGGGTGGTGACACAGTCTTATCCCAGCACTTGGGATGCAGAGGTAGGAGGATCACTGTGAGTTCAAGGCCACCCTGAGACTACTGAGTATATTCCAGGTCAGCCTGGGCTAGGAAGAAAGAGACAAGGGATTCAGAAACACATTTGGCCAAGGTCTATTAGGTCCCACTAAGGAAAGGACTTGATATGCTTTGAAAATTAGAGAAAAACTCTATGAGCTCTATCTCTGCAGGAGAGACCCAGCCTGTTATGTAGGCCTTTGTCATGATCAAGAAAATTCAGAGTTGGTTTCAGAAGCTTTCCAGGCGAGAGCAAAGGGGGCCAGATGGTACAGAAATGGCAACAGTGGCTCTCCTATAAAATCCCACTGCCTTCTGTGGCATAGAAACCAATTAGCCAATGCAGACGGCGGCTGACTTCGTGTTTTGTTTTTCTTTGTTTTTCTCCTTGCACCGAGGCAATGAGATCCAAGGACAAATTCGAAAAAATTCATGAAAAGATACCTGAAACCCTATCAAAAGAGAAGTCGAGCTTGCCAGCTGAAACAGCACCCCAGACACTGCACAGAGATCTTGAGGAGAAGAGACACAGGGCTGGCTGTGGGCAGACTTTGGAAACCTACACCGGTGTGATGGGGAGGAAAAACAAAATGTACGACGGAGCAGAGTTCTAGAGGCTGCTAAACTCTGAGTATGAGAATAGACTCCAACTAGCACAAAGGTGAAGGAGATAGGCACAGAGAACACTCGACTCCCGAGGAGTCCAGAGTCACAGAGATCCAGAGACACAGAGGCTCCCAGGGCTCATCAGCAAAGTAGGCATAACACTCAACCGGGCAGGCTCAGAGAGATTCATGCAAGTGTGGGCTGAAAGACTGTGAGAGCCACAAGGTGGGACAGAGACATGGACTCGCCCCGATAACTGATGGCTACCCCAAATGCACGACCCACAATACCTATGGTAATGTAACTGGCATCCGCAGGGAGCAGGGTCCCATGGGGGAGGGGCAGGGACGAGGGGAAGGTTGGAACCCACACGTGCTGTTTACACACTCACTGAGTGGGTCTATAACTAAAAAGCAAACAAGCACCACCAAATGCTCAGGAGCCACCAATGCTCAGAAGATTGTGTGGAAGAGAGTGTGCAGAAACCAGAGGGCGTGGGGCAACATGGACAGGCACTGAATCCCACCACTGGTGGACTGCTGCCGCCAAAAGTTAGGAACCAGAGACACATGGGGAATGCTCATCATCCCACAGCATGGGGCCCTCCATTGCCATGGCATGATGGTACCAACGTATGGTGGGCACTTACAAGGGGTTCCTCTGAAATGAAAAGGGTAAAAGAGTCATAAAAATAGGCAACTAAAGAAGCAAGGCGAATGGGTTTGTATGCCACAGAAGGCAGTGGGATTTTATGGGAGAGCCACTGTTGCGGTTTCTGTACCATCCGGCCCCCTTTTCTCTCACCTGGAAAGATTCTGAAACCAACTCTGAATTTTCTTGATCATGACAAAGGCCTACATAAGAGTCTGGGTCTCTCCTGCAGAGGTAGAGCTCATAAAGTTTTTCTCTAATTTTCAAAGCATATCGAGTCCTTTCCTTAGTGGGACCTAATAGACCTTGCACAAATGTGTTTCTGAATCACTTCTTGATTCTATTGATTGATTGATTGATTGATTGACTGATTGATTTATGAGAGACAGAAGGAGACGGAGAGGGAGAGAGAATGGATGTGCCAGGGCCCTCAGCCAATACAAACGAACTCCAGATGCATGCACCACCATGTGCATCTGGCTAAGGTGGGACATGGGGAATAGAACCTGGTTCTTTTGGCTTCGCAAGCAAATGTCTTAACCACTAAGCCGTCGCTCCATCCCTTCTATATTTTTTTTTATTTATGTTTTGGTTTTTAGAGGTAGGGCCTCACTTTAGCTCAGGCTGACCTGGAAGTCACATTTTCTCTCTCCCTGTCTCTCTGACTCCTTCTATCTCTCCTATAAATAATAAAAATAATATGGACTGGAGCGACGGCTTAGCGCTTAAGGCGCCTACCTCCTAAGACTAAGAACACTGGTTCCAATCACCAGCGGTTCCAATCTCCAGGTGCCATGTTTAGCCAGATGCGAAGTGAGGGAAGGGAACAATGCCACACTTCCCCAAAAGGGGGCGCAAACATCTGGATTTCATTCACAGGAGCTGAGAGACTGCTGGCGTGCCCATCTCTATCTGTCTTCCTCTCCCATTCTGTCTGTCTGTCTCTCTCTGTGTCTCTCTCTAAAAGTGAAAAAAAAAAAAAAAATTGAAAAAAATAATAAAAGCAATAAAATGAAATAATAATAATAATAATAATAATAATAATATAACTATGGTGATGCTCACGCCTTTCATCCCAGCAGCACTAGTAAGGAGGCAGAGAGTGAGGAGGGTCATAGCTGTGAGTTCCAGGCCACCCTGAGACGACAGAGTGAATTCCAGCTCAGCCTGGGCTAGAGCCAGTCCCTACCTCGAAAACCAAAAAAATCTCAAAAACCAAAGAAATCAATGTAACATCTACCGAAAGTACAGTGTCATGCAGCCAAAAGCAGGAGGAGGTGTTTAGAGCATGATATACATATACCTATACCTATACCTATACCTATATATATATATATGTATATATATTATGTATTTATTTTATGTATCATATATTATTCATAATATATACACATATGAATATATATGTAAATTTATACATAAACTTATATGTAAATATCTGAGTTCATATATGAATATACATGTAAATTTATACATATATTATATATACATATATGTGATATATATTTACATATATGATATGTATAATATATTATTACATGTATTATAGATTATTATACATACTACATAATATATACATATACAAATATATATAATTATATTTAAATATATAAACTTTTATATATATCATAATAGGATTAGGGTTGAGGCAAATGTAAGTTAATATCCATAAGTACATATGTATATATGTTTTCTTGGGGGGGGGCGCTAGGTATGGACTGGCTGTAGCCCGGGCTGACACAGAATTCACTGTGGCATCTCAGGCAGGCCTTGAACTCACAGCCACGACCCTTCTAACATGTACTTATTCACAATTGGTTTCCAGGAAAAGTGAGAATAACTTCTAAGAAGTATCAATCTTAGAATTAAATCCTTCTCATGTCCTAACATACATAGTAAGTGCCAGCAAGCATTCTTTGGATCTCAGTTGAAGGGAGGCTTCTATGTTGTCGACTTTTCACGTGATGACACCAGGTGACACTGGCCTTGTGTCTGTGGAATTTTCTTTCCCCAGATATCTTCTGGAAAGGTTCTGAAATTCTCACTGTGTTAATAGGGGTTCTGGTGTTGTGTAATGACCATGCTTTCATTCCTGATTGCAAGTGTGACTGAATGAACAAATGGCATATTGGCGATTTTTCCATACCTTGCCCTTGTTGTGGTCCATCATCACACCTGCATGCACTGTGTTGTCAGGAAGGTTCTCAAGCGCCTCCTTGTGGGGACACCGTGCCTCAGGGCACACTTTCCAAGTCTGAGGTTCTTGATTCCTTCTGCCCACTCTTCAGCTCATAAGGCTTATAAGGCAAAAGGAATTTCTGGGCTGGAGAGATGGCTTAGGGGGTAAGGCGCCTGCCTCCTAAGCCTAAGAACACTGGTTCCAATCTCCAGCGGTTCCAATCTCCAGGTGCCACGTTTAGCCAGATGCAAAGTGATGCAAGGGCGCAATGCCACACTTGACCACAAGGAGGCGCACACATCTGGATTTTGTTCAAAGCAGCTGAGATACTGCTGCCACGCCCATCTCTGCCTTGCTCTCTGTCTCTTTCTCTCTCTATGAGTCTCTGTCCAAAAGAATAATAAAAAATAAAAAGTTAAAAAAAGGAATTTCTGTAGACGCATATGGGTTTAAAATGCCCTCATTTTTTTCCTTTGGGGACTTAGGACACCCCACCATGTCTGCTGGGTTACCAGAAGTGTGAGCCTCAGGCAGAAAGGGTGGTCAAAACTCCTACCCAATGTCTCAAATCCTCTGTCAGTTCTGGAGTTCCCAGACAGATGTGAGCAGATGACTCAGGTGCTTGGCGGGAGCCCCGTTTTTCTACCACACAGAGAGTCCCTGGATCACCCAGGCCTTCTCCTGGCCCGTCGAGCTCCAGATTCTCTAACCTCGGTGACCGCAACACATTCACCTGAGGTTAGAGAATCTGCTCGTTCCAAAAAAAAAAATGCTCAAAATCACAGCCCGAGAATGGACTGCTGAGCCAGGGGACAGGTGGTGCGTGGAAAGGTCTTTTTGGAAATGGAGCGATATCTTAGATTTCATGCCATCACGCGAATTTACGAGCCTATGGGGCTGTAACTGGCATTCCCCATGGAATAGGGGCCCTTGGGGGAGGGGCGGGGACGAGGGTAAGGATGGAACCCACACTTGCTTTTTACACACTCAGTGAGTGGGTCTATAACTAAAAAGGAAACAAGCAACACCAAAAATCAAACAGAGCCCCCAATGCTCAGGAGATTGTGCAGAAGAGAGTGTGCAGAAACCAGAGGGTGTGGGGCAATGTGGACAGGCACTGAATCCCACCACAGGTGGACTGCTGCTGCCAAAAGTTAGGAATCAGAGCAACATGGGGAATGCTCACAATCCCACAGCGAGGGGCCCACCATCGCCTGGCCCGGGTGAAGACGGGCATGATGGTACCAACGCATGGTGGGCACTTACAATGGGTTCCTCTGAAATGAAAAGGGTAAAAGAGTCATAAAAATATGCAACTAAACAAGCAAGAATGACAATGTGATTGGGCTTCAGCCTAGGAATCTGCTTCCTTCTGGCCTGGGTGAGCGGGCAGTAAAACAACACTGCTCAGCACACATCACGGAGTTCTGCCTCTCCTTCCAGGGTCCTGCACCGACAACCGAGTGCACTTCAGAAAATGTGAGTCCCTCTCATCATCAAAAACAATGACAGGTGAGTCAGTGATCCAAGTAATTGGACTCAAAGCCCCAGGAAGATTTTTAAATCTCTCCAATTTGGTATTTGAAGCAGGGCCTCGCTCTCTAATGGCCAGCTTCTGTCTCCTCGAGGCCCTTTCCCATCAGACCTCCACAATCTCCTCAGTTGTGCTGGGTTATTTCTAGTAAATCACACCCTCTGTGGCCTGTGTGTTCATTTAAAAGACATCCCCTGTGGTAGTTTGAATATATGTCCCCCAATATATTCAGTGTTTTATTAGTTATAGTTTGCATCTGCAATCACCTTGCTAGAGGCAATGTCATTGGGGGGCAGGTGTTAATGGTGGGTTTGAGATTCCATTGTAAAGATATGCAAATGTGCCTAGCAGGAGTTCCTGAAGTGTGCTGTGTGACCATTTGACTGTAGTTTTGCTCTGTGTGCTGTGGTGGCTGGTTGGCTTTTCTCTCTCTGCTTGGCCCTGTGAAGAGCAGGCCACTTCTCCTGCCATTATGGAACTTCCCCTGGATCTGTAAGCTTCAATAAATAAATATCCCTTCCTCCATAAGTGTGCCTGGTCTGGAAGTTCATCTCAGTGAACCTGAAGCTGTCTGCTACAGTAAAGTGGTACCGAGGAGTGTGGGGTGAGATGAACCTGACCGTGTGGATATTCATCTTTTGGAAACTTTGTTTTGGAGGAATGGGCTTGGACTTGGTGCTTGCAACTGAAGATGCCTTCTGGAGTGGTAAGCCAAATTTTATGGACTATTCTGATGAGAGTTTGAGAATGCTAAGTGCAGATAGTACTGAACTTCAAGGCTTGGCTTATGAGGTTTCTAAGGGGAAGGAAAGACTGCAGAGGAATTTGTTGGAACTGGGCTACTGGCATAAGGGATGGCTACGTTCTGCTATCCAGGCCCAGAAAGTTTGATCAAGGTTAAATTTGTAATGGACTGATGTGCTTGGCTAAAGATATCAGACTGAGATTTTAAGAATTTAAGTTGGAAAACCTGAAGCAAGTTAAAAGTAGAGGCACTGAGACTGATTTTAGGGTACTGGAGCTGCTATTGTCAACACATTAGCAAACTTAAGGAAGGTGGAAGGAAGGTGTTTTATATTAAAACAATGGCGAGGATGCCTGAGGAAAGACTGTTAAAAATGCAAATTCTTGGAAAGAGCTGACTTGAGAAGGAACCTGCTTTTCAAGGCTATGATTTATTTTGTCCCTGGATTAAGAATATGGCTGTGTCCTGCACACCTGGTATTAATTTTGGATGCATGAAAAATGCATAGAATGGTCATGAATTGCACACGGTTCCAGGAGACTCTGCTGAGATGCGGCATGAGGCAGGGCATGAAGACCCTCAGGAATAGGCTGCAAGAGCCTTTGGAAGATGGACCGTGGTTTGCATGGAGACCTGAAGATGTTTTGGATATACCAGGACTATGCAAGGACTCCCATGTAGTGCAGTGTTGGCATGGGATCGAAGTTTTCCCTGGCAACTCTGCCCAGCAGGAGGGGTGGAATTGGAAAACCTGGAGACTGTCAGTCTCTGGTTATTTTGAACTTGAACTGCAGAAGTTTGATGACTGCTGACGGTGGTTGAGTTTGCATTATTCTAGTCTCTCCTTGCTATGCCTTATACCAGTTAAAAAATGTTTGCTCTGTGCCTTTACATGTTGAAAGTATTTAACTTGTTTGATTTTACAGGACTCACTATCTTAAGTTGATCAAGACTGTGAGAACCTTTGAAATTGGACTGAGTACAATTTACAATGTGTGATAGTTATAAATCTATTGGGGGCCAGGAGCTAAATATATTGGGGGTGAGGGGCGGAATGTGGTAGTTTGAATATATGCCCCCGAATATATTCAGTGTTTTATTAGTTATAGTTTGCATCTGCAATCACCTTGCTAGAGGCAATGTCACTGGGGGCTGGTCTTAAGGTGTTAATGGTGGTTTGAGATTCCATTGTAAAGATATGCAAATGTGCCTAGCAGGAGTTCCTGAAGTGTGCTGTGTGACCTTTTGGCTGTTTTTTTGCTCTGTGTGCTGTGGTGGCTGGTTGTTTTCTCTCTCTCTGCTTGGCCCTGTGAAGAGCAGGCTGCTTCTCCTGCCATTATGGAACTTCCCCTGGATCTGTAAGTTTCAATAAATAAATATCCCTTCCTCCATAAGTGTGCCTGGTCTGGAAGTTCATCTCAGCGAACCTGAAGCTGTCTGCTACATCCCCCTTTCGGCAGGCTCGTAACTTCGAGTGATGGCATGAAATATAAGATATCGCTACATTTCCAAAATGACCCTTCCACGCACCACCTCTTCCCTGGCTCAGCAATCCATTCTCGGGCTGTCATTTTGAGCATTTTTTTTTTGAATCTGGAGCTGGATGGGCCAGGAGAAGGCCTGGGTGATCCAGGGACTCTCTGCGTGGTAGAAAAATGGGGCTCCCGCCAAGGACCTGAGTCATCTGCTCACATCTGTCTGGGACATCCAGAGATGACAGAGGATTTGAGACATTCAGTAGGAGTTTTGATCACCCTTTCTGCCTGAGGCTCACACTTCTGGTAACCCAGCAGACATGGCGGAGTGTCCTAAGTGTCCAAAGGAAAAAAATATGGGCATATTAAACCCATATGCATCTACAGAAATTCTTCTTAAAAAACTTTTTATTTTTTATTATTTTTTTGGCAAGAGACACAGACACACACACACACACACACACACACACAGAGAGAGAGAGAGAGAGAGAGGAGAACACAGAGATGGGCACGGAAATAGTGTCTAAGCTGCTGCAAACGAAATCCAGATGTGTGCGCCCCTTGTGGTCAAGTGCAGCATTGTGCCCTTGCGTCACTTTGCATCTGGCTAAACGTGGCACCTGGATATTGGAACCGCTGGAAATTGGAACCAGTGTTCTTAGGCTTAGGAGGCAGGCACCTTACCCCCTAAAGCCATCTCTCCAGCCCAGAAATTCCTTTTGCCTTATAAGCCTTATGAGCTGAAGAGTGGAAAGAAGGAATCAAGAACCTCAGACTTGGAAAGTGTGCCCTGAGGGACGGTGTCCCCACAAGGAGGCGCTTGAGAACCTTCCTGACAACACAGTGGATGCAGGTGTGGTGATGGACCACAACAAGGGCAAGGTATGGAAAAATCGCCAATATGCCATTTGTTCATTCAGTCACACTTGCAATCAGGAATGAAAGCATGGTCATTACACAACACCAGGACCCCTATTAACACAGTGAGAATTTCAGAACCTTTCCAGAAGATCTCCTGGGAAAGAAGATTCCACAGACACAAGGCCAGTGTCACCTGGTGTCATCACGTGAAAAGTTGACAACATAGAAGCCTCCCTTCACTGAGATCCAAAGAATGCTCGCTGGCACTTACTATGTATGTTAGGACATGAGAAGGATTTAATTCTAAGATTGATACTTCTTAGAAGTTATTCTCACTTTTCCTGGAAACCAATTGTGAATAAGTACATGTTAAAAGGGTCGTGGCTGTGAGTTCAAGGCCAGCCTGAGATGCCACAGTGAATTCTGTGTCAGCCCAGGCTACAGCCTGTCCATACCTCGCACCCCCCCAAGATCATATATATACATATGTATTTATGGATATAAATTTACATATGGCCTCAACCCTAATCCTATTATGATATATATAAAAATTTATATATTTAAATATAGTTATATATATTTGTATATGTATATATTATGTAGTATATGTAAAGTATAATAATCTATAATACATGTAATAATATATTATACATATCATATATGTAAATATATATCCCATATGTAGCCCGACAGCTTCAGGTTCGCTGAGATGAACTTCCAGACCAGGCACAGTGATGGAGGAAGGGATATTATTTATTGAAGCTTACAGATCCAGGGGAAGTTCCATAATAGCAGGAGAAGCAGCCTGCTCTTCACAGGACCAGGCAAGAGAGAAAAAGCCAACCAGCCACCACAGCACACAGAGCAAAACTACTGCCAAAAGGTCACACAGCACACTTCAGGAACTCCTGCTAGGCACATTTGCATATCTTTACAATGGAATCTCAAACCCACACCTTAAGACCAGCCCCCAGTGACACTGCCTCTAGCAAGGTGATTGAAGATGCAAACTATAACTAATAAAACACTGAATATATTGGGGGACATATATTCAAACTACCACAACATATATTTATATATATATAATATATGTATAAATTTACAGGTATATTCATATATGAACTCAGATATTTACATATGAATTTATGTATATATTTACATGTATATATTCATATGTGTATATATTATTAATAATATATAATACATAAAATAAATACTATATGTGTGTGTGTGTGTGTGTGTATCATGTTCTAAACACCTCCTCCTGCTTTTGGCTGCATGACACTGCACTTTCGGTAGATGTCACATTTATTTCTTTGGTTTTTGGGAATCTTTTGGTTTTCGAGGTAGCGACTGGATCTAGCCCAGGCTGAGGTTGAATTCACTCTGTCGTCTCAGGGTGGCCTCGAACTGACAGCTACAACCCTCCTCACTCTCTGCCTCCTTACTAGTGCTGCTGCGATGAAAGGCGTGAGCGCCACGATAGTTATATTTTATTATTATTATTTCATTTTATTACTTTTATTAATTTTTTCAATTTTTTTTATTTTTCACTTTTAGAGAGAGACACAGAGAAACAGACAGACTGGGAGAGGAAGACAGATAGACATTGGCGCGCCAGCAGTTTCTCAGCTGCTGTGGACGAAATCCAGATGTGTGCGCCCCCTTGTGGGGAATTGCGTCATTGTTCCCTTCCCTCACTTTTAATCAGGCTAAACGTGGCACCTGGAGATTGGAACCGATGCAGATTGGAACCAGTGTTCTTAGGCTTAGGAGGTAGGTGCCTTAAGCACTAAGCCCTCGCTCCAGTCCATATTATTTTTATTATTTTTAGGAGAGACAGAAGGAATCAGAAAGACACGGAGAGAGAGAATGTGACTTCCAGGTCAGCCTGAGCTAGAGTGAGGCCCTACCTCTAATAACCAAAACATAAATAAATAAAATATAGAAGGGCTGGAGCGATGGCTTAGTGGTTAAGGCATTTGCTTGCGAAGCCAAAAGAACAAGGTTCCCCATGTCCCACCTTAGCCAGATACACATGGTGGCGCATGTATCTGGGGTTCATTTGTATTGGCTGAGGGCCCTGGCACGTCCATTCTCTCTCCCTCTCCGTCTCCTTCTGTCTCTCATAAATCAATCAGTCAATCAATCAATCAATCAATCAGAATCAACAAGTGATTCAGAAACACATTTCGTCAAGGTCTATTAGGTCCCACTAAGGAAAGGACTCTATATGCTTTGAAAATTAGAGAAAAACTCTATCAGCTCTATCTCTGCAGGAGAGACCCAGACTGTTATGCAGGCCTTTGTCATCATCAAGAAAATTCAGAGTTGGTTTCAGAAGCTTTCCAGGCGAGAGAAAAGGGGGCCGGATGGTACAGCAACCGCAACAGTGGCTCTCCTATAAAATCCCACTGCCTTCTGTGGCATAGAAACCAATTCGCCAATGCACACTGCGGCTGACTGCGAGTTTTGTTGTTCTTTGTTTTTTTTCTTGCACAGAGGCAATGAGATCCGAGGCCAAATTGGACAAAATTCATGAAAAGATACCTGAACCCCTGTCAAAAGTGAAGTCGAGCTTGCCAGCTGAAACAGCACCCCAGACACTGCAGAGTTATCTTGATGAGAAGAGCTACATGGCTGGTTGTGGACAGACTTTGGAAACCTACACTGGTGTGATGGGGAGGAAAAACAAAATGTACAACGGAGCAGAGTTCTAGAGGCTGCTAAGCTTTGAGTATTAGAATAGACACCAACCAGCACAAAGGTGAGGGAGATAGGCACAGAGAACACGCGACTCCTGCGGAGTCCCAAGTAACATATATCCAGAGACACAGACGCTCCCAGACCTCATCAGCGAGGTAGGCATAAAACTCAACCGGGCTGGTTCATAGAGATTCATGCAAGTGTGGGAAGAAAGACTGTGAGAGCCACTAGGCGGGACAGAGACATGGCCTGGCCTCGATTACTCACGGCTAACCAAAATGCACGACCAACAATACCCATTGGAATGTAACTGGCATCCCCAGGGAGCAGGGTCCCTTGGGAGGAGTGGTGGGGACGAGGGTAAATATGGAACCCACACGTGCTGTTTACACTCACTGAGTGGGTCTATAAATAAAAAGCAAACACACACCACCAAAAATCAAACAGAGCCACCAATGCTCAGGAGATTGTGCAGAAGAGAGTGTGCAGAATCTAGAGGGCGTGGGACAACATGGACAGGCCGTGAATCCCACCACTGGTGGACTGCTGCTGTCAAAAGGTAGGAACCAGAGCAACATGGGGAGTGCCCACCATCCCACAGCGAAGTGTCCTCCATCACCTGGCCTGTGTGAAGACGCATATGATGGTACAAACGTATGGTGGGCACTTACAAGGGGTTCCTCTGAAATGAAAAGGGTAAAAGAGTCATAAAAATGACCAACTAAAGAAGCGAGAATGACAATGCCACTGGCCTTCAGCCTAGGAATCATGTTCCTACTGGCCTGGGTGAGCGGGCAGTAAAAGAACACTGCTCCTCCACGTCACGGAGTTCTGCCACTCCTTCCAGGGTCCTGCACCGACAACCGAGCGCACTTCAGAAAAGCTGAGTCCCTCTCGTCATCAACAACAATGACAGGTGAGTCAGTGGTCAAGTAATTGGACTCAAAGCTCCGGGAATATTTTTAAATCTCTCAACCTTAGTATTTGAAGCATGGCCTCGGTCTCTAGTGACCGCCTTCTAACTCCTCAAGGCCCTTGCCTGTCAGCCCTCCATGATCTCCTTAGTTACGCTGGGCTATTCCTAGGAAAACACATCCTTTGTGACCTGTTTGTTCATTTTTCAGACATCTCCTTTCCGGTAGGCTCGTAACTTCGAGTGATGGCATGAAATCTAAGATATCGCTCCATTTCCAAAAAGACCCTTCCACGCACCACCTGTCCCGTGACTCAGCAGTCCAATGTCAGGCGGCCATTTTGAGCATTTTTTGGGCTCTGGAGCTGCACGGGCCAGGAGAAGGCCTGGGAGATCCAGGGACTCTGCGTGGTAGAAAAACAGGGCCCCGAGAAGCACCTGAGTCATCTGCTCACATCTGTCTGGGACCTCCAGAACTGACAGAGGATTTGAGTTGTTCAGTAGGCATTTTGAGCACAGTTTCTGCCTGAGCCTCACACTTCTGGTAACCCAGCAGACATGGTGGAGTGTCCTACATCCCCAAAGGAGAAAAAATAGGGGCATCTTAAACCCATATGCATCTACAGAAAATCCTTCTTTTAAAACTTTTTATTTTGTCTTATTTTTTTGGAAAGAGACACACAGAGAGACAGAGAGAGAGATAGATAGATAGAGAGGATGAACAGAGAATGGGCGTGCGAGCAGTGTCACAGCTGCTGCAAATGAAATCCAGATGTGTGAGCCCCCTTGTGACCAAGTGTTGCATTGCACCCTTGCATCACTTTGCATCTGGCTAAACATGAGACCTGTAGATTGGAATAAATAAATAAATAAATAAATGCCGGGAATAGTTGTAAGCGAAGCGATTACATACAACACATTTGGCAAACATCTATTAGGCCCTGCTAAGGAGAGGACTGGATATTCTTTGAAAATTACAGAAAAACCCTATGTGCTCTATCTCTGCAGGAGACACACAGATGGCTATGCATGCCTTTGTCATCATAGAGAAAATTCAGAGTTGGTTTCAGAAACTTTCCAGAAGATCTCCTGGGAAAGAAAATTCCACTGACACAAGGCCAATGTCACCTGGTGTCATCACGTGAAAAGTCTACATCATAGAAGCCTCCCTTCAAATGAGATCCAGAGAATGCTTGCTGGCACTTACTATGTATGTTGGGAAAATAGAAGGTTTTAATTCTGAGATTGATACTTCTTAGAAGTTATCCTCACTTTTCCTGGAAACCAATTGTGAATAAGTACATGTTAGAAGGCTCTTGGCTGTGAGTTCAAGGCCAGCCTGAGATGCCACAGTGAATTCTGTGTCAGCCTGGGCTACAGCCATTCCGGATCCTGCACCCCACCAAAATTATATATGTATATGTATATGATATATGTATGTATTTATGGATATAAATTTACATATGGCCTTAACCCTAATCCTATTATAATATATATAAAAATTTTTATATGTACATATAATTATATATATTTCTATATGTATACATTATGTAGTATAAATAACGTATAATACTCTATAAAACATGTAATAATATTTTATAGATGTCATATATGTGAATATATATCACACATATTTTTATATATGTGATATATGTATAAATTTCCATGTATATTCATATATGAACTCACATATTTACATATAAGTTTATATATAAATTTCAATATATATTTATATTTGTATATATTATGAATAATGTATAATACATAAAATAAATACATAGTATAAATAAATAATATATATATATATATATGTGTGTGTTTATATATATATATTTCATGCTCTAAACACCTCCTCCTGCTTTTGGCTGCATGACACTGTAATTAGGGTGGACGTTACATTTATTTCGTTGGTTTTGGGGTTTCCTTGGTTTTCCAGGTAGGACTGGCTCTAGCCCCGGCTGAGCTGGAATTCACTCTGTCCTCTCAGGGTGGCCTCGATCTCACAGCCACGACCTTCCTCACTCTCTCCCTCCCTCCTAGTGCTGCTGGGATTTAAGGCGTGAACGCCACCATAGATACAATTTATTTTATTGTTATTATTTCATTTTATTATTTTTATTATTTATAGGAGAGATAGAAGGAGTCAGACAAAGACACAGAGAGAGAGAATGTGACTTCCAAGTCAGCCTGAGCTACAGTGAGACTCTACCTCTAAAAACGAAAACATAAATAAATAAAATATAGAAGGGCTGAAGCGACGGCTTAGTGTTAAAGGCATTTGCATGTGAAGCTAAAGGAACAAGGTTTGATTCCCAACGTCCCACCTTAGCCAGATGCACATGGTGGCTCATGCATCTGGAGTTCATTTGTATTGGCTGAGGGCCCTGGCACGTGCATTCACAATCCCTCTCCATCTTCTTCTGTCTCTCATAAATCAATGAATCAATCAATCATTCAATAGAATCAACAAGTGATTCAGAAACACATTTGGCAAAGGTATATTATGTCCCGCTAAGCAAAGGACTCGATATTCTTTGAAAATTACAGAAAAACTCTATGAGCTCTATCTCTGCAGGAGAGACCCAGACTGTTATGCAGGCCTTTGTCATCATCAAGAAAATTCAGAGTTGGTTTCAGAATCTATCCAGGCGAGAGAAAAGGGGGCCGGATGGTACAGCAACCGCAACAGTGGCTCTCCTATAAAATCCCACTGCCTCCTGTGGCACAGAAACCGATTCACCAATGCAGACTGCGGCTGAATGCGTGTTTTGTTTTTCTTTGTTTTTTTTTTTTTTTTTTAAATTACACAGAGGCAATGAGATCCGAGGCCAAATTGGACAAAATTCATGAAAAGATACCTGAACCCCTATCAAAAGTGAAGTCGAGCTTGCCAGCTGAAACAGAACCCCAGACACTGCCCAGAGATCATGATGAGAAGAGCTACACGGGTGGCTGTGGGCAGATTTTGGAAACCTACACTGGTGTGATGGGGGAGGAAAAAGAAAATGTACAACAGAGCAGAGTTCTAGAGGCTGCTAAACTCTGAGTATTAGAATAGACTCCAAACAGCACAAAGGTGAAGGAGATAGGCACAGAGAACACTCGACTCCCGCAGAGTCCAGAGTCACAGAGATCCAGAGACACAGACGCTCCCAGACCTCATCAATGAAGTAGGCATAACACTCAACCGGGCCAGCTCATAGAAATTCATGCAAGTGTGGGCTGAAAGTCTGTGAGAGCCACAAGGCGGCACAGAGACATGGCCTCGCCCTGATAAATGATGGGTACCCCAAATGCACGACCCACAATACCCATGGGGATGTAACTGGCATCCCCAGGGAGCAGGGTCCCTTGGGGGGAGGGGAGGGATGAGGGTGAGGATGGAACCCACACGTGCTGTTTACACACTCACTGAGTGGGTCTATAACTAAAAAGCAAACACGCACCACCAAAAATCAAACAGAGCCACCAATGCTCAGGAGATTGTGCAGAAGAGAGTGTGCAGAAACCAGAGGGCGTGGGGCAACATGGACAGGCACTGAATCCCACCACTGGTGGACTGCTGCTGCCAAAAGTTAGGAACCAGAGTAACATGGGGAATGCCCACCATCCCACAGCGACGGGTCCTCCATCACCTGGCCATGGTGAAGACGGGCATGATGGTACCAACGTATGGTGGGCACTTACAAGGGGTTCCTCTGAAATGAAAAGGGTAAAAGAGTCATAAAAATAAGCAACTAAAGAAGCGAGAATGACAATGCGACTGGCCTTCAGCCTAGGAATCAGGTTCCTACTGGCCTGGGTGAGTGGGCAGTAAAAGAACACTGCTCCTCGCACGTCACGGAGTTCTGCCTCTCCTTCCAGGGTCCTGCACCGACAACCGAGTGCACTTCAGAAAAGCTGAGTCCCTCTCGTCATCAACAACAATGACAGGTGAGTCAGTGGTCCAAGTAATTGGACTCAAAGCTCCTTAGTATCTGAAGCAGGACCTCGCACTCTAGAGGCCGGCTTCTAACTCCTCGAGGCCCTTGCCCGTCAGCCCTCCACGATCTCCTTAGTTACGCAGGGCTATTCCTAGGAAAACACAGCCTCTGTGACCTGTTTGTTCATTTTTCAGACATCCCCTTCCCGGTAGGCTCGTAACTTCGAGTGATGGCATGAAATCTAAGATATCGCTCCATTTCCAAAAAGACCCTTCCACGCACCACCTGTCCCCTGGCTCAGCAGTCCAAACTCAGGTGGCCATTTTGAGCATTTTTGGGCTCTGGATTCTCTAACCTCGGGTGATCGCCACAGTTCACCTGAGGTTAGAGAATCTGGAGGTGGACGGGCCAGGAGAAGGCCTGGGAGATCCAGGGACTCTCTGCCTGGTAGAAAAATGGGGCCCCCGACAAGCACCTGAGTCATCTGCTCACATCTGTCTGGACCACCAGAACTGACAGAGGGTTTGAGTTGTTCAGTAGGAGCTTTTGAGCACTCTTTCTGCCTGAGGCTCACACTTTGGTAACCCAGCAGACATGGTGGAGTGTCCTAAGTCCCCAAAGGAAAAAAAAAAAATAGGGACATCTTAAACCCATATGCAGAATATCCGTTTTAAAACTTTTCCTTTTATATTATTTTTTGGAGAGAGACACAGAGAATCCTTCTCCAGAGCTGTGTCTCATCTGCTGCTAAAGATGCGCCCACCCCTTTGGGCCAAGTGCAGCATTGCACCCTAGAGTCACTTTGAATCTGGCTAAACGTGGGACCTGGAGATTGGAACCGCTGGAGATTGGAACCGGTGTTCTTAGGGTTAGGAGGCAGAGAACCCCTAAGCCATCTCTCCAGAGAGAAATTCCTTCTGCCTTATAAGCCTTATGAGGTGAAGAGTGGGCAGAAGGAATCGAGAACCTCAGAGGTAGAAAGTGTACATTGAGGCACGGAGTCCCCACAAGGAGGCGCTTGAGAACCTTCCTGACAACACTGTGGATGCACGTGATGGACCACAACAAGGGCAAGGTATGCAAAAATCGCCAATATGCCATTTCTTCATTCAGTCACACTTGCAAAACATCGCAAAATCAAAATAACAAAGAGAAAAAAAAGAAAGAAAGAAAGAAAGAAAGAAAGAAAGAAAGAAAGAAAGAAAGAAAGAAACGAAGGAAGGATGAAAAGAAAAAAGGAAATAAAGAAGAAACAAAGAAATGCAACAGAGAAAGAAAGAAAAACTAAAATATACAATAAATCAAATAAATTACGATCGAAACAGACTGAAGGTTTGACTTTACATAGCCTAATGCCGGGAATAGTTGTAAGGCAAACATCTAACACATTTGGCAAACGTCTATTAGGTCCTGCTAAGGAGAGGACTGGATATTCTTTGAAAATTACAGAAAAACCCTATGTGCTCTATCTCTGCAGGAGACACACAGATGGCTATGCATGCCTTTGTCATGATAGAGAAAATTCAGAGTTGGTTTCAGAAACTTTCCAGAAGATCTCCTGGGAAAGAAAATTCCACTGACACGAGGCCAGTGTCACCTGGTGTCATCACGTGAAAAGTCGACATCATAGAAGCCTCCCTTCAACTGAGATCCAGAGAATGCTCGCTGGCACTTACTATGTATGTTAGGACATTAGAAGGATTTAATTCTGAGATTGATACTTCTTAGAAGTTATTCTCACTTTTCCTGGAAACCAATTGTGAATAAGTACATGTTAGAAGGCTCTTGGCTGTGAGTTCAAGGCCAGCCTGAGACGCCACAGTGAATTCTGTGTCAGCCTGGGCTACAGCCAGTCCCTATCGTGCAGCCAGCCCTAAATTATATATGTATATATATATATGTATGTATTTATAGATATGAATTTACATATGGCCTTAAACCTAACCCTATTATGATATATATATATATAAATTTATATATGTACATAAAATTTTATATAGTTGTATATGTATATATTATGTAGTATAAACAACATATTATAATCTATAATACATGTAATAATATTTTATACATGTCATATATGTAAATATATATCACATATATTTTTATATATGTGATATATGTATAAATTTCCAGGTATATTCATATATGTACTCACATATTTACATATAAGTTTGTATATAAATTGAAATATATATTTATATTTGTATATACTATGAATAATGTATGATACATCAAATAAATACATAGTATCCATAATATATATATATGTCTGTAAATATATATATATCATGCTCTAAACACCTCCTCCTGCTTTTGGCTGCATGACACTGTACTTAGGGTGGATGTTACATTTATTTCTTTGGTTTTTGGGCTTTCCTTGGTTTTCCAGGTAGGACTGGCTCTAGCCCAGGCTGAGCTGGAATTCACTCTGTCCTCTCAGGGTGGCCTCGAATTCACAGCCACAACCCTCCTCATCCTCTCCCTCTCTCCTAGTGCTGCTGGGATGAAAGGAGTGAGCGCCAGCATACATATATATTTTTTTTTTTATTCTTCTTATTATTTTATTTTTACTTATTTTTTATTTTTGTTATTTATAGGAGAGATAGAAGGAGTCAGACAGAGAGAGCGAGAGAGAGAATGTGACTTCCATGTCGGCCTGAGCTACAGTGAGACCCTACCTCTAAAAACCAAAACATAAATAAATAAAATATAGAAGGGCTTGAGCGACGGCTTAGTGTTAAAGGCATTTGCATGTGAAGCTAAAAAGAACAAGGTTTGATTCCCAACGTCCCACCTTAGCCAGATGCACATGGTGGCTCATGCATCTGGAGTTCATTTGTATTGGCTGAGGGCCCTGGCACGTCCATTCTGTCCCCTCTCCATCTTCTTCTGTCTCTCATAAATCAATCAATCAATCAATCAATCAATCAATAGAATCAACAAGTGATTCAGAAACACATTTGGCAAAGGTATATTAGGTCCCGCTAAGCAAAGGACTCGATATTCTTTGAAAATTACAGAAAAACTCTATGAGCTCTATCTCTGCAGGAGAGACCCAGACTGTTATGCAGGCCTTTGTCATCATCAAGAAAATTCAGAGTTGGTTTTAGAATCTTCTAGGCGAGAGAAAAGGGGGCCGGATGGTACAGCAATGGAAAACAGTGGCTCTCCTATAAAATCCCACTGCCTTCTGTGGCATAAAAACCGATTCACCAATGCAGACTGTGGCTGACTGCGTGTTTTGTTTTTCTTTGTTTTTTTTTTTTTATTACAAAGAGGTAATGAGATCCGAGGACAAATTGGACAAAATTCATGAAAAGATACCTGAAGCCCTATCAAAAGTGAAGTCCAGCTTGCCAGCTGAAACAGCACCCCAGACACTGCACAAAGATCATGATGAGAAGAGCTACACGGCTGATTGTGGGCAGACTTTGGAAACCTACACTGGTGTGATGGCAAGGAAAAATAAAACGTACGACTGAGCAGAGTTCTAGAGGCTGCTAAACTCTGCGTATTAGAATAGACTCCAACCAGCACAAAGGTGAAGGAGATAGGCACAGAGAACACTCGACTCCTGCAGAGTCCAGAGTCACAGAGATCTAGAGACACAGAAGCTCCCAGACCTCATCAGCGAAGTAGGCATTACACTCAACAGGGCCCGCTCATAGGGATTCATGCAAGTGTGGGCTGAAAGACTGTGAGAGCCACAAGGCGGCACAGAGACATGGCCTCGCCCTGATAAATGATGGGTACCCCAAATGCACGAACCACAATACCCATGGGGATATAACTGGCATCCCCAAGGAGCAGGGTCCCTTGGGGCGAGGGGCGGGGATGAGGGTGAGGATGGAACCCACACGTGCTGTTTACACACTCACTGAGTGGGTCTATAACTAAAAAGCAAACACGCACCAACAAAAATCAAACAGAGCCACCAATGCTAAGGAGATTGTGCAGAAGAGAGTGTCAAGAAACCAGAGGGCGTGGGGCAACATGGACAGGCACTGAATCCCACTAGAGGTGGACTGCTGCCGCCAAAAGTTAGGAACCAGAGTAACATGGGGAATGGCCACCATCCCACAGTGACGGGTCCTCCATCGACTGGCCCAGGTGAAGATGGTCATGATGGTACCAACGTAAGGTGGGCACTTACAAGGGGTTCCTCTGAAATGAAAAGGGTAAAAGAGTCATAAAAATAAGCAACTAAACAAGCAAGAATGACAATGCGACTGGCCTTCAGCCTAGGAATCAGGTTCCTACTGGCCTGGGTGAGTGGGCAGTAAAAGTACCCTGCTCATCGCACGTCACGGAGTTCTGCGGCTCCTTCCAGGGTCCTGCACCGACAACCGAGCGCACTTCAGAAAAGCTGAGTCCTTCTCGTCATCAACAACAATGAAAGGCGAGTCAGTGATACAAGTAATTGGACTCAATTCCCCGGGAAGATTTTTAAATCTCTGTAGTTTAGTATTTGAAGCAGGGCCTCGCTCTCTAGCAGCCAGCATCTAACTCCTTGAGGCCCTTGCCCATCACCCCTCCACGATCTCCTCAGTTATGCTGGGCTATTCCTAGGAAAACACAGCCTCTATGACCTGTTTGTTCATTTTTCAGACATCCCCCTTCTGGTAGGCACGTAACTTAGAGTGATGGCATGAAATCTAAGATAGCGCTCCATTTCCAAAAAGACCCTTCCGCGCACCACCTGTCCCCTGGCTCAGCAGTCCAAACTCAGGCGGCCATTTTGAGCTTTTTTTTGGAACGAGCAGATTCTCTAACCTTGGGTGATCGCCACACGTTCACCCGAGGTTAGAGAATCTGGAGGTGGACGGGCCAGCAGAAGGCCTGGGAGATCCAGGGACTCTCTGCCTGGTAGAAAAATGGGGCCCCCCGACAAGCACATGAGTCATCTGCTCACATCTGTCTGGACCACCAGAATGGACAGAGGGTTTGAGTTGTTTGTAGGAGCTTTGAGCACTCTTTCTGCTTGAGGCTCACACTTTTGGTAACCCAGCAGACATGGTGGAGTGTCCTAAGTCCCCAAAGGAAAAAAAAAATAGGGACATCTTAAACCCATATGCTTCTACAGAATATCCGTTTTTAAAACTTTTCCTTTTATATTATTTTTTGGTGAGAGACACAGAGAGAGGGGGGGGGAGGGAGAGGGAGGTAGACAGAGATGGGCTCAGGAGCTGTGTCTCATCTGCTGCTAACGAAATCTAGATGCGCCCACCCCTTTGTGGCCAAGTGCAGCATTGCACCCTAGAGTCACTTTGAATCTGGCTAAACGTGGGACCTGGAGATTGGAACCGCTGGAGATTGGAACCGGTGTTCCTAGGGTTAGGAAGCAGGCACCTTAACCCCTAAGCCATCTCTCCAGACCAGAAATTCCTTCTGCCTTATAAGCCTTATGAGGTGAAGAGTGGGCAGAAGGAATCGAGAACCTCAGAGGTAGAAAGTGTACATTGAGGCACGGAGTCCCCACAAGGAGGCGCTTGAGAACCTTCCTGACAACACTGTGGATGCACGTGATGGACCACAACAAGGGCAAGGTATGCAAAAATCGCCAATATGCCATTTCTTCATTCAGTCACACTTGCAAAACATCGCAAAATCAAAATAACAAAGAGAAAAAGAAAGAAAGAAAGAAAGAAAGAAAGAAAGAAAGAAAGAAAGAAAGAAAGAAAAAAGAAAAGAAAAACTAAAATATACAACAAATCAAATAAATTATGAAGGAAGGATGAAAAGAAAAATGAAGGAAGAAAGACAGAAACAAAGACATTTGGCAAACGTCTAAGCAAGCAACAGAAAAGAAAGAAAAACTAAAATATACAATAAATCAAATAAATTACTGAGATGAAAACAGACTGAAGGTTTGACTTTACATAGCCTATATGCAGGGAATAGTTGTACAGGACCAAAGAGAGAGCAAAAGCCAACCAGCCATTACATTCAACACATTTGGCAAAAGGTCACTATTAGGTCCTGCTAAGGAGAGCATACTGGATATGCTTTGAAAATTACAGAAAAACCCTATATGCTCTATCTCTGCAGGAGACACACAGATGGCTATGCATGCCTTTGTCATGATAGCGAAAATTCAGAGTTGGTTTCAGAAACTTTCCAGAAGATCTCCTGGGAAAGAAAATTCCACTGAGACAAGGCCAGTATCACCAGGTGTCATCACGTGAAAAGTCGACATCATAGAAGCTTCCCTTCAACTGAGATCCAGAGAATGCTCGCTGGCACTTACTATGTATGTTAGGACATTAGAAGGATTTAATTCTGAGATTGATACTTCTTAGAAGTTATTGTCACTTTTCCTGGAAACCAATTGTGAATAAGTACATGTTAGAAGGCTCTTGGCTGTGAGTTCAAGGCCAGCCTGAGACGCCACAGTGAATTTTGTGTCAGCCTGGGCTACAACCAGTCCCTACCCCGCAGCCCCCCCTCAAATTATATATATATATATATATGTATGTATGTATAGATATAAATTCACATATGGCCTTAAAACTAATCCTATTATGATATATATAAAAATTATACGTACATATAATTATGTATAGTTGTATATGTATATATTGTGTAGTATAAATAACGTATAATAATCTATAATACATGTAATAATATTTTATACATGTCATATATGTAAATATATATCACATATATTTTTATTTATGTGATATATGTATAAATTCACATGTATATTGACATATGAACTTACATATTTCCATATAAGTTTATATATAAATTTAAATATATATTTACATATATTCTGAATAATGTATGATACATAAAATAAATTGATAGTATACATATTATGTGTATGTGTGTATATATATATCGTGCTTTAAACATCTCCTCTTGCTTTTGGCATCCTGACACTGTACTTAGGGTAGACGTTCCATTTATTTCTTTGGTTTATGGGGTTTCCTTGGTTTTCTAGGTAGGACTGGCTCTAGCCCAGGCTGAGCTGGAATTCACTCTGTCGTCTCAGGTTGGCCTCGAACTCACAGCCATGACCCTCCTCACTCTCTCCCTCACTCCTAGTGCCTCTTGGATGAAAGAAGTGAGCGCCACCATAGATATATATATTATTTTCTTCTTCTTCTTCTTATTGTTATTATTACTTCATTTTATTATTTTTGTTATTTATAGGAGAGATAGAAGGAGTCAGACAGAGACAGAGAGAGAGAGAATGTGACTTCCAGGTCAGCCTGAGCTACAGTGAGACCCTACCTTTAAAAACCCAAAACATTAATAAATGAAATATAGAAGGGCTGGAGCGACGGTTTAGTGGTTAAGGCATTTGCTTGCGAAGCCAAAAGAACCAGGTTCGATTCCCCACATACCACCTTAGCCAGATGCACATGGTGGCGCATGCATCTGGAGTTCATTTGTATTGGCTGAGGGCCCTGGCGCGTCCATTCTGTCTCCCTTTCCATCTTCTTCTGTCTCTCAGAAATCAATCAATCAATCAATCAATCAATCAATAGAATCAACAAGTGATTCAGGAACACATTTGGCCAAGGTGTATTAGGTCCCGCGAAGCAAAGGACTTGATATTCTTTGAAAATTAGAGAAAAACTCTATGAGCTCTATCTCTGCAGGAGAGACCCAGACTGTTATGCAGGCCTTTGTCATCATCAAGAAAATTCAGAGTTGGTTTTAGAAGGTTTCTAGGAGAGAGAAAAGGGGGCCGGATGGTACAGCAATGGAAAAAGTGGCTCTCCTATAAAATCCCACTTCCTTCTATTGCATAAAAACCGATTCGCCAATGCAGACTGCGGCTGACTGCGAGTTTTGTTTTTGTTTGTTTTTTTTTCTTGAACAGAGGCAATGAAATCTGAGGACAAATTGGACAAAATTCATGAAAAGATATGTGAACTTCTATGAAAAGTGAAGTCAAGCTTGCCAGCTAAAACAGCACCCCAGACACTGCACAGAAATCTTGATGAGTAGAGCCACAAGGCTGGTTGGGGGCACAATTTGGAAACCTACACTGGTGTGATGGGGGAGGAAAAAGAAAATGTACAAAGGAGCAGCGTTCTAGAGGCTGCTAAACTCTGAGTATTAGAATAGACTCCAACCAGCAGAAAGGTGAAGGAGATAGGCACAGAGAACACTCGATTCCCGCGGAGTCTAGAGTCCCAGAGATCCGGAGACACATATGCTTCCAGACGTCATCAGCGAAGTAGGAATAACACTCAACCGGGCCAGCTCATAGAGATTCATGCAAGTGTGGGCTGAAAGACTGTGAGAGCCACAAGGTGTGACAGAGAAGTGCCCTCGCCCCAATAACTGACAGCTATCCCAAATGCACAACGCACAATACCGATGGGGATGTAACTGGCATCCCCAGCATGCAGGATCCCTTTGAGGGAGGGGCTGGGATGAGGGTGAGGATGGAACCCACACGTGCTGTTTACGCACTCACTGAGTGGGTCTATAACTAAAAAGCAAACACGCACCAACAAAAATCAAACAGAGCCACCAATGCTAAGGAGATTAGCAGAAGGGAGTGGGCAGAAACCAGAAGGTGTGGGGCAACATGGACAGGCACTGAATCCCACCACAGGTGGACTGCTGCTGCCAAAAGTTAGGAACCAGAGTAACATGGGGAATGCTCACCTCCCACAGTGACCGGCCCTCCCTCGCCTGGCCGGGGTGAAGACGGGCTTGATGGTACCAACGTATGGGGGGCACTGACAAGGGGTTCCTCTGAAATGAATAGGGTAAAAGAGTCATAAATATGAGCAACTAAAGAAGCGAGAATGACAATGCGACTGACCTTCAGCCTAGGAATCAGGTTCCTACTGGCCTGGGTGAGCGGGCAGTAAAAGAACACTGCTCCTCCACATCACTGAGTTCTGCCACTCCTTCCAGGGTCCTGCACCGACAACCGAGCGCACTTCAGAAAAGCTGAGTCCCTCTCGTCATCAACAACAATGACAGGCGAATCAGTGGTCCAACTAATTGGACTCAAAGCCCCGGGAAGATTTTTAAATCTCTCTACCTTAGTATTTGAAGCAGGGCTTTGCTCTCTAGTGGCCAGCTTCTAACTCCTCGAGGTCCTTTCCCGTCAGCCCTCCACGATCTCCTTAGTTATGCTAGGCTGTTCCTAGGAAAACACAGCCTCTGTGACCTGTTTGTTCATTTTTCAGATATCCCCCTTCCGCTAGGCTCGTAACTTTGAGTGATGGCATGAAATCTAAGATATCGCTCCATTTCCAAAAAGACCTTTACACGCAACACCTGTCCACTGGCTCAGCAGTCCAAACTCAGGTGGCCGTTTTGAGATTTTTTTTTTGGAACGAGCAGATTCTCTAAACTCGGGTGAACACGATGCACGGGCCAGAAAAAGGCCTGGGAGATCCAGGGACACTCTGTGTGGTAGAAAAACAGAGCCCCAGAAAAGCACCTGAGTCATCTGCTCACATCTCTCTGGGACTTCCAGCACTGACAGAGGATTTGAGTTGTTTGGTAGGCGTTTTGAGCACCCTTTCTGCCTGAGGCTCACACTTCTCATAACCCAGGAGACATGGTGGAGTGTCCTAAGTCCCCAAAGGAAAAAAGGAGGGGCATCTAAAACCCATATGCAACTACAGAAAATCCTTTTTTAAAAACTTTTTATTTTATCTTATTTTTTGGAGAGACACAGAGAGAGAGACAGAGAGAGACAGAGAGAGAGGGAGTAGACAGAGATGGGCTCGCGAGCAGTGTCTCAGCTGCTGCTAACGAAACCCAGATGTGTGCGCCCCCTTGTGGCCACGTGCAGCATTACACCCTTGAGTCACTTGGAGTGTAGCTAAAAGTGGGACCTGGAGATTGGAACCACTGGAGATTGGAACCGGTGTTCTTAGCGTTTGGAGGCAGGCACCTTAACCCCTAAGCCATCTCTTCAGCCCAGAAATTCCTTCTGCCTAATAAGCCTTATGAGCTGAAGAGTGGGCAGAAGGAATCGAGAACCTGCGATGTGGAAAGTGTACCTTGAGGCACGGAGTCCCCACAAGGAGGCGCTTGAGAACCTTCGTGACAACACAGTGGACGCAGGTGTGGTGACAGACCACACCAAGGGCAAGGTATGGAAAAATGGCCAATATGCCATTTCTTCATTCAGTCACACTTGCAAAACATCGCAAAATCAAAATAACAAAGAGAAAAAAGGAGGAAGAAAGAAAGAAAGGAAGGAAGTCAGAAACAAAGACTCAAGCAAGCAAGCAACAGAGAAAGAAAGAAAAACTAAAATATACAACAAATCAAATAAATTATGATCGAAACAGACTGAAGGTTTGAGTTTGCATAGCCTAAATGACGGGAATAGTTGTAAGTGAAGCAATTACATACAACACATTTGGCAAACGTCTATTAGGTCCTGCTAAGGAGAGGACTGGATATTCTTTGAAAATTACAGAAAAACCCTATGTGCTCGATCTCTGCAGGAGACACACAGATGGCTATGCATGTGTTGCAGACAGCTTCAGGTTCGCTGAGATGAACTTCCAGACCAGGCACAGTTATGGAGGAAGGGATATTATTTATTGAAACTTATAGATCCAGGGGAAGTTCCATAAAAGCAGGAGAAGCAGCCTGCTCTTCACAGGACCAGGCAAGAGAGCAAAAGCCAACCAGCCAGCCACCACAGCACACAGAGCAAAAGTACAGCCAAAAGGTCACACAGCACACTTCAGGAACTCCTGCTAGGCACATTTGCATATCTTTACAATGGAATCTCAAACCATCACCACACCTTAAGACCAGCCCCCAGTGACCTTGCCTCTAGCAAGGTGATTGCAGATGCAAACTATAAAGTAAAGAACATTGAATATATTGGGGGACATATATTCAAACTACCAAAGCATGCCTTTGTCATGATAGAGAAAATTCAGAGTTGGTTTCAGAAACTTTCCAGAAGATTCTGGGAAAGAAAATTCCACTGACACAAGGCCAGTGTCACCTGGTGTCATCACGTGAAAAGTCGACATCATAGAAGCCTCCATTCAACTGAGATCCAGAGAATGCTCTCTGGCAATTACTATGTATATTAGGATATTAGAAGGATTTAATACTGAGATTGATACTTCTTAGATGGTATTCTCACTTTTCCTGGAAACCAATTCTGAATAAGTACATGTTAGAAGGCTCTTGGCTGTGATTGCAAGGCCAGCCTGAGACACCACAGTGAATTCTGTGTCAGCCCGGGCTGCAACCAGTCCTTACCCCACAGCCCTCCCTCAAATTATATATATATATATATATATATATATATATATATATATATATATATATATATGTGTGTGTGTGTGTGTGTGTGTGTGTGTGTGTGTGTGTGTGTGTGTATTTATAGATATAAATTTACATATGGCCTTAAACCTAATTCCTATTATGATATATAAAAAAATTTATGTATGTACATATAATTATATATATTTGTATATGTATATATTGTGTAGTATAAATAATGTATAATAATCTATAATACATGTAATAATATATTATACATGTCATATATATAAATATATATCACATATATTTTTATTTATGTGATATATGAATGAATTTACATGTATATTCATATACGAATGTACATATTTACATATAAGTTTATGTATAAATTTAAATAGATATTTATATATATTCTGAATAATGTATGATACATAAAATAAATTGATAGTATACACAATATATATATGTGTGTGTATATATATATATCATGCTCTAAACACCTCCTCCTGCTTTTGGCTGCATGACACTATACATAGGGTACACATTCAATTTATTTCTTTGATTTTTGGGGTTTCCTTGGTTTTCCAGCTAGGACTGGCTCTAGCCCAGGCTGAGCTGGAATTCACTCTGTCATCTCAGGGTGGCCTCAAACTCACAGCCATGACCCTCCTCACTCTCTCCCTCCCTCCTAGTGCTGCTGGGATGAAAGGCATGAGCGCCACCATGGATATGTTTTATTTTTTTATTATTGTTATTATTATTACTACATGGTAGCCCTTTTGTACAGTCCTGGTAAATCCAAAACATCTTCAGGTCTCCATGAAAACCATGGTCCATCTTCCAAAAGGCTCTTCCAGCCTATTCCTCAGGGACTTCATGCCCTGCCTCATGCTGCATCTCAGCAGCGGCTCCTGGAACCGTGTGCAATTCATGACCACTCTATGCATTTTTCATATTTCCAAAACTCATACCAGGTGTGCAGGACACAGCCATATTCTTAATCCAGGCACAAAATAAATCATAGCCTTGAAAAGTAGGTTCCTTCTCCAGTCAGCTCTTTCCAAGAATTTGCATTTTTAACAGTCTTTCCTCAGGCATCCTCTCCATTGTTTTAATGTAAATCAAGTCAGGCCACCTTCCTTCCACCTTCCTTAAGATTGCTAATGTGTTGACAATAGCAGCTCCAGTAACCTAAAACCAGTCTCAGTGCCTCTGCTTTTAACTTGCTTGAGGTTTTCCAACTTAAAATCTTAAAATCTCAGTCCGATATCTTTAGCCAAGCACATCAGTCCATTACAAATTTAAGTTTGATAAAACTTTCTGGGCCTGGATAGCAGAACGTAGCCATCCCTTATGCCAGTAGCCCAGTTCCAACAAAGTCCTCTGCAGTCTTTCCTTCCCCTTAGAAACCTCATAAGCCAAGCCTCGAAGTTCAATATAGTCTGCACTTAGAATTCTCAAACTCTCATCAGAATAGTCCATAAAACTTGGCTTACCACTCCAGAAGGCACCTTCAGTTGCAAGCACAAAGTCCATGCCCATTCCTCCAAAACAAAGGTTCCAAAAGATGAATATCCACACGGTCAGGTTCATCTCACCCCACACTCCTCGGTACCACTTTACTGTAGCAGACAGCTTCAGGTTCGCTGAGATGAACTTCCAGACCAGGCACAGTTATGGAGGAAGGGATATTATTTATTGAAGCTTACAGATCCAGGGGAAGTTCCATAAAGGCAGGAAAAGTAGCCTGCTTTCAACAGGGCAGAGAGAGAAAAAGCCAACCAGCCACCACAGCACACAGAGCAAAACTACAGCCAAAAGGTCACACAGCACACTTCAGGACTCCTGCTAGGCACATTTGCATATCTTTACAATGGAATCTCAAACCAACACCATTAACACCTTAAGATGCAAACTATAACTAATAAAACACTGAATATATTGGGGGACATATATTCAAACTACCACAACTCATAAAAATAAGCAACTAAAGAAATGAGAATGACAATGCGACTGGCCTTCAGCCTAGGAATCAGGTTCCTACTGTCCTGGGTGAGCGGGCAGTAAAAGAACACTGCTCCTAGCATGTCACGGAGTTCTGCCTCTCCTTCCAGGGTCCTGCACCGACAAACGAGTGCACTTCACAGAAGCTGAGTCCCTCTCGTCATCAAAAACAATGACAGGCGAGTCAGTGGTCCAAGTAATTGGACTCAAAGTCCCGGGATGATTTTTAAATCTCTCTACCTTAGTATTTGAATCAGGGCCTCGCTCTCTAGTGGCCGGCTTCTAACTCCTCGATGCCCTGGCCCAGCAGCCCTCCTCGATCTCCTTAGTTACACTGGGCTATTCCTAGGAAAACACACCCTCTGTGACCTGTTTGTTCATTTTTCAGACATCCCCCTTCTGGTAGCCTTGTAACTTTGAGTGATGGCATGAAATCTAAGATATCACTCCATTTCCAAAAAGACCCTTCCACACACCACATGTCCCCTGGCTCAGCAGTCCAAACTCAGGCAGCCATTTTGAGCATCTTTTTTTTTTTTTTTTGAACGAGCAGATTCTGTAACCTCGGGTGAACGCGTCACGGTCACCCGAGGTTACAGAATCTGGAGCTGGACGGTCCAGGAGTAGGCCAGGGAGATCCAGGGACTCTCTGCATGGTAGAAAAACGGGGCCCCCGAAAAGCACCTGAGTCATCTGCTCACATCTCTCTGGGACCTCGAGGACTGACAGAGAATTTGAATTGTTTGGTAGGCGTTTTGAGCACCGTTTCTGCCTGAAGCTCACACTTCTGATAACCCAGCAGACATGGTGGAGTGTCCAACGTCCCCAAAGGAAAAAAACAATACGGGCATCTTAAACCCATATGCATCTACAGAAAATGCTTTTTTAAACCCTTTTTATTTTATCTTATTTTTTGGAGAGAGACACAAAGAGAGACAGAGACAGAGATGGGGGAGGTAGACAGAGATGGGCTTCCGAGCAGTGTCTCAGCTGCTGATAACGAAATCCAGATGTGCACGCCAACTTGTGGCCAAGTCCAGCATTGCGCACTTGATTCACTTTGAATCTGGCTAAATGTGGGACCTGGACATTGGAACATCTGAAAATTGGAACCGGTGATCGTAGTGTGAAGAGGCAGGCACCTTAACCCCTAAGCCATCTCTCCAGCCCAAAAATTCCTTCTGCCTCATAAGCCTTATGAGCTGCAGAGTGGGCAGAAGGAATTGAGAACCTCAGATGTGTAAAGTGTACCTTGCGGCACGGAGTCCCCACAAGGAGGCGCTTGAGAACCTTCTTGACAAATCAGTGGATGCAGGTGTGGTGATGGACCACAACAAGGGCAAGGTATGCAAAAATCGCCAATATGCCATTTCTTCATTCAGTCACACTTGCAAAACGTCGCTAAATCAAAATAACAAAGAGAAAAAAGAAAGGAAGGAAGAAAGAAAGGAAGGAAGGAAGGAAGGAAGGAAGGAAGGAAGGAAGGAAGGAAGGAAGGCAGAAACAAAGACACAAGCAAGCAACAGAGAAAGAAAAAAAACTAAAATATACAATAAATCAAATAAATTACGATCGAAACAGACTGAAGCTTTGACTTTATATAGCCTAAATGCCGGGAATAGTTGTAAGCGAAGTGATTACATACAACACATTTGGCAAACGTCTATTAAGTCTTGCTAAGGAGAGGACAGGATATTCTTTGAAAATTACAGAAAAACCCTAT
The DNA here is from genome assembly GCA_036365145.1 of Orientallactaga sibirica. Taxonomy (NCBI): domain Eukaryota; kingdom Metazoa; phylum Chordata; class Mammalia; order Rodentia; family Dipodidae; genus Orientallactaga; species Orientallactaga sibirica. The sequence continues at coordinate 166,789 of JAEOAD010002522.1, read as the reverse complement.
GTGCTCTATCTCTGCAGGAGACACACAGATGACTATGCATGCCTTTGTCATGATAGAGAAAATTCAGAATTGGTGTCAGAAACTTTCCAGAAGATCACCTGGGAAATAAAATTCCACTGCTGCAAGGCCAGTGTCACCTCGTGTCATGAGGTGTAAAGTTGACATCATAGAAGCCTCCCTTCAACTGAGATCCAGAGAATGCTCGCTGGCACTTACTATGTATGTTAGGACATTAGAAAGATTTAATTCTGAGTTTGATACTTCTTAGAGGTTATTCTCACTTTTCTGGACCCATTGTGAATAAGTACATGTTAGCAGGCTCTTGGCTGTGAGTTCAAGGCCAGCCTGAGAGGCCACAGTGAATTCTGTGTCAGCCCGGGCTACAGACATTGCCTACCCTGCACCCCCTAAAATTATATATGTATATGTATATGTATATATGTATGTATTTATGGATATAAATTTACATATGGCCTTAAACCTAATTCCTATTATGATATATATAAAAATTTTTATATGTACATATATATGTACATATATATATTTGTATATGTATATATTATGTAGTATAAATAACATATAATAATCTATAAAACATGTAATAATATTTTATACATGTCATATATATAAATGTATATCACAAATATATTTATATATGTGATATATGTATAAATTTCCATGTTTATTCAGATATGAACTCACATATTTACATATAAGTTTATATATAAATTTAAACATATATTTATATTTGTATATATTATAAAAATGTATAATACATAAAATAAATAAATAGTATACATTACATATATATGTGTGTGTGTGTGTATATATCATGCTCTAAACACCTCCTCCTGCTTTTGGCTGCATGAAACTGTACTTAGGGTAGACGTTCCATTTATTTCTTTGGTTTTTGTGGTTTCCGTGGTTTACCAGGTAGGACTGGCTCTAGCCCAGGCTGAGCTGGAATTCACTCTGTCGTCTCAGGGTGGCCTCGAACTCACAGCCAGGACCCTCCTCACTCTCTCCCTCCCTCCTAGTGCTGCTGCGATGAAAGGCGTGAGCGTCACCATAGGTGTCTGTTATTATTATTATTATTATTACTTCATTTTATTATTGTTATTATTTATAGGAGAGATAAGAGGAGTCAGAGACAGAGAGGGAGATAGAATGTGACTTCCAGGTCAGCCTGAGCTACAGTGAGACCCTACCTCTAAAAACCAAAACATAAATAAATAAAATATAGAAGGGCTGGAGCGACAGCTTAGTGCTTAAGGCATTTGCTTGTGAAGCCAAAAGAACCAGGTTCGATTCCCCACGTCTCACCTTAGCCAGATGCACATGGTGGCGCATGCCTCTGGAGTTCATCTGTATTGGCTGAGGGCCCTGGCGCGTCCATTCTCTCTCCCTCTCCGACTTCTTAGGTCCCTCAGAAATCAATCAACCAATCATTCAATAGAATCAACAAGTGATTCAGAAACACATTTGGCCAAGGTGTATTAGGTCCCGCTAAGCAAAGGACTCAATATTCTTTGAAAATCAGAGAAAAACTCTATGAGCTCTATCTCTGTAGGAGAGACCCAGACTGTTATGCAGGCCTTTGTCATCATCAAGAAAATTCAGAGTTGGTTTCAGAAGCTTTCCAGGCAGGAGAAAAGGGGGCCGGATGATAGAGCAACCGCAACAGTGGCTCTCCTATAAAATCCCACTGCCTTCTGTGGCATAGAAACCGATTCGCCAATGCAGACTGCGGTGGACTGCGAATTTTGTTTTTCTTTCTTTTTTTTTTTCTTGCACAGAGACAATGACATCCGATTACAAATTGGACAAAATTCATGAAAAGATATGTGAAGCCCTATCAAAAGTGAAGTCGAGCTTGCCAGCTGAAACAGCACCCCAGACACTGCACAGAGATCTTGATGAGAAGAGCTACATGGCTGGTTGTGGGCAGAATTTGGAAAAAAAAACACTGGTGTGATGGGGAGGAAAAACAAAACGTAAAACGGAGTAGAGTTCTAGAGGCTGCTAAGCTCTGAGTATTAGAATAGACTCCCACCACCACAAAGGTGAAGGAGATAGGTATAGAGAACACTCAACTCCCGCGGAGTTCAGAGTAACAGAGATCTAGAGACACAGAGGCCCCCAGACCTCATAAGCAAAGTAGGCATAAGACTCAACCGGGCCAGCTCATAGAGATTCATGCAAGTGTGGGCTGAAAGACTGTGAGAGCCACAAGGCAGGACAGAGACATGGCATCGCCCCGATAACTGACGGCTACCCCAAATGCAAGACCCACAATACCCATGGGGATGTAACACGCATCCCAAGGGAGCAGGGTCCTTGGGGGGCGGGGAGAGAAGAAGGTGAGGATGGAACCCACACGTGCTGTTTACACACTCACGGAGTGGGTCTATAACTAAAAAGCAAACACACACCACCAAAAATCAAACAGAGCCACCAAAGCTCAGGAGATTGTGCAGAAGAGAGTGTGCAGAATCCAGACAGCACGGGGCAACATGGACAGGCACTGAGTCCCACCACAGCTGGACTTCTGCTGCCAAAAGTTAGGAACCGAGGCAACATGGGGAATGCCCACCATCCCACAGCGACGGGTCCTCCATTGCCTGGCCGGGGTGAAGATGGGCATGATGGTACCAATGTATGGTGGTCACTTACAAGGGGTTCTTTTGAAATGAAAAGGGTAAAAGAGTCATAAAAATGAGCAACTAAAGCGAGGATGACAGTGCGACTGGCCTTCAGCCTAGGAATGAGATTCCTACTGTCCTGGGTGAGCGGGCAGTAAAAGAACACTGCTCCTCGCACGTCACGGAGTTCTGCCTCTCCTTCCAGGGTCCTGCACTGACAACCGAGACCAGATCAGAAAAGGTGAGTCCCTCTCGTCATCAATAAAAATGACAGGCGAGTCAGTGGTCCAAGTAATTGGACTCAAAGCCCCGGGAAGATTTTTAAATCTCTCTACCTTAGTATTTGAAGCAGGGACTCGCTCTCTAGGGGCCGGCTTGTAACTCCTCGAGGCCCTTGCCCGTCAGCCCTCCACCATTTCCTTAGTTACGCTGGGCTATTCCTAGGAAAACACACCCTCTGTGACCTGCTTGTTCATTTTTCAGACATCCCTGTTCCGGTAGGCTCATAACTTCGAGTGATGGCATGAATTCTAAGATATGGCTCCATTTCCAAAAAGACCCTTCCGCGCACCACCTGTCCCCTGGCTCAGCAATTCAAACTCAGGCAGCCATTTTTAGCGTTTTTTTTTTTGGAACCCAAGGTTAGAGAAACTGGAGATGGACGGGCCAGGAGAAGGCCTGGGAGATCCAGGGACTCTCTGCGTGGTAGAAAAATGGGGCCCCCGACAAGCACCTGAGTCATCTGCTCACATCTGTCTGGGACCTCCAGAACTGACAGAGGATTTGAGTTGTTCGGTAGGAGTTTTGAGCACCCGTTCTGCCTGAGGCTCACACTTCTGGTAACCCAGCAGACATGCTGGAGTGCTTAAGTGCCCAAAGGAAAAAGAAACAGGGGCATCTTAAACCCATATTCATTTACAGAAAATCTTTTTTTTAAAACTTTTTATTTTATCTTTTATTTTGGAGAGAGACACAGAGAGAGACAGAGAGGGAGGTAGACAGAGATGGGCTCACAAGCAGTGTCTCAGCTGCTGCTAAAGAAATCAAGATGTATGCGCCCCCTTGTGGTCAAGTGCAGCATTGCGCCCTTGAGTCACTTTGAATCTGGGTAAACGTGGGACCTGGAGATTGGAACCCATGTAGATTGGAACCAGTGTTCCTAGGGTTAGGAGGCAGGCACCTTAACCCCTAAGCCATCTGTCCAGCCCAGAAATTCCTTCTGCCTTATAAGCCTTATGAGCTGAAGAGTGGACAGAGTGAGAGAGAGAGAATGTGACTTCCAGGTCAGCCTGAGCTACAGTGAGACTGTTCCTCTAAAAACCAAAATATAAATAAATAAAATATAGAAGGGCTGGATCGACGGCTTAGTGCTTAAGGCATTTGCTTGCAAAGCCAAAAGAACCAGGTGCAATTCCCCACGTCCCACCTTAGCCAGATGCACATGGTGGCGCATGCATCTGGAGTTCGTTTGTATTGGCTGAGGGCCCTGGCGCGTCCATTCTCTCTCCCTCTCAATCTTCTTAGGTCCCTCAGGAATCAATCAATCAATCATTCAAAGAATCAACAAATGATTCAGAAACACATTTGGCCAAGGTGTATTAGGTCCCGCTAAGCAAAGGACTCGATATTCTTTGAAAATTAGAGAAAAACTCTATGAGCTCTATCTCTGTAGGAGAGACTCAGACTGTTATGCAGGCCTTTGTCATCATCAAGAAAATTCAGAGTTGGTTTCAGAAGCTTTCCAGGCAACAGAAAAGGGGGCCGGATGGTACAACAACCGCAACAGTGGCTCTCCTATAAAATCCCACTGCCTTCTGTGGCATAGAAACCAATTCGCCAATGCAGAATGTGGCTGACTGCGAGTTTTGTTTTTGTTTGTTAGTTTTTCTTGTACAGAGGCAATGACATCCGAGGGAAAATTGGACAAAATTCATAAAAAGATACGTGAACCCCTATCAAAAGTGAAGTCGAGCTTGCCAGCTGAAACAGCACCCCAGGTAGGACAAGCTCTATCCCAGGCTGACCTGCACTTCACTTTGTCCTCTCAGGGTGGCATAGATCTCACAGGCACGACCCTCCTCACTCTCTCCCTCTCTCCTAGTGCTGCTGGAATTTAAGGCGTGAATGCCACAATAGATATATTTTATTTTATTATTATTATTGCATTTTATTATTTTTATTATTTATAAGAGAGATAGAAGGAGTCAGACAGAGACAGAGAGAAGAAGGAGAGGACGGAAACCACCCTTTCTGCCTGAGACTCACACTTATGGTAACCTTGAAGACATGGTGGAGTGTCCTAAGTCACCAAAGGAAAAAAAGTAGGGGCATCTAAAACCCATATGCATCTACAGAAAATCCTTTTTTTAAAACTTCTTATTTTATCTTATTTTTTGGAGAGAGACATAGAGACAGAGAGAGACAGAGAGAGAGAAAGAGAGATGGGCTCACGAACAGTGTCTCAGCTGCTGCTAACGAAATCCACATGTGCGCGCCCCCTTGTGGCCAAGTGCAGCATTGCGGCTTGAGTCACTTTGAATCTGGCTAAACGTGGGACCTGGACTTTGGAACGGCTGGAAATTGGAACCGGTGTTCTTAGGGTTTGGCGGCAGGCACCTTAACCCCTAAGCCATCTCTCCAGACCAGAAATTCCTTCTGCCTTATAAGCCTTATGAGCTGAAGAGTGGGCGGAAGGAATCGAGAACCTCATAAGTGGAAAGTGTACCTTGAGGCACGGAGTCCCCACAAGGAGGCGCTTGAGAACCTTCCTGAAAACACAGTGGATGCAGGTGTGGTGATGAGCCACAATAGGTGCAAAGAATGGAAAAATCGCCAATATGCCATTTCTTCATTCAGTCACACTTGCAAAACATCGCAAAATAAGAATAACAAAGAGAGGAAAGAAAGAAAGAAAGAAAGAAAGAAAGAAAGAAAGAAAGAAAGAAAGAAAGAAAGAAAGAAAGAAAAAGAAAGAAAGAAAGAAAGGAGGGAAGTAAGAAAAGAAAGTAAGGAAGGAAGAAAGAAACAAAGACGCAAGCAAGCAACAGAGAAAGAAAGAAAAAATAAATATATACAATAAAGTAAATAAATTACCATCAAAACAGACTGAAGCTTTGATTTTCATAGCCTAAATGCCGGGAATGGTTGTAAGTGAAGCGATTACATACAACACATTTGGCAAACGTCTATTAGGTCCTGCTAAGTAGATGATTCGATATTCTTTGAAAATTCAGAAAAACCCTATGTGCTCAATCTCTGCAGGAGACACATAGATGGCTATGCAGGCCGTTTTCATGATCGAGAAAATTCAGAGTTTGTTTCAGAAACTTTCCAGAAGACCTCCCGTTAAAGAAAATTCCACTGACACAAGGCCAGTGTCACCTGGTGTCATCACGTGAAAAGTCGACATCATAGAAGCCTCCCTTCAACTGAGATCCAGAGAATGCTTGCTGGCACTCACTATGTATGTTAGGACATTAGAAGGATTTCATTCTGAGATTGATACTTCTTAGAAGTTATTTTCACTTTTCCTGGAAACCAATTGTGAATAAGTACATGTTAGAAAGCTCTTGGCTGTGAGTTCAAGGCCAGCCTGAGACGCCACAGTGAATTCTGTGTCAGCCCGGGTTACAACTAGTCCCTACCCAGCAGCCCCACTTAAATTATATATATATATGTATGTATTTATAGATATAAATTTACATATGGCCTTAAACCTTATCCTATTATGATATATATGAAAACTTATATATGTTCTTATAATTATACATAGTTGTATATGTATATATTGTGTATTATAAATAACGTATAATAAGCTATAATACATATAATAATATTTTATACATGTCATACGTGTAAATATATATCACATATATTTTTATTTATGTGATATATGTATAAATTTACATGTATATACATGGATGCTCTTACATATTCATATATAAATTTAAATATATATTTGTATATGGTCTGAATAATGTATAATACATAAAATAAATTGATAGTATACATATATATATATATATATATATATATATATATATATATATATATATATATATATATATATATATATATATATAGCTCTAAAAACCTCCTCCTGCTTTTGGCTGCATGACACTGTACTTAGGGTAGACGTTCCATTTATTTCTTTGGTTTTTGGGGATTCCTTGGTTTTCCAGGTAGGACCGGCTCTAGCGCAGGCTGAGCTGGAATTCACTCTGTCGTCTCAGGGTGGCTTCGAACTCACAGCCACGACCCTCCTCAGTCTTTCCCTCCCTCCTAGTGCTGCTGGGATGAAAGCCGTGAGTGCCAGCATAGATATATTTTTTTATTACTATTATTATTGTTGTTGTTGTTGTTATTATTACTTCCTTTTTATTATTTTTATTATTTATAGGAGAGATACAAGGAGTCAGACAGAAAGAAAAAGAGAGAGGATGTTACTTCCAGGTCAGCCTGAGCTACAGTGAGACCCTACTTCTCAAAACCAAAACATAAATAAATAAAATATAGAAAGGCTGGAGCGACGGCTTAGTGGTTAAGGAATTTGCATGCGAAGACAAAAGAACCAGGTTCGATTCCCTATGTCCCACCTTATCCAGATGCACATGGTGGCGCATGCATCTGGAGTTCGTTTGTATTGACTGAAGGCCCTGGCGAGTCCATTCTGTCTCCCTCTCCATCTTCTTCTGTCTCTCGGAAATCAATCAATCATTCAATAGAATCAACAAGTGATTCAGAAACACATTTGCCCAAGGTCTATTAAGTCCCTCTAAGCAAAGGACTTGATATTCTTTGAAAATATAGAGAAAAACTCTGTGAGCTCTATCTCTGCAGGAGAGACCCAGACTGTCATGCAGGCCTTTGTCATCGTCAAGAAAATTCAGAGTTGGTTTCAGAAGCTTTCCAGGCGAGAGAAAAGGGGGCCGGATGGTACAGCAACCGCAAAAGTGTCTCTCCTATAAAATCCCACTGCCTTCTGTGGCATAGAAACTGATTCGCCAATGCAGACTGCGACGGACTGAGAGTTTTGTTTTTCTTTGTTTTTTTTTCTTGCACAGAGGCAATGAGATCCGAGGACAAATTGGACAAAATTCATGAAAAGATACCTGAACCCTTATCCAAAGTGAAGTCGAGCTTGCCAGCTGAAAAAGCACCCCAGACACTGCACAGAGATCTTGATGAGAAGAGCCACAAGGCTGGGTGCGGGCAGTATTTGGAAACACTTGTGTGATGGGGAGGAAAAACAAAATGTACAACAGAGCAGAGTTCTAAAGGCTGCTAAGCTCTGAGTATTAGAATACACTCCAACCAGCACAAAGGTGAAGGAGATAGGCACAGAGAATTTTCGACTCCGGCGGAGTCCAGATTCACAGAGATCCAGAGCCACAGACACTCCCAGACCTCATCAGCGAAGTAGGCATAACACTCAAATGGGCAGGCTCATAGAGATTCATGCAAGTATGGGTTAAAGAGTGTGAGAGCCACAAGGCGGGACAGAGACATGGCCTCGCCCCGATAACTGATGGCTACCCCAAATGCATGACCCACAATACCCATGGGAATGTAACTGGCATCCCCAGGGTGCAGGATCCCTTAGAGAGAGGGGCGGGGACGAGGGTAAGGATGGAACTCAAACGTGCTGTTTACACACTCACTGAGTGGGTCTATTACTGAAAAGCACACACGCACCACCAAAAATCAAACAGAGCGAGCCACCAATGCTTAGGAGATTGTGCAGAAGAGAGTATGCAGAAACCAGAGGGCGTGGGGCAACATGGACAGGCACTGAATCCCACCACAGGTGGACTAATGCTGCCAAAAGTTAGGAACCAGAGTAACATGGGGAATGCCCACCATCCCACAGCGACGGGTCCTCTATCGCCTGGCCGGGGTGAAGACAGGCATGGTGGTAGCAACGTATGGGGGGCACTTACAAGGGGTTCCTCTGAAATGAAAAGGGTAAAAGAGTCATAAAAATGAGCAACTAAAGAAGCGAGAATGACAATGCGACTGACCTTCAGCCAAGGAATCACGTTCCTACTGGCCTGGGTGAGCGGGAAATAAAGAACTTAGCTACTTGTACGTCACGGAGTCCTACCTCTACTTCCAGGGTCCTGCACCGACAACCGAGCGCACTTAAGAAAAGCTGAGTCCCTCTCGTCATCAACAACAATGACAGATGAGTCAGTGGTCCAAGAAATTGGACTCAAAGCCCCGGGACCATTTTTAAATCTCTCTACCTTAATAATTGAAGCAGGGCCTCGCTCTCCAGAGGCCGCCTTCTAACTCCTCGAGGACCTTTCCCGTCAGCCCTCCACGATCTCCTTAGTTACGCTGGGCTATTTCTAGGAAAACACACCCTCTGGGACCTGTTTGTTTATTTTTCAGACATCCCCCTTCCGGTAGCCTCGTAACTTTGAGTGATTGCATGAAATCTAAGATATCGCTCCATTATCAAAAAGACCCTTCCGAACACCACGTGTCCCCTGGCTCAGCAGTCCAAACTCAGGCGGCCATTTTGAGCGTTTTTTTGGAACTAGCAGATACTCTAACCTCGGTTGACCGCGATGTGTTCACCCTAGGTTAGAGAATCTGGAGCTGGACGGGCCAGGAGAAGGCCTGGGAGATCCAGGAACTCTCTGCGTGCTAGAAAAATGGGGGCCCCGACAAGCACCTGTCTTCTGCTCACATCTGTCTGGGACTTCCAGATCTGACAGAGGATTTGGATTGTTCGGTAGGAGTTTTGAGCACCCTTTCTGCCTGAAACTCACACTTCTGGTAACCTTGCAGACATGGTGGAGTGTCCTAAGTCCCCAAAGGAAAAAAAGTAGGGGCATCTAAAACCCATATGCATCTACAGAAAATCCTTTTTTTAAAACTTTTTATTTTATCTTATTTTTTGGAGAGAGACATAGAGAGAGACAGAGAGAGACAGAGAGAGAGAGAGTAGGCAGAGATGGGCTCACAAGCAGTGTCTCAGCTGCTGCTAACGAAATCCACATGTGATCGCCCCCTTGTGGCCAAGTGCAGCATTGCGGCTTGAGTCACTTTGAATCTGGCTAAACGTGGGACCTGGAGATTGGAACGGCTGGAGATTGGAACCGGTGTTCTTAGGGTTTGGCAACAGGCACCTTAACCCCTAAGCCATCTCTCCAGCCCAGAAATTCCTTCTACCTTATAAGCCTTATGAGCTGAAGAATGGGTGGAAGGAATCAAGAACTTCAGAAGTGGAAAGTGTACCTTGAGGCACGGAGCCCCCACAAGGAGGCGCTTGAGAATCTTCCTGAAAAAACAGTGGATGGAGGTGTGGTGATGGACCACAAGAAATGCAAGGTATGAAAACATCGCCAAAATGCCATTTCTTCATTCAGTCACACTTGCAAAACATCACAAATTCAAAATAAGAAAGAGAAAAAGAAAGAAAGAAGGAAAGAAAGGAAGGAAGGAAGGAAGTCAGAAACTAAGACGCAAGCAAGCAAGCAATAGAGAAAGAAAGAAAAACTAAAATATACAATAAATCAAATAAATTACGATCGAAACAGACTGAAGGTTTGACTTTACATAACCTAAATGCCGGGAATAGTTGTAAGCGAAGCGATTACATACAACACATTTGGCAAACATCTATTAGGTGCTGCTAAGGAGAGTACTGGATATTCTTTGAAAATTATAGGAAAACCCTATGTGCTCTATCTCTGCAGGAGACACACAGATGGCTATGCATGTCTTTGTCATGATAGAGAAAATTCAGAGTTGGTTTCAGAAACTTTCCAGAAGATTTCCTGGGAAAGAAAATTCCAGTGACACAAGGCCAGTGTCACCTGGTGTCATCACGTGAAAAGTTGACATCATAGAATCCTCCCTTCAACTGAGATCCAGAGAATGCTCGCTGGCACTTACTATGTATGTTAGGACATTAGAAGGATTTTATTCTGAGATTGATACTTCTTAGAAGTTATTTTCACATTTCCTGGAAACCAATTGTGAATAAGTATATGTTAGAAAGCTCTTGGCTGTGAGTTCAAGGCCAGCCTGAGACGCCACAGTGAATTCTGTGTCATCCCGGGTTACAACTAGTCCCTACCCCGCAGGCCCCCTCAAAGTATATATATATATATATATATATATGTATATGTTTTGCCTTGCCCGGTGTGAAGCCTAGTGGTTAGCCCAGCCAGTCTTGGCCTACTCCCGGTGAGGCCTAGTCGAGCTTCCGCAGCCTGAGTAGAGTTTCGCGACCTGTCCTTGAAGTGACTCAGCACCTAAGCTGAAACTGCCTCCGCCCAGCTGCTGCTGACATGGTGAAATACTATTGGCCCTTACACCTTTATCTCATATTTTTTCCCACCCTCTCTCAAAATATATAAATACCTTCCCATGACAATAAAGGGAGAGATTTCCACCTTAGACGTTCTCCGCGGCTCAACGTGGTTTTCTTTTCCCCGGTGGCTTGGGGAGGTTTTTTGAGTCGCCGACACCCGCCTTCCTGCTCAGCCTAGAGCGAAGCAGCTGGCCCAGTTCTCTCTCTCTTCCGCTCTACCTGCCGGTGGTGGAGGAAAAAAAACCGGCAACGGGTGCCCAACGTGCGGCGCAACAACTGGCGCCCATGTGAGGAAACAAAACTACCTGAGAAACTACATGTGAGGATCAAAATGGACTACGGACTGCTGACGTGACGAAGGAAAAATACAAAATAAAGCTGACGGGCTTAATCGGACTGCTGATGGGTGTATCCTCATATGTTATGAGGTAATCTTCATATTTAGTATTCTAACCTTTGCTTCTGTAATCTGTACTTGCTTCAACTTCCTTTTTCTTTTCATTTCCGGTTTGCTGACAAACTGCTTCTGTGGCGCCTCCATTTCTAAATGGGTATGTTCATGGTGCACGCACCACGTGGGCAGACCTAGAGGAGACTCACCACTTTCTCTTTGCTTTCATTTCCGGGTTCTGTGGTGCCGCCATTTCTAAATGCCAGTTCATGGCGGATGCACCACATGGGCAGACCTAGAGGAGATTTTAAACGTTTTGCCTCCTCATTTAAATAAAAACGCCGTCCCAAAAGAGAAAACAAACTTGATGGGAAAATCTACTCTCAACTATACTGTGTTTTATACCATTAAGCCTCCCCTAAGGACACAAACTCATCTGGCCGTTACAAATCTAAATCTAAACTTAATTCTACAACATGTTTAGCTATTTTTCGGGCCTTTATGCTTCTGTTGTACTCATATATATTACTATTGCCCTAATATTACAAAAACTCCTCCTACAGTGTGGCTCTTGGGACAAAACTTTTGTTTTAGCCCCATGGATTAATTTAATCCTCCTTGCCTTAATTGCCAGCCTTAAAGGCTTTTCTGTAAAAAAGTTAATTTTTGCCCTTAACAAAATCTGTAAGAAAAAAACTAAAACTGACTTTTAAAATCTCCTTCCTCCCAAGGCTGCCACCCAAGCCGCCACCGGCCCTGCTGTATTTTCAACTGTAACTGCTGCCTAAGAAACTAATGTGCTTAACTAAAGATATTGGACTAAGATTTTAAAATTTTAAGTTAAAAAACCTCAAACAAATTAACATTATAAAGACATTAAGGCTAATTTCAGGTTACTAAACTACTATTGTCATCCACATTAACAATCTTAAAAAAGGCCGGCTGAACAGTGAGGAGACAGGTGGGCGGGCTCCTAACTTACTTTAAAAATATCTTAGGAATGGGTGGGCGGTCTGCCATGAGGCCATGAGGCAAATCACCGCCGTCCCCACCCCTTTTGCCTCTGGGCTCCCCCTCTATGCTCTTACCTAAATGTCTCACGGGGCCCAACTTAAAATAAATAAATAAATAAATGGGGACATTCATATTGCCCTGCTAGAGGTAAAAAATAACTGTTTTTCAAGTCTATATGGCTATATCCTACACACCATTGTCCCACCCTTCACTGCCTTTCCATTAACGTTTGACTAAAGAGATGGCTTAATGGTTAAGCGCTTGCCTGCAAAGCCTAAGGACCCCGTTTCGAGGCTCAATTCTCCAGTACCCATATAAACAGTGGCTGGAGGCCTGACACGCCCATTCTCTCTCTCTCTGCCCGCCTAACTCAATTCATAAAACAAAAAACTAAGCCCAACTAACTCAATCGGTAATATAATGTTGGCCTGGGATTAAAGTTTTCCCTGACAACTCTGCCCAGCTGGAGGGACAAAATTAAAAAACCTAAAAAACTCTCAGTCTCTGGTTACTATAAAAGTTTAATGACGGCTAATGGTGGTTAAATTTAAATTGTTCTAGTCTCTCCTTACTATGCCTTATACCAATTAACTTGTTTGATTTTATTATTGTTGTTATTGTTATTATAAATCTATTAAAAGCCAGGGACAAAATGTGGTAATTTAAATATATGTCCCCCAATATATTCAGTATTTTATTAGTTTATAATTTACATCTACAATCACCTTGCTAGAGACAATGTCACTGGGGGCAATTTTAAGATATAATAATAATTTAAAATTCCATTGTAAAGATATACAAAGTGTGCCTAACAAAAATTCCTAAAGCTTACTGTGGCTTGACTCCAATAATTTTACTCTATATACTGTGTGACTAATTAATTTCTTTTTCTCTCTTTCTTGACTCTATAAAGACAGGCCAACTTTTTCTGCCAGTATAAAACTTCCCCTAGATCTATAAGTTTCAACATCATAAAAACTACTAACTGTCAGCCTTGGATTGACCCTAACAATACATGTCTCATATTTTTTCTTCCTTGATTAATCAGCCTAATGTTTTATTTTTATTATTTTAGGTCATTCCAACCCATCTAATCTCCAAGACCTCACTACTAAATGCCTTGCCATTTTACAGGTGGCTCCAAAAAAAATTCAAACTGCCCCTCCCTTCAAAATTTTGGGCTCCAGGTTATTCCTTAATACTGTCTCTCCTGTCAAACCCCAACTCCATATTCAAAAATTAACTTACAAATCCTATCAGCCTTTCCTCCAGGTACCTCCTCTTCAAACTACAAGAGCCAATCCTTGAGGGCTACACCCTAATCACCTTTGACAGATTGACGTTACACACTATTCTCCATTTAAAAAACTTAAATATATTTTTCTCTCAGTTAATACTTTCTCCCATGCTTACTGGGCATCGGCAAATGCTGTAGAAAAATTAAACATGCTATTAGCCATATACTTCAATGCTTTCCCACCCTTGGATTGCCAGATCAAATCAAAACCGATAATAGTCCCTGCTTCGCAAACAGGACTTTTATAGATTTCTGCCAAACCTGGAAAATCTCACTTTCCACAGGCATCCCATATAACCCGCGGGGCCAGGCCATCATGAAAAAATATAATCAAACCTTCAAATCTCAATTACAAAAACAAAAGGGGGAATCCCTACCCCCACATGACCAACTAAAAAGGCATTATTAACCCTAAATATTTTAAATTTTTCTAAAGAAGATAGACACTTGTCCCCTTTTCAAAAACATTGGACCTCAGCTGTCACCTACAGCTCCACCTGGGTCAAATAGAGGGACCCATTAACTGGGGCCTGAAAGGGACCAGACCCCCTCCTCACAGCAGGGAGAGGATTTGGATGTGTCTTTCCTCAAGAGGAAAAAAGACCTTTTGGGTACCAGCAAGAGACTTAAAATATTTACCCCAACAAGGGGATAATACTAATCAATTCTCCAGGGAGTGTCCCACCCCTGAGAACTATGTCTCTGTTTCTTCCCCAGGAACAACTAAAGGTGTGGATGATACTAGACCCGAATAAAGCCAGAAAAGCTCCAGAAAGATTTACAAAAGAGGAGATGGGACTTCTAAGACAACCTGCTGTAGACGAGCTTACATGGCTTTTTACACTACCTTCTCCCTGCGCTTGAACCCCTCCTTCTTCTTGCTCTTTACCCTACCTTCTCCCTCCCCCTGAACCCCTCCTTCTTCTTATCCTCACTCTCAGGCCCTGTGTAATTAATAAAATTACACAATTCATTCACCAACAGCTTGAGGCAACTAAACTTCATCAGGTCAAGGCACCACATGTTTGCGACTCAAAGACAATGGCTTTTTCGCTTACTGGCTATCCACCTATCAACCCTCCCCTGCCCTCCATCGAACCAACGACGGGTAAGATCTCAGACAGGCTGAGACAACCCAAGACAGGGCGTGGAGTGGTCAACAGGCTAGAGGCATGGTACTCAGTGATGGGTAAGATACCCAGACAGAGACAGAGAGAGAGAGAACGTGACTTCCAGGTCAGCCTGAGCTACAGTGAGACCCTACTTCTCAAAACCAAAACATAAATAAATAAAATATAGAAGGGCTGTAGTGACGGCTTAGTGGTTAAGGCATTTGCTTGCGAAGCCAAAAGAACCAGGTTTGATTCCCCACATCCCACCTTAGCCAGATGCACATGGTTGCGCATGCATCTGGAGTTCATTTGTATTGGCTGAGGGCCCTGGCGTGTCCATTTTCTCTCCTTCTGTGTCTTCTTCTGTCTCGCAGAAATTAATCAATCAATCATTCAATAGAATCAACAAGTGATACAGAAACACATTTAGCCAAGGTCCATTAGGTCCCACTAAGCAAAGGACTCGATATTCTTTGAAAATTAGAGAAAAACTCTATGAGCTCTATCTCTGCAGGAAAGACCCAGACTGTTATGCAGTCCTTTGTCATCATCAAGAAAATTCAGTGTTGGTTTCAGAAGCTTTCCAGGTGAGAGAAAAGGGGGCCGGATGGTACAGCAACTGCAAAAGTGGCTCTCCTATAAAAGGCCCCTGCTTTCTGTGGCATAGAAACCGATTCGCCAACACAGACTGCGGCTGACTGCGAGTTTTGTTTTTATTTGTTTATTTTTTCTTGCACAGAGGCCAGGAGATCCGAGGATAAATTGAACAAAATTCATGAAAAGATACCTGAACCCCTATAAAAACTGAGGTGGAGCTTGCCAGCTGAAACAGCACCCCAGACACTGCACAGAGATCTTGATGAGAAGAGCCACAAGGCTGGGTGGGGGCAGAATTTGGAAACCTACCCTGGTTTGATGGGGATGAAAAAGAAAATGTACAACGGGGCAGAGTTCTAGAGGCTGCTGACCTCTGAGTATTAGAATAGACTCCAACCAGCACAAAGGTGAAGTAGATAGGCACAGAGAACACTCGTCTCCCGCGGAGTCCACAGTCACAGAGATCAAGAGACACATGCTCCCAGACCTCATCAGCAAAGTAGGCATAACACTCAATCTGGCCGGCTCATAGAGATTCACGCAAGTGTGGGAAGAAAGACTGTGAGACCCACAAGGCAGGACAGAGACATGGACTGGCCCCGATAAATGACGGCTACCCCAAATGCATGACCCACAATACCCATGGGGTGTAACTGGCATCCCCAGCATGCAGGGTCCCTTGGAGGGAGTGGCGGAGATGACGGTGAGGATGGAATGCACACATGCTGTTTACACACTCATGGAGTGGGTCTATAACTCAAAAGCAAACACGCACCACCAAAAATCAAACAGAGCCACCAATGCTAAGGAGATTGTGCAGAAGAGAGTGTGCAGAAGCCAGAGGGCGTGGGGCAACATGGACAGGCACTGAATCCCCCCACAGGTGCACTGCTGCTGCCAAAAGTTAGAAACCAGAGTAACATGGGGAAATCCCACCATCCCACAGCAACAGGTCCTCCATCGCCTGGCCGGGGTGAAGACGGGCATGATGGTACCAACGTATGGGGGGCACTTACAAAGGGTTCCTCTGAAATGAAAAGGGTAAAAGAGTCATAAAAATGAGCAACTAAAGAAGCGAGAATGACAATGTGACTTACCTTCAGCCTAGGAATCAGGTTCCTACTGGCCTGGGTGGGCGGGCAGTAAAAGAACACAGCTCCTCACATGTCACGGAGTTCTCCCTCTCCTTCCAGTGTCCTGCACGACAACAGAGCGCACTTCAGAAAAGCTGAGTCCCTCTAGTCATCAACAACAAAGACAGGCGAGTCAGTGGTCCAATTAATTGGACTCAAATTCCCAGGATAATTTTTAAATCTCTCTACCTCAGTATTTGAAGCAGGGCCTCGCTCTCTAGCGGCCGGCTTCTAACTCCTCGAGGCCCTTTTCCTTCAGCTCTCCACAATCTCCTTAGTTAAGCTGGGATATTCCTTGGAAAACACACCCTCTGTGACCTGCTTGTTCAGTTTTCAGACATCCCCCTTCCGGTAGGCTCCTAACTTCGAGTGATGGCATGAAATGTAAGATATCGCTTCATTTCCAAAAAGACCCTTCCGCTCACCACCTGTCCCCTGGCTCAGCAGTCCAAACTCAGGCAGCCATTTTGAGCATTTCTTTGGCACGAGCAGATTCTCTAACCTTGGGTGACTGCGACGTGTTCACCCGAGGTTAGAGAACCTGGAGCTGCAGAGGCCAGGAGAAGGCCTGGGAGATCCAGGGACTCTCAGCGAGGTAGAAAAACGGGGCTCCCGACAAAGCACCTGAGTCATCTGCTCACATCTGTCTGTGTCCTCTAGAACAGACAGAGGATTTGAGTTGTTCAGTCAGAGATTTGAGCACTGTTTCTGCCTGAGGCTCAAATTTCTGGTAACCCAGCAGACATGGTGTAGTGTCCTAAGTCCCCAAAGGAAATAAATAGGGGCATCTTAAACCCATATGCATCTACAGAAAATCCTTTTTTGAAAACTTTTTATTTTATCTTAATTTTTTGGATTGAGACACCGAGAGAGACAGAGAGAGACACAAAGAGAGAGAGAGGGAGGCAGACAGAGATGGGTTCACGAGCAGTGTCTCAGCTGCTCTTAACGAAATCCAGATGTACGCGCCCCCTTCTGGCCAAGTGCGGCATTGCGCCCTTGAGTCACTTTGAATCTGGCTAAATGTGGGACCTGGAGATTGGAACCGCTGGAGATTGGAACCGGTGTTCTTAGGGTTAGGAGGCAGAAACCTTAACCCCTAAGCCATCTCTTCAGCCCAGAAATTCCTTCTGTCTTATAAGCCTTATGAGCTGAAGGGTGGGCAGAAAGAAACAAGAACCTCAGATGTGGAATGTGTACCTTGAGGCACGGAGTCCACACAAGGAGGCGCTTGAGAACTTTCCTGACAACAAAGTGGATGCAGGTGTAGTGATGGACCACAACAAGGGCAAGATATGGAAAAATCGCCAATATGCCATTTCTTCATTCAGTCACACTCGCAAAACATCGCAAAATCAAAATTACAAAGCGAAAATAGATAGATAGATAGATGATAGATAGATAGATAGATAGATAGATAGATAGATAGATGATAGATAGATAGATAGATAGATAGATAGATAGATAGATAGATAGAAAGAAAGAAAAGAAAGGAAGGAATAAAGACAACAGCAAAGACGCAAGCAAGCAAGAGAGAAAGAAAGAAAAACTAAAATATACAATAAATCAAATAAATTACGATCGAAACAGACTGAAGCTTTGACTTTACATAGCCTAAATGCCAGGAATAGTTGTAAGCGAAGCGATTACATACAACACATTTGGCAAACGTCTATTAGGTCCTGCTAAGGAGAGGACTGGATATGCTTTGAAAATTATAGAAAAACCCTATGTGCTCTATCTCTGCAGGAGACACACAGATGGCTATGAATGCTTTTGTCATGACAGAGAAAATTCAGAATTGGTTTCAGAAATTTTCCAGAAGATCTTCTGGTGTCATCACGTGAAAAGTCGACATCATAGAAGCCTCACTTCAACTGAGACCCAGAGAATGCTCGCTTGCACTTACTATGTATATTAGGTTATTAGAAGGATTTAATTCTGAGACTGATACTTCTTAGAAGTTATTCTCATTTTTCCTAGAAACCAATTGTGAATAAGTACATGTTAGAATGCTCTTGGCTGTGAGTCAAGGCCAGCCTGAGACGCCACTGTAAATTCTGTGTCAGCCTGGGCTACAACCAGTCCCTACCTCGCAGGCCTTCCTCAAATTATATATATATGTATGTATTTATACTTATAAATTTACATATGGCCTTAAACCTAATACTATTAAGATATATATAAAAATTTATATATGTACATATAATTATATATAGTTGTATATGTATATATTGTGTAGTATAAATAACGTGTAACAATCTATAGTACATGTAATAATATTTTATAAATGTCATATATGTGAATATATATCACATATATTTTTATTTATGTGATATATGTATAAATTGACAAGTATATTCATGTATGAACTTACATATTTACATATAAGTTTATATATAAATTTAAAAATATATTTTTATATATTCTGAATAATGTATTACAAATAAAATAAATTGATAGTACACACTATATATCATGCTCTAAACACCTCCTCCTGCTTTTGGCCGCATGACACTGCACTTAGGGTAGACGTCTCATTTATTTCTTTGGTTTTTGGGGTTTCCTTGGTTTTCCAGGTAGGACTGGATCTAGCACAGACTGAGCTGCAATTCACTCTGTTCTCTCAGGGTGGCCTCGAACTCACAACCACGACCCTCCTCACTCTCTTGCTTCCTCCTAGTGCAGCTGGGATGAAAGGCGTGAGCGCCACCATAGATATATTTTATTATTATTATTATTATTATTATTATTATTATTATTACTTCCTTTTATTATTTTTATTATTTATAGAAGAGATAAAAGGAGTCAGACAGAGAGAGAGAGAGAGAGAATGTGACTTACAGGTGAGCCTGATGTACAGTGAGACCCTACCTCTAAAAACCAAAACATAAATAAATAAAATATAGAACGGCTGGAGCGAAGGCTTAGTGGGTAAGGCATTTGCTTGCGAAGACAAATGAACCAGGTTCGATTCCCTAAGTCCCACTTTAGCCAGATGCACATGGTGGTGCATGCATCTGGAGTTCGTTTGTATTGGCTGAAGGTCCTGGTGCGTCCATTCTCTCTCCGTCTCCATCATCTACTGTCTATCAGAAATCATTCGATCAATCATTCAATAGAATCAACAAGTGATTCAGAAACACATTTAGCCAAGGTCTATTAGGTCCTGCTAAGCAAAGAACTCGATATTCTTTGAAAATTAGAGAAAAACTCTCTGAGCTCTATATCTGCAGGAGAGACCCAGACTGTTATGCAGGCCTTTGTCTATAACTAAAAAGCAAACATGCACCACCAAAAATCAAACAGAGCCACCAATGCTAAGGAGATTTTGCAGAAGAGAGTGTGCAGAATCCAGAAGCCGTGGGACCACATAGACAGGCACTGAATCCCACCACAGGTGTACTGCTGCTGCCAAAAGTTAGGAACCAGAGTAACATGGGGAATGCCCACAATCCCACAGCGACGGGTCCTCCCTCCCCTGGCCGGGATGAAGATGGGCATGATGGTACCAATGTATGGGGGGCACTAACAAGGGGTTCCACTGAAATGAAAAGGGAAAAGGAGTCATAAAAATGAGCAACTAAAGAAGACAGAATGACAATGCGACTGGCCTTCAGCCTAGGAATCAGGTTTCCTACGGGCCTGGGTGGGCGGGCAGTAAAAGAACACTGCTCCTCACATGTCACGGAGTTCTGCCTCTCCTTCAAGGGTCCTGCACTGACAACCGAGCGCACTTCACAGAAGCTGAGTCCCTCTTGTCATAAACAACAATGAGAGGGGAGTCAGTGGTCCAAGTAATTGGACTCAAAGCCCAAGGAAGATTTTTAAACCTCTGTACCTTAGTATTTGAAGCAGGGCCTCGCTCTCTAGCAGCCGCCTTCTAACTCCTCGAGGCCCTTTCCCGTCAGCCCTCCACGACCTCCTTAGATATGCTGGTCTATTCCTAGGAAAACACACCCTCTGTGACCTGTTTGTTCAGTTTTCAGACATCCCCCTTCCGGTAGGCTCGTAACTTCAAGTGATGGCATGAAATCTAAGATATAGCTCCATTTCCAAAAAGACCCTTCCGCGCACCACCTGTCTCCTGGTTCAGCAGTGCAAACTCATGCGGCCATTTTGAGCTTTTTTTTTTGGAACCAGCAGATTCTCTAACCTTAGGTGATCTCAGCGCGTTCACCCTAGGATAGAGAATCTGGAGCTGCACGAGCCAGGATAAGGCCAGGCAGATCCAAGCACTCTCTGCGTGGTAGAAAAACGGGGCCCCCAACAAGCACCTGAGTCATCTGCTCACATCTTTCTCGTCCTCCAGAACGGACAGAGGATTTGAGTTGTTCAGAAGGACTTTTTGAGTACCCTTTCTGCCTGAGGCTCACACTTCTGGTAACCCAGCAAACATGGTGGAGTGTCCTAAGTCCCCAAAGGAAAAAAAAAAAAAAAAGGGGCATCTTAAACCCATATGCAGCTACAGAAAATCCTTTTTAAAAAACTTTTATTTTATCTTATTTTTTTGGAGAGACACAGAGAGAGAGGTAGACAGAGATGTGGCTTGCAGAGCAGTGTTCTCAGCAGTGTCTCAGCTGCTGCTAACGAAATCCAGATGTGCGCGCCCCCTTGTGGCCAAGTGCAGCATTGCACCCTTGAGTCACTTTGAATCTGGCTAAATGTGGGCCCTGGAGATTGGAACCGCTGGAGATTGGAACCTGTGTTCTTAGGGGTTAGGAGGCAGGCACCTTAACCCCTAAGCCATCTCTCCATCCCAGAAATTCCTTCTGCCTTATAGGCCTTATGAGCTGAAGAATGGTCAGAAAGAATCAAGAACCTCAGACATGGAAAGTGTACCTTGAGGCACGGAGTCCCCACAAGGAGGCGCTTGAGAACCTTCCTGACAACAGAGTGGAAGCAGGTGTGGTGATGGACCACAACAAGGGCAAGGTATGGAAAAATCGCCAATATGCCATTTCTCCACTCAGTCACACTTGCAAAACTTCGCAAAATCAAAATAAGAAAATAGAGAGATAAAAGATGATAGATAGAAAGAATGAAAGAAAGGAAGGAAGAAAGGAAGGAAGGAAGGAAGGAAGACAGAAACAAATAGGCAAGCAAGCAAGCAACAGAGAAAAGAAAGAAAAACTAAAATATACAATAAATCAAATAAATTATGATCGAAACAGACTGAAGCTTTGACTTTACATAGCCTAAATGCCAGGAATAGTTGTAAGCGAAGCGATTACATACAACACATTTGGCAAACGTCTATTAGGTCCTGCTAAGGAGAGGACTGGATATGCTTTGAAAATTACAGAAAAACCATATGTGCTCTATCTGTGCAGGAGACATACAGATGGCTCTGCATGCCTTTGTCATGATAGAGAAAATTCAGAGTTGGTTTCAGAAACTTTCCAGAAGATCTTCTGGGAAAGAAAATTCCACTGACACAAGGCCAGTGTCACCTGGTGTCATCACGTGAAAAGTCGACATCATAGAAGCCTCACTTCAACTGAGACCCAGAGAATGCTCGCTTGCACTTACTATGTATATTAGGTCATTAGAAGGATTTAATTCTGAGATTGATACTTCTTAGAAGTTATTCTCAGGTTTCTGGAAACCAAATGTAAATAAGTGCATGTTAGAATGCTCTTGGCTGTGAGTTCAAAGCCAGCCTGAGATGCCACATTGAATTCTGTGTCAGCCTGGGCTACAACCAATCCCTACCCCACAGCCTCCCTCAAATTACATATAAATATATATATGTATGTATTTATAGATATAAATTTACATATGGCCTTAAACCTAATGCTATTAAGATATATATAAAAATTTATATATGTACATATAATTATATATACTTGTATATGTATATATTGTGTAGTATAAATAACGTATAATAATCTATAATACATGTAATAATATTTTATACATGTCATATATGTAAATATATATAACATATTTTTATTTATGTGATATATGTATAAATTTACATGTATATTCATATATGAACTTACATATAAGTTTATATATAAATTTTATATATTTATATATATTCTAAATAATGTATAATTTTAAAATGAATGAATATACACATAATAATATGTGTGTACAAATAAAATAAATTGATAGTATATATATATATATCATGCTCTAAACACCTCCTCTTGCTTTTGGCTGCATGGCACTGTACTTAGGGTAGACGTTCCTTTTATTTCTTTGGTTTTGGGGTTTCCTTGGTTTTCCTGGTTTCCAGGCTGAGCTGGACACCCTGTCCTCTCAGGGTGGCCTCAAACTGAGCTGCAACCCTTCACTCTGTCCTCCCTCAGTGGCTGGGATTTAAGGTGTGAGCCTGTTGCAGTCAGGTTCATTGCTGGCAAAATCACCCGACTAAGAACAGCTTGTGGGAAAAAAGAGGTATATTTTGGCTTCAGGCTCACTCTCCATGATGGCAGGAAAAACGATGGCATGCTGGACATCACTCCTGGTCAACATAAGGTGGACAACAGCAACAGGGATGAAACACTGGCAAGGGGAAGCTGGCTATAATACCCATAAGCCTGCCCCCAACAATACTCTGAGGAGGTGTTAATAAATTGCCATCAGCTGGAAACCTAGCATTAGAACACCCAAGTTTATTACCTGACTCAAACCACCACAGCGACACCATAGATATATTTTATTATTATTATTATTATTATTATTATTATTTCATTGTATTTTTTTTATTTATAGAAGAGATAAAAGGAGTCAGACAGAGAGAGAGAGAGAGAGAATGTGACTTCCAGGTCAGCCTGATGTACAGTGAGACCCTACCTCTAAAAACCAAAACATAAATAAATAAAATATAGAAGTGCTGGAGCAACGGCTTAGTGGGTAAAGGCATTTGCTTGCGAAGACAAAAAGACCCAGGTTCGATTCCCTATGTCCCACTTTAGCCAGATGCATATGGTGGTGCATGCATCTGGAGTTCATTTGTATTGGCTGAAGGCCCTGTCAGGTCCATTCTCTCTCCGTCTTCATCATCTCTCAGTCAATCAAAATCAATCAATCAATCAATCATTCAATAGAATCAAAAAGTGATTCAGAAACAAATTTAGCCAAGGTCTATTAGGTCCTGCTAAGCAAAAGAACTCGATATTCTTTGAAAATTAGAGAAAAACTCTCTGAGCTCTATATCTGCAGGAGAGACCCAGACTGTTATGCAGGCCTTTGTCTATAACTAAAAAGCAAACATGCACCACCAAAAATCAAACAGAGCCACCAATGCTAAGGAGATTTTGCAGAAGAGAGTGTGCAGAATCCAGAAGCCGTGGGACCACATAGACAGGCACTGAATCCCACCACAGGTGTACTGCTGCTGCCAAAAGTTAGGAACCAGAGTAACATGGGGAATGCCCACAATCCCACAGCGACGGGTCCTCCCTCCCCTGGCCGGGATGAAGATGGGCATGATGGTACCAATGTATGGGGGGCACTAACAAGGGGTTCCACTGAAATGAAAAGGGAAAAGGAGTCATAAAAATGAGCAACTAAAGAAGACAGAATGACAATGCGACTGGCCTTCAGCCTAGGAATCAGGTTTCTACGGGCCTGGGTGAGCGGGCAGTAAAAGAACACTGCTCCTCGCAAGTCACGGAGTTCTGCCTCTCCTTCAAGGGTCCTGCACTGACAACCGAGCGCACTTCACAGAAGCTGAGTCCCTCTTGTCATAAACAACAATGAGAGGGGAGTCAGTGGTCCAAGTAATTGGACTCAAAGCCCAAGGAAGATTTTTAAACCTCTGTACCTTAGTATTTGAAGCAGGGCCTCGCTCTCTAGCAGCCGCCTTCTAACTCCTCGAGGCCCTTTCCCGTCAGCCCTCCACGACCTCCTTAGATATGCTGGTCTATTCCTAGGAAAACACACCCTCTGTGACCTGTTTGTTCAGTTTTCAGACATCCCCCTTCCGGTAGGCTCGTAACTTCAAGTGATGGCATGAAATCTAAGATATAGCTCCATTTCCAAAAAGACCCTTCCGCGCACCACCTGTCTCCTGGTTCAGCAGTGCAAACTCATGCGGCCATTTTGAGCTTTTTTTTTTGGAACCAGCAGATTCTCTAACCTTAGGTGATCTCAGCGCGTTCACCCTAGGATAGAGAATCTGGAGCTGCACGAGCCAGGATAAGGCCAGGCAGATCCAAGCACTCTCTGCGTGGTAGAAAAACGGGGCCCCCAACAAGCACCTGAGTCATCTGCTCACATCTTTCTCGGTCCTCCAGAACGGACAGAGGATTTGAGTTGTTCGGAAGGACTTTTGAGTACCCTTTCTGCCTGAGGCTCACACTTCTGGTAACCCAGCAAACATGGTGGAGTGTCCTAAGTCCCCAAAGGAAAAAAAAAAAAAGAGGGGCATCTTAAACCCATATGCAGCTACAGAAAATCCTTTTTAAAAAACTTTTTATTTTATCTTATTTTTTTGGAGAGAGACAGAGAGAGAGAGGTAGACAGAGATGTGCTTGCGAGCAGTGTCTCAGCTGCTGCTAACGAAATCCAGGTGTGCGCGCCCCCTTGTCGCCAAGTGCAGCATTGCACCCTTGAGTCACTTTGAATCTGGCTAAACGTGGGCCCTGGAGATTGGAACCGCTGGAGATTGGAACCTGTGTTCTTAGGGGGTTAGGAGGCAGGCACCTTAACCCCTAAGCCATCTCTCCATCCCAGAAATTCCTTCTGCCTTATAGGCCTTATGAGCTGAAGAATGGTCAGAAGGAATCGAGAACCTCAGACATGGAAAGTGTACCTTGAGGCACGGAGTCCCCACAAGGAGGCGCTTGAGAACCTTCCTGACAACAGAGTGGAAGCAGGTGTGGTGATGGACCACAACGAGGGCAAGGTATGGAAAAATCGCCAATATGCCATTTCTCCACTCAGTCACACTTGCAAAACTTCGCAAAATCAAAATAAGAAAGAGAAAAAAGAAAGAATGAAAGAAAGGAAGGAAGAAAGGAAGGAAGGAAGGAAGGAAGACAGAAACAAATAGGCAAGCAAGCAAGCAACAGAGAAAGAAAGAAAAACTAAAATATACAATAAATCAAATAAATTATGATCGAAACAGACTGAAGCTTTGACTTTACATAGCCTCAATGCCAGGAATAGTTGTAAGCGAAGCGATTACATACAACACATTTGGCAAACGTCTATTAGGTCCTGCTAAGGAGAGGACTGGATATGCTTTGAAAATTACAGAAAAACCATACGTGCTCTATCTGTGCAGGAGACATACAGATGGCTCTGCATGCCTTTGTCATGATAGAGAAAATTCAGAGTTGGTTTCAGAAACTTTCCAGAAGAACTCCTGGGAAAGAAAATTCCACTGACACAAGGCCAGTGTCACCTGGTGTCATCACGTGAAAAGTCGACATCATAGAAGCCTCCCTTCAACTGAGATCCAGAGAATGCTTGCTGGCACTTACTATGTATGTTAGGACATTAGAAGGATTTAATTCTGAGATTGATACTTCTTAGAAGTTATTCTCAGGTTTCCTGGAAACCAAATGTAAATAAGTGCATGTTAGAAGGCTCTTGGCTGTGAGTTCAAAGCCAGCCTGAGATGCCACATTGAATTCTGTGTCAGCCCGGGTTACAACCAATCCCTACCCCACAGCCTCCCCTCAAATTACATATAAATATATATATGTGTATGTATTTATAGATATAAATTTACATATGGCCTTAAACCTAATGCTATTATGATATATATATAAATTTATATATGTACATATAATTATATATACTTGTATATGTATATGTTGTGTAGTATAAATAACGTATAATAATCTATAATACATGTAATAATATTTTATACATGTCATATATGTAAATATATATAACATATTTTTATTTATGTGATATATGTATAAATTTACATGTATATTCATATATGAACTTACATATAAGTTTATATATAAATTTGAATATATATTTATATATATTCTGAATAATGTATAATACATAAAATGAATGAATAGTACACATAATATGTATATGTGTGTATATATATATATATATATATATATATATATATATCATGCTCTAAACACGTCCTCTTGCTTTTGGCTGCATGGCACTGTACTTAGGGTAGACGTTCCTTTTATTTCTTTGGTTTTGGGGGTTTCCTTGGTTTTCCTGGTAGGACTGGCTCGAGCCCATGCTGAGCTGGAATTCACCCTGTCCTCTCAGGGTGGCCTCAAACTGACAGGTACGACCCTCCTCACTCTCTCCCTCCCTCCTAGTGCTGCTGGGATTTAAGGTGTGAGCGACTGTTGCAGTCAGGTTCGCATTGCTGGCAGAAATCACCCGACTAAGAACAGCTTGTGGGAAAAAAGAGGTATATTTTGGCTTACAGGCTCGAGGGGGACGCTCCATGATGGCAGGAAAAACGATGGCATGAGCAGAAGGTGGACATCACTCTCTGGTCAACATAAGGTGGACAACAGCAACAGGAGAGTGTGCCAAACACTGGCAAGGGGAAGCTGGCTATAATACCCATAAGCCTGCCCCCAACAATACTCTGCCTCCAGGAGGTGTTAATTCCAAATTGCCATCAGCTGGAAACCTAGCATTCAGAACACCCAAGTTTATGGGGGACACCTGACTCAAACCACCACAGCGACACCATAGATATATTTTATTATTATTATTATTATTATTATTATTATTATTATCTCATTGTATTATTTTTATTATTTATAGGAGAGATAGAAGGAGTCAGACAGAGACAGAGAGAGAGAGAGTGTGACTTCCAGGTCAGCCTGAGCTACAGTGAGACCCTACCTCTAAAAACCAAAACATAAATAAATAAAATATAGAAGTGCTGGAGCAACGGCGTAGTCGTAAAGGCATTTGCTTGCGAAGCTAAAAGACCCAGGTTCGATTCCCCATGTCTCACCTTAGCCAGATGCATATGGTGGTGCATGCATCTGGAGTTCATTTGTATTGGCTGAGGGCCCTGTCAGGTCCATTCTCTCTCCCTCCGTCTTCTTCTGTCTCTCAGAAATCAATCAATCAATCAATCAATCATTCAATAGAATCAAAAAGTGATTCAGAAATAAATTTGGCCAAGGTCTATTAGGTCCCTCTAAGCAAAAGACTGGATATTCTTTGAAAATTAGAGAAAAAGTCTATGAGGTCTATGTCTGCAGGAGAGACCCCGACTGTTATGCATGCCTTTGTCATGATCATGAAAATTCAGAGTTGGTTTCAGAAGCTTTCCAGGCGAGAGAAAAGGGAGCCGGATGGTACAGCAAACACAACAGTGGCTCTGCTATAAAATCCCAATGCCTTCTGTGGCATAGAAACCGATTCGCCAAAGCAGACTGTGGCTGAATGCATGTTTTTTTGGTCTTTTTTTTCTTCCACAGAGGCAATGAGATCCGAGGACAAATTGGACAAAATTCATGAAAAGATACCTAAACCCCTATCAAAAGTAAAGTCGAGCTTGCCAGCTGAAACAGCACCCCAGACACTGCCCAGAGATCATGATGAGAAGAGATACACGGATGGTTGTGGGCAGACTTTGGAAACATACACTGGTGTGATGGGGAGGCAAAACAAAATGTACAATGGAGCAGAGTTCTAGAGGCTGCTAAACTCTCAGTATTAGAATAGACTCCAAACATCACCAAGGTGAAGGAGATAGGCACAGAGAACACTCGACTCCCGTGGAGTCCAGAGTCACAGAGATCCAGAGACACAGATGCTCCCAGACCTCATCAACGAAGTAGGCATAACACTCAACCAGCCCGGCTCATAGAGATTCATGCAAGTGTGGGAAGAAAGACTGTGAGAGCCATAAGGCAGGACAGAGACATGGCCTCGCCCCAATAAATGACGGCTCCCCAAAATGCACGACACACAATACGCATGGGGATGTAACTGGCATCCCCAGGGTGCAGGATCCCTTGGAGGGAGGGACAGGGACGACGGTGAGGATGGAACCAATATGTGCTGTTTACACACTCACTGAGTGGGTCTATAACTAAAAAGCAAACACGCACCATGAAAAATCAAACAGAGCCACCAATGGTAAGGAGATTGTGCAGAAGGGAGTCTGCAGAAACCAGAGGGCGTGGGGCAACATGGACAGGCACTGATTCCCACCACAGGTGAACTGTTGCTGCCAAAAGTTAGGAACCAGAGTAACATGGGGAATGCCCACCATCCCACAGCGACGGGTCCTCCATCGCCTGACCGGGATGAAGATGGGCATGATAGTACCAACGTACGGTGGGCACTTACAAAGGGTTCCTCTGAAATGAAAAGGGTAAAAGAGTCATAATAATAAGCAACTAAAGAAGCGAGAATGACAATGCGACTGTCCTTCAGACTAGCAAACAGGTTCCTACTGACCTGGGTGAGCGGGCAGTAAAAGAACCCTGCTCCTCGCACGTCACGGAGTTCTGCCTCTCCTTCCAGAGTGCTGCACTGACAACCGAGCACACTTCAGAAAAGCTGAGTCCCGCTCGTCATCAACAACAATGACAGGCGAGTCAGTGATACAAGTAAGTGGACTCCAAGCCCTGGGAAGATTTTGAAATCTCTCTACTTTAGTATGTGAAGCAGGGCCTCACTCTCTAGCAGTTGGCTCGTAATTCCTCGAGGCCCTTGACCGTCAGCCCTCCACGATCTCCTCAGTCACGCTGGGCTATACCTAGGAAAACACACCCTCTGCGTCCTGTTTGTTCATTTTTCATTTTTTGGACATCCCCTTCCGGTAGGCTTGTAACCTCAAGTGATGGCATGAAATCTAAGATATCGCTCCATTTCCAAAAAGACCCTTCTGCACACCACCTGTCCCCTGGCTCATCAGTCCAAACTCAGGCGGCCATTGTGAGCATTTTTTTGGAACGAGCAGATTCTCTAACCTCGGGTGACCATGATGCGATCACTGGAGGTTAGAGCATCTGGAGCCGGACGGTGTCGCGCCCGCCTCGACCAGCAAGGAAGACGCAACACTTGGACTCTTCTTTCAGCAGTTTATTCAGGAACCTTGAACAATCTTCTGACTGACTGACTGACTGACTGACTGACTGACTGACTGACTCACTCACTCACTCACTCACTGCCTGCCTGACTCACTGCTCACTCACTCACTCACCCACTCATTGACTGCCTGCCTCATTCACTGACCCACTCACTCACTGCCCGACTGACCCCGGGACAAGCCCGCCCAAAGCTTAAGAAGCCTTTGAACAGCCAACCCTGGTAAGCCACGTGGTGAATGCAGATAGGTCCACATATGCGGAAGCAAGCCTAGATCACGGCCCAAGCCAAATAAGGACTTGTTTATCCAGGAGAACACTCGCCATCGGGAAGGCGGGAGGCGGAAGCCAGTGCCATCTTTAAGGCGCGGCACCTCGCAGCTCTCTACAGGATGGGACAGGACAAGGCCTGGGAGATCCAGGGACTCTCTGCATGCTACAAAAACAGGACCCCCGACAAGCACCTGAGTCATCTGCTCAAATCTGTCTCGGACCTCCAGAACTGACAGAGGATTTTAGTTATTCGGTAGGAGTTTTGAGCACCCTTTCTGCCTGAGGCTCACACTTCTGGTAACCCTTGAGACATGATGGAGTTTCCTAAGGAAAAAAAAATAGGGGCATCTTAAACCCATATGCATCTACAGAAAATACTTTTTAAGAAACTTTCTATTTTATATTATTTTTTGGAGAGAGACACAGAGACAGACAGAGAGAGAGGTAGAAAGAGATGGGCTCGTGAGCAGTGTCTCAGCTGCTGTTAACGAAATCCAGATGTGCGCACCCCCTTGTGGCCAAATGCAGCATTGTGCCCTTGAGTCAGTTTGAATCTGGCTAAACGTGTGACCTGGAGATTGGAACCGCTGGAGATTGGAACCGCTGGAGATTGGAACTGGTGTTCTTAGGGTTAGGAGGCAGGCACCTTAACTTAACCCCTAAGCCATCTCTCCAGCCCAGAAATTCCTTCGGCCTCATAAGCCTTATGAGCTGAAGAGTGGGCAGAAGGAATCAAGAACCTCAGATGTGGAAAGTGTACCTTGAAGCACGGAGTCCCCACAAGGAGGCACTTGAGAACCTTCCTGACAACACAGTGGATGCAGGTGTGGTGATGGACCACAACAAGGGCAAGGTATGGATAAATCGCCAATATGCCATTTCTTCATTCAATCACACTTGCAAAACATCGCAAAATCAAAATAACAAAGAGAAAAAAGAAAGAAAGAAATATAGGAAGGAAGGAAGGGAGGAAGGAAGAAAAGAAAGGAAGGAAGAAAGAAAGAAAGAAAGAAAGAAAGAAGCAAGCAAGCAACAGAGAAAGAAAGAAAAATTAAAATATACAATAAATTAAATAAATTATGATCTAAACAGACTGAAGCTTTGACTTTGCATAACCTAAATGCCGGGAATAGTTGTAAGCAAAGCGATTACATACAACATATTTGGCAAACGTCTCTTAGGTCCTGCTAAGGAGAGGACTGGATATTCTTTGAAAATACAGATAAACCCTATGTGCTCTATTTCTGCAGGAGACACACAGATGGCTATCTATGCCTTTGTCATGATAGAGAAATTTCAGAGTTGGTTTCAGAAACTTTCCAGAAGATCTCCTGGGAAAGAGAATTCCACTGACACAAGGCCAGTGTCACCTGGTGTCATCACGTGAAAATTCGACGTCATAGAAGCCTTCCTTCAACTGAGATCCAGAGAATGCTCGCTGGCACTTACTATGTATGTTAGGACATTAGAAGGATTTAATTCTGAGATTGATACTTCTTAGAAGTTATTTTCACTTTTCCTGGAAACCAATTGTGAATAAGTACATATTAGAAGGGTCTTGGGTGGGAGTTCCAGGCCAGCCTGAGAGGCCACAATGAATCCTGTGTCAGCCCGGGCTACAACCAGTCCCTACCCCGCAAATCCCCCTCAAATTATGTATATATATATATATATATATATATATATATATATATATATATATATTGTTGCATACAGCTTCAGGTTCGCTGAGATGAACTTCCAGACCAGGCACAGTTATGGAGGAAGGGATATTATTTATTGAAGCCTACAGATCCAGGGGAAGTTCCATAATGGCAGGAGAAGCAGCCTGCTCTCCACAAGGCCAAGCAGAGAGAGAAACCAACCAGCCACCACAGCACACAGAGCAAAACTACAGCCAAAAGGTCACACAGCACACTTCAGGAACTCCTGCTAGGGATATTTGCATATCTTTACAATGGAATCTCAAACCCACACCATTAGCACCTTAAGACCTGCCCCCAGTGACATTGCCTCTAGCAAGGTGATTGCAGATGCAAACTATAAGTAGTAAAACACTGAATATATTGGGGGACATATATTCAAACTACCACATTCTGCCCTGGCCACCAATATATTTATCACTATCACACATTGTAAATTATACTCAGTCCAATTTCAAAGGTTCTCACAGTCTTGATCAACTTAAGATAGTGAGTCCTGTAAAATCAAGCAAGTTAAATACTTTCAACATGTAAAGGCACCGAGTAAAACATTTTTTAACTGATATAAGGCATAGCAAGGAGAAACTAAAACAATGCAAACTCAACCACCATCAACAGTCATCAAACTTCTGCAGTTCAAGTTCAATATAACCAGAGACTAACAGTCTCCAGGTTTTCCAATTCTGCCCCTCCAGCTGGGCAGAGTCACCAGGGAAAACTTTCATTCCATGCCAACACTACACTCCATGGTAGGCCTTTTTTGCACAGTCCTGGTATATCCAAAACATCTTGAGGTCTCCATGCAAATCACGGTCCATCTTCCAAAAGGCTCTTCCAGCCTATTCCTCAGGGACTTCATGCCCTGCCTCATGCCGCATCTCAGCAGAGGCTCCTGGAACCGTGTGCAATTCATGACCATTCTATGCATTTTTCATATTTCCAAAACTAATATCAGGTGTGCAGGACACAGCCATATTCTTAATCCAGGGACAAAATTAATCATAGCCTTGAAAAGCAGGTTCCTTCTCCAGTCAGCTTTTTCCAAGAATTTGCATTTTTAACAGTCTTTCCTCAGGCATCCTCGCCATTGTTTTAATGTAAATCAAGTCAGGCCACCTTCCTTCCACCTTCCTTAAGATTGCTAATGCGTTGACAATAGCAGCTCCAGTAACCTAAAACAGTCTAGGTGCCTTTGCTTTTAACTTGCTTGAGGTTTTCCAACCTAAAATCTTAAAATCTCAGTCCGATATCTTCAGCCAAGCACATCAGTCCATTACACATTTAAGTTTGATACTGTCTGCACTTAGCATTCTCAAACTCTCATCAGAATAGTCCATAAAACTTGGCTTACCACTCCAGAAGGCATCTTCAGTTGCAAGCACCAAGTCCATGTCCATTCCTCCAAAACAAAGGTTCCAAAAGACGAATATCCACACGGTCAGGTTCATCTCCCCCCACACTCCTCGGTACCACTTTACTGTAGCAGACAGCTTCAGGTTCACTGAGATGAACTTCCAGACTGGGCACAGTTATGGAGGAAGGGATATTATTTATTGAAGCTTACAGATCCAGGGGAAGTTCCATAATAGCAAGAGAAGCGGCCTGCTCTCCACAGGACCAGGCAAGAGAGCAAAAGCCAACCAGCCACCACAGCACACAGAGCAAAACTACAGCCAAAAGGTCACACAGCACACTTCAGGAACTCCTGCTAGGCATATTTGCATATCTTTACAATGGAATCTCAAACCCACACCATTAGCACCTTAAGACCTGCCCCCAGTGACCTTGCCTCTAGCAAGGTGATTGCAGATGCAAACTATAAGTAGTAAAACACTGAATATATTGGGGGACATATATTCAAACTACCACATATACATACATATATACATATATATATATGTATGTATGTATTTATAGATATAAATTTACATATGGCCTTAAAACTAATCCTGTTATGATATATATAAAAATTTATATATGTACATATAATTATATATAGTTGTATATGTATATGTTGTGTAGTGTGAATAACGTATAATCTATGATACATGTAGTAATATTTTATACATGTCATATATGTAAATATATATCACATATAATTTTATTTATGTGATATATGTATAAATTTACATGTATATTCATATATGAACTTACATATTTACATATAAGTTTATATATAAATTTAAAAACATATTTATATATATTCTGAATAATGTATAATACATTAAATAAATTGATAGTATACATAATATATATGTGTGTATATATATATCATACTCTAAATGGATCCTCCTGCTTTTGGCTGCATGACACTGTTCTTAGGGTAGACGTCTCATTTATTTCTTCGGTTTTTGGGGTTTCCTTGGTTTTCCAGGTAGGACTGGCTGTAGCCCAGGCTGAGTTGGAATTCACTCTGTCATCTCAGGGTGGCCTCAAGCTCACAGCCATGACACTCCTCACTCTCTCCCTACCTCCTAGTGCTGCTGGTATTTAAGGCGTGAGCGCCACCATAGATATATTTTATTTTATAATTATTACTATTATTGTTATTATTACTTCATTTTATCATTTTTATTATTTATAGGTGAGGTAGAAGGAGTCAGACAAAGACAGAGAGAGAACGTGACTTCCAGGTCAGCCTGAGCTACAGTGAGACACTACTTCTAAAAACCAAAATATAAATAAATAAAATATAGAAGGGCTGGAACGATGGCTTAGTGGTTAAGGCATTTGCTTGCGAAGCCAAAAGAACCAGGTTCGATTCCCCACATCCCACCGTAGCCAGATGCACATGGTGGCACATGCATCTGGAGTTCGTTTGTATTTGCTGAGGGCCCTGGCGTGTCCATTGTCTCTCCCTCTGCGTCTTCTTCTGTCTCTCAGAAATCAATCAATCAATCATTCAATAGAGTCAACAAGTGATTCAGAAAAACATTTAGCCAAGGTCCATTAGGTCACGCTAAGCAAAGGACTCGATATTCTTTGAAAATTAGAGAAAAACTCTATGAGCTCTATCTCTGCAGGATAGACCCAGACTGTTATGCAGGCCTTTGTCATCATCAAGAAAATTCAGAGTTGGTTTCAGAAGCTTTCCAGGTGAGAGAAAAGGGGGCCGGAGTGGTACAGCAACTGCAAAAGATTTTCTCCTATAAAATGACCCTGCCTTCTCTGGCATAGAAACCGATTCGCCAATGCAAACTGTGGCTGACTGTGAGTTTTGTTTTTTTCTTTCGTTCTCTCTTTCTTTCTTTCTTTCTTTCTTTCTTTCTTTTTTTTTTTTTTTTTTTTTTTTTTGCACAGAGGCAATGAGATCCAAGGACAAATTGGACAAAACTCATCAAAAGATACCTGAACCCCTATCAAAAGTGAGGTCGAGCTTGCCAGCTGAAACAACACCCCAGACACTGCACAGAGATCTTGATGAGAAGAGCCACAATGCTGGATGGGGGCAGAAATTGGAAACCTACCGTGGTTTGATGGGGAGGAAAACAAAATGTACAACGGGGAAGAGTTCTAGAGGCTGCTAAACTCTGAGTATTAGAATAGACTCCAACCAGCACAAAGGTGAAGGCGATAGACACATAGAACACTCGACTCCCACGGAGTCCAGAGTCACAGAGATCCAGAGACACATACGCTTCCAGACGTCATCAACGAAGTAGGCATAACACTCAACCAGGCCGGCTCATAGAGATTCATGCAAGTGTGGGCTGAAAGACTGTGAGAGCCACAATGGGGGACAGAGACATGGCCTCGCCCCGATAACTGACGGCTACCCCAAATGCACAACACACAATACCCATGTGGATGTAACTGGCATCCCCAGGGTGCAGGATCCCTTGGAGGGAGGGACGGGGAGGAGGGTGAGGATGGAACCCACACGTGCTGTTTACACACTCACTGAGTGGGTCTATAACTAAAAAGCAAACACGCACCATGAAAAATCAAACAGAGCCACCAATGATAAGGAAATTGTGCAGAGGAGACTGTGCAGAAACCAGAGGGCGTGGAGCAACATGACAGGCAGCAAATCCCACCACAAGTGAACTGCTGCTACCAAAAGTTAGGAACCAGGGTAACATGGGGAATGCCCACCATCCCAGACCCATGGGTCCTCCCTCACCTGGCCGGGGTGAAGACGGGCATGATGGTACCAATGTATGGGGGGCACTTACAAGGGGTTCCTTTGAAATGAAAAGGGTAAAAGAGTCATAAAAATGAGCAACTAAAGAAGCCAGAATGACAATGCGACTGGCCTTCAGCCTAGGAATCAGGTTCCTACTGGCCTGGGTGAGCGGGCAGTAACAGAACACAGCTCCTCACACATCACGGAGTTCTGCCTCTCCTTCCAGGGTCCTGCACCGACAACAGAGCGCACTTCAAAGAATCTGAGTCTCTCCCGTCATCAACAACAATGACAGGTGAGTCAGTGGTACAAGTAATTGGACTCAAAACCGCGGGAAGATTTTTAAATCTCTCTACCTTAGTATTTGAAGCAGGGCCTCGCTCTCTAGCGGACGACTTCAAACTCCTCGAGGCCCTTTCCTACCAGCCCTCCAGGATCTCCTTAGTTATGCTGGGCTATTCCTAGGAAAACACACCCTCTGTGACCGGTTTGTTCATTTTTCATACATCCCCCTTCCAGTAGGCTCGTAACTTCGAGTGATGGCATGAAATCTAAGATATCGCTCCATTTCCAAAAAGACCCTTCTGCACACCACCTGTCCCCTGGCTCAGCAGTCTAAACTCAGGCGGCCATTTTGAGCATTTTTTTGGAACGAGCAAATTCTCTAACCTCTGGTGACTGGGATGCGTTCATCCGAGGTTGGAGAATCGGGATCTGTGTGGGCCAGGAAAAGGCCTGGGAGATCCAGGGACTCTCTGTGTGGTAGAAAAATGGGGCCCCCGAAAAGCACCTGAGTCATCTGCTCACATCTGTCTGGGACCTCCAAAACTGACAGAGGATTTGAGTGGTTCGGTAGGAGTTTTGCACACCTTTTCTGCCTGAGGCTCACATTTCTGGTAACCCAGCAGACATGCTGGAGTGTCCTAAGTTCCAAAAGGAAAAAAAAAAAAAAAACTAGGGCCATCTTAAACCCATATGCATCTACAGAAAATCCTTTTTTATAACTCTTTATCTTATTTTTTGTAGAGAGACACAGAGAGAGACAGAGAGGGAGGTAGACAGAGATGGGCTCGAGAACAGTGTCTCAGCTGCTGCTCACGAAATCCAGATGTGTGCGCCCCCTTGTGGCCAAGTGCGGCATTGCGCTCTTGAGTCACTTTGAATCGGGCTAAATGGGGGACCTGGAGATTGGAACCGCTGGAGATTGGAACTGGTGTTCTTAGGGTTAGGAAGCAGCCACCTAAACCCCTAAGCCATCTCTCCAGCCAAGAAATTCCTTCTGCCTTATAAGTCTTATGAGCTGAAGAGTGGGCAGAAGGAATCAAGAACCTCAGACGTGGAAAGTGTCACTTGAGGCACAGAGTCCACACAAGGAGGCCTTGAGAACCTTCCTGACAAAACAGTGGATGCAGGTGTGGTGATGGACCACAACAAGGGCAAGGTATGGAAAAATCTCCAATATGCCATTTCTTCATTCAGTCACACTTGCAAAATATCACAAAATCAAAATAACAAAGATCAAAAAGAAAGAAAGATAGAAAGAAAGAAAGAAAGAAATGAAGAAAAGAAAGGAAGGAAGAAAGACAGAAAGACGCAAGCGTGCAAGCAACAGAGAAAGAAAGAAAAACTAAAATATACAATAAATCAAATAAATTACAATGGAAACAGACTGAAGCTTTGACTTTGCATAGCCTAAATGCCGGGGATATTTGTAAGCGAAGCGATTACATACAACACATTTGGCAAACGTCATTAGGTCCTGCTAAGGAGAGGACTCCATATTCTTTGAAAATTACAGAAAAGCCCTATGTGCTCTATCTCTGCAGAAGACACACAGATGGTGTGCGTGCCTTTGTCATGATAGAGAAAATTCAGAGTTGGTTTCAGAAACTTTCCAGAAGACCTCCTAGGAAAGAAAATTCCACTGACACAAGGCCAGTTTCACCTGGTGTCATCATGTGAAAAGTCGACGTCATAGAAGCCTCCCTTCAACTGAGATCCAGAGAATGCTCGCTGACACTTACTATGTATGTTAGGACATTTGAAGGATTTAATTCTGAGATTGATACTTCTTAGAAGTTATTCTCACTTTTCCTGGAAACCAATTGTGAATAAGTACATGTTAGAAGGCTCTTGGCTGTGAGTTCAAGGCCAGCCTGAGACGCCATAGTGAATTCTGTGTCAGCCCGGGCTACAACCAGTCCCTACTCACAGCCCCCCTCAAATCATCTATATATATACATACATATACATATATATACATATATATATACATACATATATATGTATGTGTTTATAGATATGAATTTACATATGGCCTTAAACCTTATCCTATTATGATATATATGTGATATTTATGAAAATAGGGGCATCTTAAACCCATATGCATCTACAGAAAATCCTTCTTTTAATACATTTTATTTTATCTTATTTTTTGGAGAGAGACACAGAGAGATACAGAGAGAGACAGAGAATGAGAGATAGGAAGACAGAGTTGGGCTTGCGAGCAGTGTCTCAGATGCTGCGAATGAAATCCAGATGTGTGCACCCCCTTGTGGCCAAGTGTGGCAATGCACCCTTGTGTCACTTTGCATCTGGCTAAACGTGGGACCTGGAGATTGGAACCGCTGGAGTTTGGAACTGGTGTTCTTAGGGTTAGGAAGCAGGCGCCTTCACCCCTAAGAAATTTCGCCAGTGCAGAAATTCCTTCTGCCTTATAAGCATTATGAGATGAAGAGTGGACAGAAGGAATCGAGAACCTCAGACTTGGAAAGTGTACCTTGAGGCACGGAGTCCCCACAAAGAGGCGCTTGAGAAACTTCCTGAAAAGGCAGTGGATGCAGCTGTGGTGATGGATCAAAACAAGTGTAAGGTATGGCGAAATCGCCGATATGCCATTTCTTCATTCCGTCACACTAGCAAAACATAGCAAAACCAAAATAACAGAAAGAAAAAAGAAAGAAAGGAAGGAAGGAAGGAAGAAACGAAAGGAAGGAAGGACGAAAGACAGAAAGCAAAGATGCAAGAAAGCAAGCAACAGAGAAAGAAAGAAAAACTAAAATATACAATAAATCAAATAAATTATGATCGAAACTGACTGAAGCTTTGACTTTGCATAGCCTAAATGCTGGGGATATTTGTAAGCGAAGCGATTATATACAACACATTTGGCAAACGCCTATTAGGTCCTGCTAAGGAGAGGACTGTATATTCTTTGAAAATTACAGTAAAGCCAGCCGCTGCCACCACTGCTGCAGCCGCCGCCACCGCCGCTGCCCAAACAAACAACGACAACAACAAAAATAATAAACGGGGGACTTTCCAACCTCATCAGTCTCCTCTCAGAGCCCAGAAAGCGAAGAAAAGTCTGCTGAGCTACTGAAAGAGCTACAGGAGAACACGTTGAGCTACTACAGGCTTCCTGAACTCGCCCATCCCCCAACCATCAGATCCCCAGCGAATTGGCAGAAATCAGCCATTAGCAGCAGCCTGTACTACATCACCATCACCGGACCCAGCACAGCTGAGCCAAGCTCCACAGCTCAGGGAACAAGGTGGGCACACAGCATTGGTGAGTTTGGAAGCCACACCAAAAGGTAACAAAGGCCTGCATGGGAAGTGCTAACCTCTCTTGCCAGGTCAGGGCAGGTGATGGGTTACATATTTGTGGTTGGCCTTACCATTTTCAAATAAGCTGAATATGAGGTGTTGAATATTGCTGCCTGTAATACTTTTGGATTTAAAGGGCCTTTATCTTTTGCTTCTGTCATTATTGGGGGCAGAGTCTCATTCCTTGCTGACAAGATTAAGGGTGTGGAAGGAACACATCCTTAGGGATTTTGACCTTATAAGACTCTTTATTTCAATTCCCTCACATGCATACTCTGTGCTCATGTTAATTGAATGTGTATTTGGCTCAATTGAAGTTTAGAACTTGCTACTAAATTGTTCCACGAGTCCACTACAATACTTGCTTACCAAGCAAAGTCAACATGTAGGATTAACTCTGAGGTGGACCTGGGTACAAGTGCTACACGTGGCACCTTAAACCCATATCCACACCTAAGAACACTGCAGATAACTAGAAAACCTAAGCATTAAATCAATCCAGGATGCAAAAGTCACCACATTATAATACAAGAAACACAAAGAATCAAGACAATGAAATCCCACCAAAAATTACAAATCCATCAGAATTGTTCACCAATGAGACTGTTTTAGATGAAATTCCTGACAAAGATTTCAAAGGAATGGTGATATCTATACTCAAAGAAATAAAAGAAGAAATGAAAGCAATACGAGAAGAAAACAAAGGAATTAAAGAAGAAAACAAACTCTTGAAAGAGATTACAGGAAAACAGTTTAAGGAAATAAAAAGGTCATTAGAGGACATGAATAAGGAAATAGAACTACTGATGAAAAACCAGGTTGAAATCATAGCTCTGAAGAACAGTCAGTGAAATAAAAAAAATCTGTGGAAAGTCTCACTATTAGAATGGATGAAGGAGAGGACAGAATATCTAAACTACAAGACCAGATGGCAGACCTATCACAGTCCTACAAAGAGAAAGACAAGCTAATAGAAAGGTCTGAATGGGAACTCCAAGACATGCGGGACACTATGAAAAGCTCAAACATAAGAATTCAAGGTATAGCAGAAAGGGAAGAATTTCAATCCAGAGACTTAGTAGGTGTTTTCCACAAAATCATAGAAGAAAATTTTCCCCAAATTGGGAAAGAAATGCCAATGCAGATACAAGAAGCATTTAGAACACCAAACAGACAAAACCTAGAAAGATCCTTTTCTCACCATGTTATAATTAAACTACTAAATACACTAACCAAAGAAAATATATTGAAAGCAGTTAGAGAGAAAAAGCAAATGACCTACAAGGGGAAACCCATCAGGGACACAGCAGATTACTCAACACAAACTTTAAAAGCCAGAAGGGCCTGGAGTGATGTATTCCAAGTTCGAAAAGATAAAAACTGCCAACCAAGATTACTTTATCCTGCAAAGCTTTCTATCCAAATTGATGGAGAAATAAGGACATTCCACAACAAAGACAGGCTAAAGGATTTTATGGCAACTAAACCAGCTCTACAGATAGTACTTGCAGGAATCATTCATGCTGAAGAAAAAGCAAAACACATACAGCAGGAAATAGGAAAAAAGAAATCATACTCAACAGTTAGAACAAGTGAGTAAAATGAAAATCAGGAAGAACTACAAAGCAAGAAAAATGGAGAGATCAAATACATATCTTTCAATAATAACTCTTAATATCAGTGGCCTCAATGCCCCAACCAAAAGACATAGACTGGCAGACTGGATGAAAAAGCAGGATAGTATCATCTGTTGCCTCCAGGAAACTCACCTCTCATTCAAAGATAGAAACATTCTTAGGGTGAAAGGTTGGAAAAGGATATACCAAGCAAATGGACCTAGAAAACAAGCAGGGGTTGCCATCCTAATTTCTGACAGGATAGACTTCAAACAAACATTAGTGAGGAAAGATAAAGCAGGTCACTTTATACTGAATAAAGGAATACTCCAACAGGAGGACATCACAGTCCTAAACATATATGCTCCCAACATGGGGGCCCCCAATTTCATCAAAGAAACACTATTGGACTTAAGGTCAGAGATAACTCCCAACACAATAGTAGTGGGTGACTTCAATACCCCGCTCTCATCACTTGACAGGTCTACCCAACAAAAAATAAACAGAGAGACATCTGCATTAAATGATATCATGGAACAAATGGACCTAACAGATATATACAGAACATTCCATCCAAATGCTGCAGAATATACATTCTTCTCAGCAGCACATGGGACATTCTCTAAAACAGACCATATGATAGGGCACAAATCAAATCTTAACAAATACAGGAAAATTGAAATAATCCCTTGTATGCTATCTGAACACAATGGGATTAAACTGCAAATCAACAACAAGAAAAACTACAGAGCATACAGAAATTCATGGAGACTAAACAGTACGTTATTGAACGATGTATGGGTCATTGAAGAAATTAAAAAGGAAATCAAGAAATTCACAGAATCAAATGATGATGAGAATACAACATACCAAAACCTATGGGACACAATGAAGGCCGACCTATGAGGGAAATTTATAGCTCTAAGTGCCTATATTAAGAAATTAGAGAGTTCACAACTAAACAATTTAATGCTTCACCTTAAGGCCTTGGAAAGGGAGGAACAAGGCAAACCAAAATCAGTAGACAGGAAGAAATAATAAAGGTTAGGGCAGAAATTAATGAAATGGAAACCAAAAAAACAATAAAAAAATCAATGAAACAAAAAGTTGGTTCTTTGAAAGGATAAACAAGATTGACAAACCCTTAGCAAATATGACCAAAAGAGAGAAGAGACAAAATTGACAAAATTAGAGATGAAAAAGGCAACATCACAACAGATAC
The DNA here is from genome assembly GCA_036365145.1 of Orientallactaga sibirica. Taxonomy (NCBI): domain Eukaryota; kingdom Metazoa; phylum Chordata; class Mammalia; order Rodentia; family Dipodidae; genus Orientallactaga; species Orientallactaga sibirica. Next base: position 124,721 of record JAEOAD010002522.1, on the reverse strand, counting down.
CAAAGAAATTCAGAAAATCATACATACATACTTTAAGAATATATATGCCTCTAAGTTTGAAAACCTGAAAGAAATGGATTATTTCCTTGATTCATATGACCTACCAAATTTAAATCAACATTAGATAAGCCATTTAAATAAACCTATAACAAGTACGAAGATGCAAGCAGTTATAAAAAGCCTCCCAACTAAAAAAAAAAGCCCAGGCCCAGATGGATTCACTGCTGAATTTTACCAGACATTCCTGGAAGAACTAACACCAATGCTTCTCAAACTTTTCCATAAAATAGAAAAGGAAGGAATTCTACCAAAATCCTTCTATGAAGCCAGCATCACCCTGATACCCAAGCCAGACAAAGACAGATCAAAAAAAGAAAATTACAGATCAATCTCCCTCATGAACATAGATGCAAAAATTCTCAACAAAATACTGGCAAACAGAATACAAGAATATATCAGAAAGATGATTCACCCCGACCAAGTAGGCTTTATCCCAGAGATGCAGGGATGGTCCAACTTACACAAGTCCATAAATGTAATACACCATATAAATGGTCTGAATGGCAAAAACCACATGGTCACCTCAATAGATGCAGAAAAGGCATTTGACAAAATCCAACACCCCATTATGGCGAAAGTATTGCAGAAACTGGGAATAGAAGGAACATATCTCAACATAATAAAAGTTATTTATGACAAACCTACAGCCAACATAATACTAAATGGAGAAAAACTTGAAGCTTTTCCTATAAATTCAGGAACAAGACAAGGGTGTCCACTTTCCCCACTTCTATTTAATATAGTACTGGAAGTCTTAGCTATAGCAATAAGGCAAGAGACACTCATAAAGGGGATACAAATTGGAAGGGACGAGATCAAATTATCATTATTTGCAGACAATATGATTCTATACATAACAGATCCTAAAGACTCTACCAGCAAACTATTAGAGCTGATAAACACTTTTACCAATGTAGCAGGATACAAAATAAACACACAGAAATCAGTAGCTTTTCTATACACTAACAACAAACAGGAAGAGTATGAAATCAGGGAATCTCTCCCATTCACAATTGCCTCAAAAAAATAAAATACCTTGGAATAAACTTAACCAAGGAAGTGAAGGATCTCTACAATGAGAACTTTAAAAAACTTGAGCGACAAATTGCAGAAGACACAAGGAAATGGAAAGACATGCCATGCTCCTGGATTGGAAGAATCAATATTGTGAAAATGTCAATCTTACCAAAAGCAATCTAAACATTTAATGCGATCCCCATTAAAATTCCAATAGCATTCTTCACAAAAATAGAAAAAAAAATACTGAAATTCATCTGGAAACACAAAAAACCTCCAATAGCCAAAACAATTTTGCGCAACAAAAATCAGGCAGGGGGTATAACCATACCCGATTTTAAGTTATACTACAAAGCCATAGTAACAAAAACAGCATGGTACTGGCACAAGGACAGACAGGTAGATAAATGGAACAGAATAGAAGACCCAAATATTAATCCAAGCAGCTACAGATACCTGATCTTTGACAAAAATGCAAAAATATTCATTGGAGAAAAGATAGCCTCTTTAACAAGTGGTGCTGGGAAAACTGGACATCTGTATGTAAAAGGATAAACATAGATCCTTGTCTCTCTCCATGCACAAGAGTCAAGTCCAAAAGGATCAGAGACCTTAATATCAGACTTGAAACTCTGAAACTGCTAGAGGAAAAAGTAGGGGAAACTCTTCAACATTTTGGAATAGGCAAGGACTTTCTGAATATAACTCCAATTGCTCAGGGAAAAAACACTAATCAACCACTGGGACTATGGTAGTTTGAATATATGTCCCCCAATATATTCAGTATTTTATTAGTTATAGTTTGCATCTGCAATCACCTTGCTAGAGGCAAGGTCACTGGGTTCCTGGTCTTAAGGTATGGTGATGGTTTGAGATTCCATTGTAAAGATATGCAAATGTGCCTAGCAGGAGTTCCTGAAGTGTGCTGTGTGACCTTTTGGCTGTAGTTTTGCTCTGTGTACTGTGGTGGCTGGTTGGCTTTTGCTCTCTTGCCTGGTCCTGTGAAGAGCTGGGCGCTTCTCCTGCCATTATGGAATTTCCCCTGGATCTGTAAGCTTCAATAAATAATATCCCTTCCTCCATAACTGTGCCTGGTCTGGAAGTTCATCTCAGCGAACCTGAAGCTGTCTGCTACAGGGACCTTATGAAATTACAAAGCTTTTGTACAGCAAAGGACACTGTGAATAGAGCAAAAAGACAACCTACAGAATGGGAGAAAATCTTTGCCAGCTATACATCTGACAGAGGATTAATATCCAGAATATACAAAGAACTCAAAAAACAGAATAATATGAATTCAAACAACCCAGTTAAAAAATGGGCTATGGAACTAAATAGAGAAATCACGGAAGATGAAATACAGATGGCATATAAACATCTAAAAAAATGTTCCACATCCTTAGCCATCAGGGAAATGCAAATTAAAACCACTTTGAGATTCCATTTCACTCCTGTCAGAATGGCTACCATCAAGAAAACAAATGACAATAAGTGTTGGCGTAGATGTGGAAAAACAGCAACACTTCTACACTGTTGGTGGGAATGTAATCTGGTCCAGCCATTGTGGAAATCAGTGTGGAGGTTCTTGAGACAGCTAGAGATAGATTTACCCTAGGATCCAGCTATAGAACTCCTAGGCATATATCCAGAGGACTCTTCTCACTACTTTAGAGATACTTGCAAAACCATGCTTATTGCTGCTCTATTCACAATATCTAGACTATGGAAGCAGCCTAGATGTCCCTCCACAGATGAGTGGATAATAAAGATTTGGTACATTTACATAATGGATTTTTATTCAGCGGTAAAGAAAAATGAAATTATGAAATTTGCAGGGAAATGGATGAATCTGGAAAGAATTATACCAAGTGAGGTAACCCAGGCTCAGAAAGCCAAACGTTACATGTTCTCTCTCATATGTGGATCCTAGCTACCAATGTATATACTTGTGTGTGAACTGGAACCAAAAATAGGTACCAGAAACCAGTAAGCTGTTAAAAGGCTATAAGGGAGGGTGGAAAGGGAAGGACTTAAGTGTATGGTAATGCGCATATGTAAGTAGAAGAACTGATTACAGGGAGGGGAATGGCCTAAGCGAGGCCATGGGAAGAGAATGCATACAAGAAGGGCAGGGGGAGGGTCAATTTAAATTCAAGATATTATGAATAAGACATGTGTAAAATTACTTTTTTGAATAAGGGCACGTCTAGAAGCTGTAGACTGTTACTAGAAAATTTTCAGTACCTGGGATGGAATACCTTCCAGTGAGTTGTTGGCCAAGGAGTTCCCGGTAGCCTCCAAAACATGAAAGGCTTTTGCCAAAGCCTTTGGTTTCCCTAGAGAAACAGATAGTAAGACCCTATTGCTGAAGACATCTCATGCCTGACAAGCATGGTCACTGAGAAAGCAAGCTGGTGTGGAGCAGAAAACCTTCTCCCTGTAGACCATCCAACTGAAAGCTGGAAAAAGCTGCACTGCACGCAGTGTATGGGAGACAGAAGCCATCAACAGTGAAAACAGTGGATGCTGAATATTCAAGCTTGGCCAGACAGGCCCAGTGACTGAACAGGTGCAATAGTGGCATGTCTACTCTTGGGGTAACCAACTGCTCCATAATTGGACTGAAGGCCCTCTCTACGGGAGGGAATACATACCTGGTACTAAAAAACCTAAGTAAAAGTCTATGGTAAGTGAAGTCATGAGCCTTAGGGGTATAAGCCTGCTCTTATCTGACTAAATGTATATATTATTCCCACCAAGCTGCCCTGAAAGCACTACACTTAATGTTCATATTAACACTACTCTCACTTCTGGTTAGAGAAGCTTCTCTTTTCAGATGGTGATGACCACTGGAATCACCCAAAAGGCAACATAGTGCTGAGAAGAAGGAATGGAGGAGTTCCCAGCACTGAAACACCTCTGTCACACCCTACAAGGCTCAGGGACCATTGCGGAAGAGGGGGCGGATAGAATGGAAGAGCCAAAGGAAGGGTATGACCTCTTACAATGCAACTGCCCAGACAGAAACTGGCCTCGATATCCATGACCTTGCAGTGCCTAGCAATACCTTCGCAAAACCCTCAAAATAGAAGAAAAAGATTATGACATCAAATTAAAAGAGAGACTAATGGAGAGAGGGAGGGGATATGATGGAGACTTGAGTTCTAAAGTGGAATGGGGGAGGGAAGGGAAATATCAGGTGGTTTTTTTGTATGTAAGTATAAAAGTCAATAAAAATAATAATTTAAAAAATAATAGAATGCAAGTGAATAAAAAAAGAAAATTACAGTAAAACCGTATGTGCTCTATCTGTGCAGGAGACACACAGATGGCTATGCATGCCTTTGTCATGATAGAGAAAATTCAGAGTTGGTTTCAGAAACTTTCCAGAAGATCTCCTGGGAAAGAAAATTCCACTGACACAAGGCCCATGTCACCTGGTGTTATCACGTGAAAAGTAGATGTCATAGAAGCCTCCCTTCAACTGAGATCCAGAGAATGCTCGCTGGCACTTACTATGTATGTTAGGACATTAGAAGAATTTAATTCTGAGATTGATACTTCTTAAAAGTTATTCTCACGTTTCCTGGAAACCAATTGTGAATATGTACATGTTAAAAGGGTCTTGGCTGTGAGTTCAAGGCCAGCCTGAGATGCCATAGTGAATTCTTTGTCAGCGCGGGCTACACCCGGTCCCTACCCCGCAGCCCCACAACAAAATGAGCATACTAAAGAATCCAGAATGACAATGTGACTGGCCTTCAGCCTAGGAATCAGGTTCCAACTGGCCTGGGTGAGCGTGCAGTAATAGAACACTGCTCCTCACACATCACAGAGTTCTGCCTCTCCTTCCAGGCTCCTGCACCAACAACCGAGCGCACTTCAGAGAAGCTGAGTCCCTCTCATCATCAACAATGACAGGCAAGTCAGTGGTCCAAGTAATTGAACTCAAAGCCCCGGGAAGATTTTTAAATCTCTCTACCTTAGTATTTGAAGCAGGGCCTTGCTCTCTATTGGCCGCCTTCTAACTCCTCGAGGCCCTTTCCCGTCAGCCCTCCACGATCTCCTTATTTATGCTGGGCTATTCATAGGAAAACATACCCTCTGTGACCTGTTTGTTCATTTTTCAGACATCGCCCTTCCGGTAGGCTCCTAATTTCGAGTGATGGCATGAAATCTAAGATAGCGCTCCATTTCCAAAAAGACCCTTCCGCACACCACCTGTCCCCTGGCTCAGCAGTCCAAATTCAGGCGGCCATTTTGAGCATTTTTTTTTTTGGAACGAGCAGATTCTCTAACCTCGGGTGACCACGATGCGATCACCCAAGGTTAGAGAATCTGGAGCTGGACGGGCCAGGAGAAGGCCTGGGAGATCCAGGGACTCTCTGCGTGGTAGAAAAATGGGTCCCCTGACAAGCACCTGAGTCATCTCCTCACATTTGTCTGGGACCTCCAGAACTGACAGAAGATTTGAGTTGTTCGGTAGGCGTTTTGAGCACCGTTTCTGCCTGAGGCTCACACTTATGTTAACCCAGCAGACATAGTGGTGTGTCCAAAGTACCCAAAGGAAAAAAATAGGGGCATCTTAAACCCATATTCATCTACAGAAAATCCTTCTTTTAAGACATTTTATTTTATCTTATTTTTTTTGGAGAGAGACACAGACAGAGAGACAGAGAGAGAAAGAGAGACAGAGAGGGAGGTAGACAGAGATGGGCTCACTAGCAGTGACTCAGCTGCTGTGAACGAAATCCAGATGTGCGCGCCCCCTTGTGGCCAAGTGGGGCATTGCGTCCTTGTGTCACTTTGCATCTGGCTAAACGTGGGACCTGGAGATTGGAACTGGTGTTCTTAGGGTTAGGAGGCAGGCGCCTTAAACCCTAAGACATTTCTCCAGCCCATAAATTCCTTTTCCCTTATAAGCCTTATGAGCTGAAGAGTTGGGAGAAGGGATCGAGAACCTCAGACTTGGAAAGTGTACCTTGAGGCATGGAGTCCCCACGAGGAGGGGCTTGAGAATATTCCTGACAACACAGTGGATGCAGGTGTGGTGATGAACCACAACAAGGGGAAGGTATGGAAAAATTGCCAATAGGCCATTTCTTCATTCAGTCATACTTGCAAAACATCGCAAAACCAAAATAACAAAAAGAAAAAAGAAAGAAAGAAAAGAAAGGAAGTAAGAAAGACAGAAAGCAAAGATGCAAGCAAGCAAGCAACATACAAAGAAAGAAAAACTAAAATATAAAATAAATCAAATAAATTACGATCGAAACAGTCTGAAGCTTTGAATTTACATAGCCTAAATGCCAGGAATAGTTGTAAGCGAAGTGATTACATACAACACATTTGGAAAACGTCTATTAGGTCCTGCTAAGGAGAGGACTGGATATGATTTGAAAATTACAGAAAAACCCTATGTGATTTATCTCTGCAGGAGACACACAGATGGCTATGCATGCCTTTGTCATCATAGAGAAAATTCAGAGTTGGTTTCAGAAACTTTCCAGAAGATCTCCTGAGAAAGAAAATTCCACTAACACAAGGCCAGTGTCACCTGGTGTCATCACGTGAAAAGTCGACATCATAGAAGCCTCCCTTCAACTGAGATCCAGAGAATGCTCGCTGGCACTTACTATGTATGTTAAACATTAAAAGGATTTAATTCTAAGATTGATACTTCTTAGAAGTTATTCTCACTTTTCCTAGAAATCAATTGTGAATAAGTACGTGTTAGAAGGGTCTTGGCTGTGAGTTAAAGGCCAGCCTGAGACGCCACAGTGAATTCTGTGTCAGCCCAGGCTACAGCCAGTCCCTACCCCGCAGGCCCCCCCAAATTATATATATATGTATTTATAGATATAAATTTACATATGGCCTTAAACCTTATCCTATTATGATATATATAAAAATTTATATATGTACATATAATTATATATAGTTGTATATGTATATATTGTGTAGTATAAATAACGTATAATAAGCTATAATACATGTAATAATATTTTATGCATGTCATATATGTAAATATATATCACATATATTTTTATTTATGTGATATATGTATAAATGTACATGCATGTTCATATATGAACTTATATATTGACATATAAGTTCATATAAAAATTTAAATATATATTTATATTTATATATATTCTGAATAATGTATAATACATAAAATAAATTGATAGTATAAATAATATATGTATGTGTGTATATATATATATATATATCATGCTCTAAACACCTCCTCCTGCTTTTGGCTACATGACACTGTACTTAGGGTAGACGTTCTATTTATTTCTTTGGTTTTTGGGGTTTCCTTGATTTTCCAGGTAGGAATGGCTCTAGCCGAGGCTGAGCTGGAATTCACTCTGTCGTCTCACGGTGGCCTCGAACTCACAGCCACGACCCTCCTCCCTCTCTCCCTCCCTCCTAGTGCTTCTGGGATGAAAAGCGTGAGCGCCACCATAGATATATTTTATTTTATTATTATTATTACTGTTATTATTACTTCATTTTATAATTTTTATTATTTATAGGAGAGATACAAGGAGTCACATAGAGACAGAGAGAGAGAGAATGTGACTTCCAGGTCTGCCTAAGCTACAGTGAGACCCCACCTCCAAAAACCAAAACATAAATAAAAAAAATATAAAAGGGCTGGAGCGATGGCTTAGTGGTTAAGGCATTTGCTTGCGAAGCCAATAGAACCAATTTCGATTCCCCACGTCCCAACCTAGCCAGATGCTCATGGTGGTGCATGCATCTGGAGATCGTTTGTATTGGCTCGGCCGTGGCGCGCCATTCTCTCCCCCTCTCCGTCTTCTTCTGTCTCTCAGAAATCAATCAATCAATCATTCAATAGAATCAACAAGTGATTCAGAAACACAATTGGCCAAGGTCCATTAGGTCCCGCTAAGCAAAGGACTCGATATTCTTTGAAAATTAGAGAAAACTCTATGAGCTCTATCTCTGCAGGAGAGACCCAGACTGTTATGCAGGCCTTTGTCATCATCAAGAAAATTCAGAGTTGGTTTCAGATGCTTTCCAGGTGAGAGAAAATGGGGCCGGATGGTACAGCAACCGCGACAGTGTCTCTCCTATAAAATCCCTCTGCCTTCTGTGGCACAGAAACCGATTCGCCAATGCAGACTGCTGCTGGCTACCAGTTTTGTTTTTCTTTCTTTTTTTTTTTTTTCTTGCACAGAGGCAATGAGATCCGATGACAAATTGGACAAAATTCATGAAAAGATACGTGAACCCTTATCAAAAGTGAAGTTGAGCTTGCCAGCTGAAACAGAACCCCAGACACTGCACAGAGATCTTTATGAGAAGAGCCACAAGGCTGGTTGGGGGCAGAGTTTGGAAACCAACACTGGTGTGATGGGGAGGAAAAACAAAATGTACAACGGAGCAAAGTTCTAGAGGCTGCTAAGTTCTGAGTATTAGAATAGACTCCAACCAGCACAAAGGTGAAGGAAATAGGCACAGAGAACACTCGACTCCCCCGGAGTCCAGAGTCACAGAGATCCAGTGACACAGACACTCCCAGACCTCATCAGCGAAGTAGGCATAACACTCAACCGGGCCGGCTCATAGAGATTCATGCAAGTGTGGGCTGAAAGACTGTGAGAGACACAAGGCAGGACAGAGACATGGCCTCGCCCCGATAACTGAAGGCTACCCCAAATGCACGACCCACAATACCCATGGGGATGTAACTGGCATCCCCAGGGTGCAGGATCCCTTAGAGGGAGGGGTGGGGACGAGGGTGAGGATGGAACCCAAACGTGCTGTTTACACACTCACTGAGTGTGTCTATAACTAAAAAGCAAACACGCATCACCAAAAATCAAACAGAGCCACCAATGGTAAGGAAATTGTGCAGAAGAGAGTGTGCAGAAACCAGAGGGCGTGTAGCAACATGGGCAGGCACTGAATCCCACCACAGGTGCACTCCTGCTGCCAAAAGTTAGGAACCAGAGTAACATGGGGAATGCCCACCATCCCACAGCGACGGGTCCTCTATCGCCTGGCCGGGGTGAAGACAGGCATGGTGGTAGCAACGTATGGGGGGCACTTACAAGGGGTTCCTCTGAAATGAAAAGGGTAAAAGAGTCATAAAAACGTGCAACTAAAGAAGACAGAATGACAATGCGACTGGCTTTCAGCCTAGGAATCAGGTTCCTACTGGCCAGGGTGATTCTGCAGTAAAAGAACACTGCTCCTCGCACGTCACTGAGTTCTGCCTCTCCTTCCTGTGTCCTGCACCGACAACTGAACGCACTTCAGAGAAGCTGAGTTGATCTCGTCATCAACAACAATGACAGGCGAGTCAGTGGTCCAAGTAATTGGACTCAAACCCCCGGGAAGATTTTTAAATCTCTCTACCTTAGTATTTGAAGTAGGGCCTCGGTCTCTAGCAGCCGCCTTCTAACTCCTCGAGGCCCTTGCCCCTCAGCCCTCCATGATCTCCTTAGTTACACTGGGCTATTCCTAGGAAAACACACCCTCTGTGACCTGTTTGTTCATTTTTCAGACAACCCCCTTCCGGTAGGCTCCTAACTTCGAGTGCTGGCATGAAATCTAAGATAGTGCTCCACTTCCAAAAAGACCCTTCTGCGCACCACCTGTACCCTGGCTCAGCAGTCCAAACTCAGGCGGCCATTTGAGCGGTTTTTTTTTTTAACAATTTTTTTAAATGATTTTTTTTTATTTTATTTATTTTTTGAGAGAGACACAGAGAGAAACAGATAGAGAGGGAGAGGAAGACAGATAGAGATGGGCGCGCCAGCAGTCTCTCAGCTGCTGTGAACGAAATCCAGATGTGTGCACCCCCTTGTGGGCAAGCGAGGCATTGCACCCTTGCATCACTTTGCATCTGGCTAAACGTGGGACCTGGAGATTGGAACCAGCGTTCTTAGGCTTAGCAGGCAGGCGCCTTAACCGCTAAGCCATCTCTCCTGCCCTTGAGCATTTTTTTTTTTTTTGGAACGAGCAGATTCTCTAACCATGGGTGACCGCGACGCGATCACCTGAGGTTAGAGAATCTGGAGATGGACGGGTCAGGAGATGGCCTGGGAGATCCAGGGACTCTCTGCGTGGTAGGAAAACGGGGCCCCCGACAAGCACCTGAGTCATCTGCCCACACCTGTCTGGGACCTCCAGAACTGACAGAAGATTTGAGTTGTTCACCGCGTTTTGAGCACTGCCTGAGGCTCACACTTCTGGTAACCCAACAGACATGGTGTAGTGTCCTAAGTCCCCAAAGGAAAAAAATAGGGTCATCTTAAACCCATATGCATCTACAGAAAATCCTTCTTTTAAAACATTTTATTTTATCTCATTTTTTTGGAGAGGGACACAGAGAGAGACAGAGAGAGAAAGAGAGAGAGAGAGGGAGGAAGACAGAGATGGGTGCGTGAGCAATGTCTCAGCTGCTGCAAACGAAATCCAGATGTGAGCGCCCCCTTGTGGCCAAGTGGGGCATTGCGCCCTTGCGTCACTGTTTTTGATATATATAAAATTTATATATTTAAATATAATTACATATATTTGTATATGTATATATTATGTAGTATATATAATGTATAATAATCTATAATACATGTAATAATATCTTATACATATCATATATGTAAATATATATCACATATATGGATATATATAATATATGTATAAATTTACATGTATATTCATATATGAACTCAGATATTTACATATAAGTTTATGTATAAATTTACATATATTTTTATGTTTATATATTATGAATAATATATAATACATAAAATAAATTATATATATATATATATATATATATATATATATAATGCTCTAAACACCTCCTCCTGCTTTTGCCTGCATGACACTGTACTTTCAGTAGATGTTACATTTATTAATTTGGTTTTTCAGATTTTTTTGGTTTTTGAGGTAGGGACTGGCTCTAGCCCAGGCTGAGCTTGAATTCACTGTCATCTCAGGGTGCCCACGAACTCACAGCTATGACCCTGTTCACTCTCTGCCTCCTTACTAGTGCTGCTGGGATGAAAGGCGTGAGCGCCACCATAGTAATATTTTATTATTATTATTATTATTATTATTATTATTTCATTTTATTACTTTTATTATTTTTTTCATTTTTTTATTTTTCACTTTTAGAGAGAGAAACAGAGAGAGACATATAGACAGATAGGAAGAGGAAGTCAGAGTTGGGCATGCCAGCTGACTCTCACCTGCTGTGAATGAAATCCGGATGTGTGCGCCCCCTTGTGGGCAAGGGCTGGCATTGCACCCTTCCCTCACTTTGCATCTGGCTAAACGTGGGACCTGGAGATTGGAACCGCTGGAGATTGGAACCAGTGTTCTTATGCTTAGGAGGTAGGTGCCTTAACCACTAAGCTCTCACTCCAGTCCATATAATTTTTATTATTTACAGGAGAGATAGAAGGAGTCAGAGAGACAGGGAGAGAGAGAATGTGACTTCCAGGTCAGCCTGAGCTAGAGTGAGGCCCTACCTCTAAAAACCAAAACATAAATAAATAAAATATAGAAGGGCTGGAGCAATGGCTTAGTGGTTAAGGCATTTGCTTGTGAAGCCAAAAGAGCCAGGTTCCCCACATCCCACCTTAGCCAGATGCACATGGTGGCGCATGTACCTGGGTTTTTTTTTTTTTTTTTTTTTTTTTTTTTCCCAGGTAGGGTCTCACTGTAGCTCAGACCTGGAATTCATCTCAGGGTGGCCTCGAACTCTTGGCAATCCTCCTACCTCTGCCTCCCGATGCTGGGATTAGGCGTGCCCACCACGCCCGGCCTGGGGTTTATTTTTATTGGCTGAGAGCCCTGGCGCGTCCATTCTCTCTCCCTCTCTGTCTCCTTCTGTCTCTCAGAAATCAATCAGTCAATCAATCAATCTGTAGAATCAACAAGTGATTCAAAAACACATTTGGCCAAGGTCTATTAGGTCCCGCTAAGGAAAGGACTCAATATGCTTTGAAAATTAGACAAAAACTCTATGAGCTCTATCTCTGCAGGAGAGACCCAGCCTGTTATGAAGGCCTTTGTCATGATCAAGAAAATTCAGAGTTGGTTTCAGAAACATTCCAGGTGAGACAAAAGGGGGCCGGATGGTACAGCAACCGCAACAGTGACTCTCCTATAAAATCCCACTGCCTTCTGTGGCATACAAATCAATTCGCCAATGCAGACGGTTGCTGACTGCGTGTTGTGTTTTTCTTTGTTTTTCTCCTTGCACCGAGGCAATGAGATCCAAGGACAAATTCGACAAAATTCATGAAAAGATACCTGAACCCCTCTCAAAAGAGAAGTCGAGCTTGCCAGCTGAAACAGCACCCCAGACACTACACAGAGATCTTGAGAAGAAGAGCCACAGGGCTGGTTGTGGGCAGACTTTGGAGACCTACACCGGTGTGATGGGGAGGAAACACAAAATGTATGACAGAGCAGAGTTCTAGAGGCTGTTAAACTCTGAGTATGAGAATAGACTCCAACCAGCACAAAGGTGAAGGAGATAGGCACAGAGAACACTCGACTCCCGCAGAGTCCAGAGTCACAGAGATCTAGAGACACAGAGGCTCCCAGAGCTCAACAACAAAGTAGGCATAACACTCAACCGGGCAGGCTCAGAGAGATTCATGCAAGTGTGGGCTGAAAGATTGTGAGAGCCACAAGGTGGGACAGAGACATGGACTCCCACCAATAACTGACGGCTACCCCAAATGCACAACCAACAATACCTATGGGGATGTAACTGGCATCCCCAGGGAGCAGGGTACCTTGGGGGAGGGGCGGGGACAAGGGTAAGTTTGGAACAGACACGTGCTATTTACACACTCACTGAGTGGGTCTATAACTGAAAAGTAAACTAGCACCAGCAAAAATCAAACAGATTGTGTGGAAGAGAGTGTGCAGAAACCAGAGGGCGTGGGGCAACATGGACAGGCACTGTGTCCCACCACAGGTGGACTGCTGCTGCCAAAAGTTAGGAACCAGAGCAACCTGGGGTATGCTCACCATCCCACAGCGAGGGGCCCTCCATCTCTCCCGGCCTGGGTGAAGTCAGGCATGATGGTACCAACGTATGGTGGGTACTTACAAGGGGTTCCTCTGAATTGAAAAGGGTAAAAGAGTCATAAAAATAGGCAACTAAAGCAGCGAGAATGACAATGCGATTGACCTTCAGCCTAGGAATCTGCTTACTTCTGGCCTGGGTGACCAGGCAGTAAAACAACACTGCTCTGCGCACGTCACAGAGTTCTGCCTCTCCTTCCAGGTTCCTGCACCCTCAATCGAGTGCACTTCAGAAAATCTCAGTCCCTCTCGTCATCAACAATGACAGGCGAGTCAGTGGTACAAGTAAATGGACTCAAAGCCCCGGGAAGATTTTTAAATCTCTCTACCTTAGTATTTGAAGCAGGGCCTTGCCCTCTAAAGGCCGGCTTCTGTCTCCTCGAGGCCCTTGCCCATCAGCCCTCCATGGTCTCCTCAGTTGCGCTGGGTTATTCCTAGGAAATCACACCCTCTGTGGCCTGTTTGTTAATTTTAAAGACATCCCCCTTCCGGTAGGCTCGTAACTTCGAGTGATGGCATGAAATCTAAGATATCGCTCCATTTCCAAAAAGACCCTTCCGCGCACCACCTGTCCCCTGGCTCAGCAGTCCATTCTCGGGTGGTCATTTTGAGCATTTTTTTGGAACAAGCAGATTCTCTAACCTCAGGTGACTGCGACACGTTCACCCGAGGTTAGAGATTCTGGAGCTGGACGGGCCAGGAGAAGGCCTGGGTGATCCAGGGACTCTCTGCATGGTAGAAAAATGGGGCTCTGATCACATCTGTCTGGGACCTCCAGAACTGACAGAGGATTTGAGACATTGGGTAGGAGTTTTGACCACCCTTTCTGCCTGAGGCTCACACTTCTCGTAACCCAGCAGACATGCTGGGGTTTCCTAAGTCCCCAAAGGAAAAAAATAGGGGCATCTTAAACCCATATGTGTCTACAGAGATTCCTTTTTCTAAAACTTTTTATTTTTTATTATTTTTTGGACAGAGACACAGAGAGAGAGAGAGAGGAAGACAGAGATGGTCGTTGCAGCCGTGTCTCAACTGCTAGGAAGGAAATCAAGATGTGTGCGCCCCATTGTGGTCAAGTGCAGCATTGTGCCCTTGCGACACTTTGCATCTGGCTAAACGTGGCACCTGGAGATTGGAACCAGTGTTCCTAGGCTTAGGAGGCAGGCGCCTTAACCCCTAAGCCATCTCTCCAGCCCAGAAATTCCTTTTGACTTATAAGCCTTATGTGCTGAAGAGTGGACAGAAGGAAACGAGAACCTCAGACTTGGAAAGTGTGCCCTGAGGCATGGTGTCCCCACAAGGATGCGCTTGAGAACCATCCTGACAACACAGTAGATGGAGGTGTGGTGATGGACCACAACAACGGCAAGGTATGGAAAAATCGCCAATATGCCATTTGTTCATTCAGTCACACTTAAAATCAGGAATGAAAGCATGGTCAGTACACAACACCAGGACCCCTATTAACACAGTAAGAATTTCAGCACCTTTCCAGAAGATCTCCTGGGAAAGAAAATTCCACAGACACAAGGCCAGTGTCACCTGGTGTCATCATGTGAAAAGTTGACAACATAGAAGCCTCGCTTCAACTGAGATCCAAAGAATGCTCGCTGGCACTTACTATGTATGTTAGGACATGAGAAGGATTTAATTCTGAGATTGATACTCCTTAGAAGTTATTCTCACTTTTCCTGGAAACCAATTGTGAATAAGTACATGTTAGAAGGGACGTGGCTGTGAGTTCAAGGCCAGCCTGAGACGCCACAGTGAATTCTGTGTCAGCCCAGGCTAGAGCCTGTCCCTACCTTGTGCCCCCCAAGATCATATATATTTATACATATGTATTTATGGATATAAATGTACATATGGCCTCAACCCTAATCCTAGTATGATATATATAAAAATATATATATTTAAATATAATTACATATATTTGTATATGTATATATTATGTAGTATATATAATGTATAATAATCTATAATACATGTAATAATATATTATACATATCATTTATGTAAATATATATCTCATAAATTTATATATATGTATAAATTTACATGTATATTGATATATGAACTCAGATATTTACATATAAGTTTATGTATAAATTTACATATATATTTATATGTGTATATATTATGAATAATATATACATACATATACATACATCATGCTCTAAACACCTCCTCCTGCTTTTGGCTGCATGACACTGTACTTTCGGGAGATGTTACATTTATTTCTTTGGTTTTTGGGATTTTTTTGGTTTTTGAGGTAGGGACTGGCTCTAGCCCAGGTTGAGCTGGAATTCACTCTGTCGTCTCAGGGTGGCCTCAAACTCACAGCTACGACCCTCCTCACTCTCTGCCTCCTTACTAGTGATGCTGGTATGAAAGGCGTGAGCACCACCATAGTTATATTTCATTATTATTATCATTATTATTATTATTTCATTTTATTACTTTTATTATTTTTCTTTCAATTTTTTTTTATTTTTCACTTTTAGAGAGACACAGAGAGAAACAGACAGACAGAGAGTTAGAGGAAGACAGATAGAGATGGGTGCACCAGCAGTTTCTCAGCTGCTGTGAACGAAATCCAGATGGGTGTGCCCCATTGTGGGCAAGTGCGGCATTGCTCCCTTGAGTCACTTTGCATCTGGCTAAATGTGGCACCTGGAGATTGGAACCACTGGTGATTGAGACCAGTGTTCTTAGGCTTAGGAGGTAGGCGCCTTAACCGCTAAGCCCTCACTCCAGTCCATATTATTTTTATTATTTATAGGAGAGATAGAAGGATTCAGAGAGACAGGGAGAGAGAGAACATGACTTCCAGGTCAGCCTGAGCTAGAGTGAGGCCCTACCTCTAAAAACCAAAACATAAATATTTAAAATATAGAAGGGCTGGAGCAACGGCTTAGTGGTTAAGGCATTTGCTTGCGAAGCCAAAACAGCCAGGTTCCCCATGTCCCTCCTTAGCCAGATGCACATTGTGGCACATGTATCTGGGGTTCATTTGTATTGGCTGAGGGCCCTGGCACATCCATTCTCTCTGCCTCTCCGTCTCCTTCTGTCTCTCAGAAATCAATCAGTCAATCAATCAATCAATCAATAGAATCAACAAGTGATTCAGAAACACATTTGCTTTTTTACTACCTTCTCCCTCCCCTTGGACCCCTCCTTCTCCTTCTTCTTATCCTCACTCTCGGGCCCTGTGTAATTAATAAGATTACACAACTCATTCACCAACAGCTAGAGGCCATTAAACTTCATCAGGTCACAATTAAACTTCATCAGGTCAAAATACCACAGGTTCGCAACTCAAAAGCCCGGCTTTTCCTCTTACTTTCTGTCCACCTAGCATCCCTCCCCTGCCCTCCATCGAACCAACAACGGGTAATATCTCAGACAGGCTGAGACAACCTAAGACAGGTCATGGAGTGGATTTTCAATGGGCTAGAGCCATGGTACTCAGTGATGGGTAAGATTCCCAGAAGGGGACAACCTAAGACAAAGGCCATGCCATCCACCATTCTTACAAAAACAAAAGGGGGAGATGTTGGGCCCTAAGAGGCCCCAGTGTGAGGCCTAATGGAAATTTCTGAGCCTAGCTAGAGTTTAGCGACCTGTCCTTGGCCTACTCCCATTTGTGAGGCCTAGTGGAACTTTATGAGCCTGACTAAAGTTTAGCGACCTGTCCTTGGAGTGACTCAGGAAGGCCTAAGCCGAAACTGCCTCCACCCAGCTACTGCTGACGTGGTGAAATACTATTGGCCCTTACACCTTTATCTCATCCTTTTTACCACCCAATTTCTCAAAATATGTAAACACCTTCCCATTACAATAAACAGAGTCCCTGCTTCGACATGGCCCCCGGCTCAATATGGTTTTTTCTCCGGTGTTTGGGGGAAAGGTTTGAGCTGCCGACACCCGCCTTCCCGCTCGGACTCAAGAGAAGTGGCTGGCCCGGCTCTCTCTCTTCCACTCTACCTTCCGGCAGGCAAGAACCAGCAAAGTGGTACCAGAAGAGTGGAATTGCTGCTAAACACCTGTGTGGTTGTGGCCTTTTGGAGCTGGTTTTCAAGAGGCATGTGAAAAGATTTGAAACCTTGCCCTAAGAGACACCTTTTGGCACTGTAAGTACAACTTGATGAACTATTCTGGTCAGAGTTGAAAGATCTGAATGCAGTAAGAACTATGGACTGTGAAGTTTGGCTTATGAGGGTGAGAAAGAGCTTTGCCTAGACTGGGCTAGAATCAGTTTGTGTGAGAGGCTTGCTGTTATGCCCATGTCCTGAGAAGTTGTACAGGGTTGCATTGTATAGAAATGGACTGTTGTGTGCAGATGGATACTGCACAGAAGAAATGAAATCTTTGGGTGAAACTGCCACCTGCTCAGCTGCAATTGAGAGATTACAACCATTGAGATTGGGCCAGCTGTCCTGCAGTGGGACAACAGAATGAACGTAGACTCTTTTGAAGGGGCCTGAATACTCAAGGAGTGCCCTATTCTTGAAAGTCTGCTTCATTTCCCCTGTATTAACAAATTGACCCCATACCTGGTACTGTCTGGTATTGTGGAGTATAAGAAATGAAGAAAAGAGAGGGTCATTGAGTTTGCAATGTGGTCTTGTATTCTGGAAACAGCCATGGGCAGTGTGAAGCAGGTTGGCTGGATGCTTGCATGGACACCTGATGGAGCCATAAGGATGGACGGTGGGTTGCAGTGCAGACCCAGTGGAGATTCCGGGGCCACAAGATGGCTGCCAAGGAAAGCTGCTGGCTGAGGATGAAGTTTTCCAGGACTGTGGGTAGCCTAGCTGGAGGGGTGAAATTAGAACTCCAGAGACTTGTTGCTGGTTAGAATTACTGGACTTGGAGATTTGTCACTGACTAGAGTTGTTGGACTTGGAGTTACAGAGTTTGATGTTTGCCCTGCCTAAATCTTATATTGGTTGAATATTTATTTTGTGGTGCCAAATGCCATCTTTTGCAGCATGCATGTGTATTCTGTTCCATTTTGGGTTTTCTGGGGACTTTTTGGTATTATGGCTCAGTTAAAAGACCTTGGATTATGGGGATGTTTGAACATCATTAAGATTGATAAAAACTATTGGGGCTTTTAAAGTTGGACTGAATACATTGCATTTTACATCATGTATGGATAACAGTTTATGGGGACTAGGGGTGGAATGTGGTGGTTTGATTCAGGTGTCCCCCATAAACTTAGGTGTTCTGAATGCTGGGTTCCCAGCTAATGGAGATTTGGGAATTAATACCTCCTGGGGGTAGTGTGTTTTTGGCAGTGGGCTTATGGGTATTATAGCCAGTGTCCCCTTGCCAGTGTTTGGCACACCCTCCTGTTCCTGTTGTCCACCTTATTTTGGCCAGGGGGTGATGTCCACCCTCTGCTCATACCATCATTTTCCCCTGCCATCATGTAGCTTCCCCTCAAGTCTGTAAGCCAAAATAAACTCTTTTTTCCCAAAAGCTGCTCTTGGTCATGTGATTTCTGCCAGCAATGACTGCAACACCTCTCTAACTGCTTTCCATTGGTGCGCCTCTCTTCCTCTCCTCATTTCTATCCCTCTATCTCTATCTCTCTTGACAGGATCTTCCAATGGATCAGAATACATAGTGGGCCTGGAACTTTCTATGTGGCCCATGCTGGCCTTGATCTCATGATCCTCCTGCTACAATATGAAGTGTTGGAATTATAGGTGTGGATTCTATACCAAGTAGATTTAGAGTCATTTTGATAATTAGAAGTCCTTGATTATAATTAAGTCAAACTTTTGAAATATTTACATTATGGTTTAAGATCTTTCTTTCTGCTATATTCACAGCAGCTATGAAATGGAATCAACCTATATGCCCATCTACAGCTGAATGGGTAATGAAGATATTCATATACACAATGTTGTACATATAGGCAATGAAGGTATATATACACAATGGGGTTTTATTCAACTGTAAAGAAACAATAAAGTTATGAAATGTGCAGTAAAATTGACAGATATGGAAAGGATTATATTATGTAACATACTGAAGCTCAGAAAGTCAAACATCACATGTTCTCTCTCATATGTGGATCCTAGCTTCAAATATTTAGATTTGTATGTGAATTAGAGTAAGACTCAGTAGTAAAGCCAAGAAAGCTAGAAAGGGGCCTCAAAGTGGCAGGGGAAAGAAGAGTGCTTAAAAGGAAGATATAGCAGTCTGGCTTGGTGGCACACACTTTTAATCCCAGCACGTAGGAGGCTGAGGTAGGTGGATCTCTGTGATTTTTTTTTAAACTTTTCATTTTTTATTATTTTTTTGGAGAGAGACACACAGAAAGAGACACAGAGAGAGAGTGACAGAGAGGAAGACAGAGATGGGCGCAGCAGCAGTGTCTCAGCTGCTGCGAACGAAATCCAGATGTGTGCACCCCCTTGTGGTCAAGTGCGGCATTGCACCCTTGCGTCACTTTGCATCTGGCTAAACATGGCACCTGGAGATTGGAACTGCTGGAGATTGGAACCAGCGTTCCTAGGTTTAAGAGGCAGGTGCCTTAACCCCTAAGCCATCTCTCCAGCCTGATCTCTGTGATTTTTGAGGTCACTCTGAGACTACATTGTAAATTCCAGGTCAGCCTGGGCTAGAGAGCAAATCCCTACCTCAAAAAAAAAAAGGAAGGCATTGCAGATATGTCCATAGAGTTGTGGACTACTGGCCGTGGAGTGGTCTAACTGTGGTCAAGGTAGAGGGATAGAAAGAAGGGGATGATGAGAGGGTTAATCAAAACCTAAGATGTTATGAATAAGCCACATTGAAAACCATTTTTTAAGCTATTTTGAAAACATATTAGTTTTTTTTTTTTAAAAAAAAAGAGAGAATTTGGGTATAAGTACTCTGTAATGTTAGATAATGCTGCTCCCAGAAGCTACAGGTTATTAGGGAAAAATTCTAGTTCCTGGCATGGGATACCTCCCAGTAAGTTGTTGGTCAAGGAGACTATTGTCAAGTCTCTTAATGACCCACCAGAACTAGATGGTAAGATGTTATTGTTGAAAACAACATCTGTTTTGGTTACAGAACACTGAGAAATCAAGCTAGAACTAAGCTGGAAACTTCTTTCTTCCCAGCTGAATTGCTGTCATAGTGATGCAAACTACTATGCAGACTGATGGGGGATAAATGCCATCAACATTCTTAACCAGAAGTGGGTCCTGAACACTACATAACTGACCAGCCAGGCAAGATGTGCTCACTACTGCAACAGTGGCATGTTTGACTGGGGGTGAACAACTGCTCTCTTACTGGTTTAAGGACCACTCCACAGGAGAGAATTCATGCCTGATATTGAAAACCTAGTTAAAAGCCTCTGTATGCAAAGGTCACCAGCAGTAGCAGGGGAAGCGTCTGCTGTCGTTGGCTACATGGGTATATTATGGCACCAAATTACCTTCTAAATGTTTATGCCCATATATCCGTGCTACTTTCACTTTTGGTTAGAGAAGTTTCACTTTTCAATGGTGGTTATTACTAGGGAGACACAAACGTCATCAAAGTGCTACGATGAAGGAACAGTTGAGTGCTAGGCACTAAATGAGACATCTCTATCAGATCCTCTAAAGCTCAGGGACCATAGCAGAAGAGGTGACAGAAAGAGTGCTTTGGAAAACTGTTTTCCAAACACAAACTTGGTTTTGCATTCTTGACCTCACAGTGGCTATCATTTCCTGCACAAGGCCTGCATATTATTTGGCCCATCAACATGTCAACATGGATGATGGAGAGGTGTGGTGATTTGAATTAGATATCCCCCATAATATCATGTGACTTTGATTTTTGGTTCCAAGGTGACGAGAATTTAGGAGGTAGAACCTTGCTGGTGGAGGTGTACTGCTATGGGTAGACCTTGAGGTATACTAGCCCTTATCTTGACAGTGTTAGTTGGCTTACTTTCTTGCTGTTACCACCTGCCATGGAAGAGGTTATATCCTGCCTCTACTCATGTCACCCTTTCCCTGACATCATGGAGTTTCCCTGGAGACTGTATGGCAAAATACTGTCCTTCCATCAGCTGCTTTTAGTCAGGTTCTTTATCCCAGCAATGAAAAGGTAACTGCAATAAGAGGGCAAAAAAATGAACAAAAACTAAGAACCCCATAGGGAATGCCTGCAACCCTACTGAGGAGCGTCTCCAACTGAATGGAGGCATAAATGAGGGAAAAGAGGCTACCAACACATGTTGTATCCATACAAACATGTTGTTAATAATAATAATAAAAATAATTATTATAATAAAGAAAAATACCACAGTTCTGCATAGTTTAATAGGTGTGTCTAACAGACATTTCAAAAATAGTTATATAAGAGAGACCAGGAAACTCATGTGTTTATGGAAATTCAAGAAATGCATATGACAAAGATGGTCAGTGGATAGTTGTAAAATAAGGGCTAGAAAGATGGCTTAGTGCCTAAAGCACTTGCCTGCACAGCCAAAGGACCCAGGTTCAATTCCCAAGGACCCACAAAAGCCAGATGCATAGGTGGCATGTGTGCCTGGAGTTCTTTGCAGCAGCTAAATACCCTGGCATACCCATTATCCTTCTCTGTATCTACTTCTTCCTTTCTCTCAAATAAATACACAAATGAATAAAAATATTTTTAGAAAAGAAGAAAATGGAGCTGGAGAGATAGCTTAGTGGTTACGGCACCTGGCTGCAAAGCCTAAGAACACTGTTGCGATTCTCTAAGTCCCATGGTTAGACAGACACAAAAAGTGATGCAAGGACGCAATGCTGAATTTGCTCACAAGGGGGCTCACGCATCTGGAGTTCATTCATAGTGGCTGAGAGGCCACAGGCACACCCACTCCCCCCCCCTCTCTCTCTCTCTCAAAAAAAAAATAAGAGAAAAGAAGAAAATGAAATAAGACTTATGCCCTTTATATCCCCTTTCCTGCTTACTGGCCTGTGCTTCTGAGTGTTATTCCAACTCACATAGAAGTCCAACCATTTGTAGCTAGGATCCATATATAAGAACATGTGACAGGGAGGGGGCACTTAATAGGATGGTATTTTATATACTTAAGTAGAAATAAAATTAACAGGGGCGAAAAGGCCTACCTGAGGTCAGGGAAGAGATTGAGTAAAGGAAAGGCAAGGGATGGTGAAATCTAAGAATCTAAGGGTATGAATCTAAGAGGGTATGAATAAGTCATATGGAAACCTACTATTTTGGACAATGGAACACCCACAAGCCATAGATTGTTACTAGAAAATTTTCAGTGCCAGGGATGGGATACTTTCAAATGAGTTGTTGGCCAAGGAGGTCCCTGATGCCCCCAAAACATTACAGGCCATTGCCAAGGATCTTGATTTCACACAGGAATAGATTGTAAGAACCTATTATAAAGACTGCACATACTTGGGCTGCATGTCTACTGAGAAATCCTGCTGGAGCTGAGATGAAAACCTCCTCCAGATGACAGAAAGCTGGAAAAAGCTACACTGCATGCAGATCAATGGAAAAGAGAGAAATCACCAGTGGAGATACTCAACAGTGGACACTGCAAGCCTTAAATTTGGCTAGCCAGGATCTGGGCATGGTGGTGTACACCTTTAATCCCAGCACATGGGAGGCAGAGGCAGGAGGATCACCATGAGTCTGAGACTAACCTGAGACTACTACATAGTTAATTCCAGGTCAGCCTGGGCTAGTATGAGACCCTGCCTCAAAAATAAAAATAAAAATAAATTGGCCAGTCAGGCCAAATAAGCCAACAGGTGCAATAATGGCATGTCTGTTATGGGGGAAACCAACAGTTCTCTAATTGGACTGGAGGCCCGCTCCATAAGAGGGAATACATGCCTGATACTGAAAACCTACAACAGGAGTAGTCATGAGCCCTAGGGGTATAATGTCTACTGGTGTCTGGGTAAATGTATATACTGTTTCCACCAAACTGCCAGGTAAGCACTTCTCTTAATGTTCATACCCATGTATTAATGCTACTCTCACTTTTGATTAGAGAAGCTTCTCTTTGCAGATGGTGGCGACCTTGCCATGACTCAGAAGGCACCATAGTGCTGAGAAGTGACAGAGTAGTGCTCAGCACTAAAACATCTCTATCATACTTTCCAAGGTTCAGGGGACATTACAGAAGAGGTAGCAGAAAGAAGAGCCAAAGGAGGGTAGGAGTCCTTACAGTGCACTCCTTTGGACACAAAATGGTCTGGATGTCCATGACCTCACAGTGCCTGGCACTACCTACACAAGACCATCATAATAGGAGGAAAAGATGATGACATCAAAATAAAAGAAAGACTGATTGAGAGGGAGAAGGGGTATGATGGAGAGTATAGTTGCAAAGGGGAAAGGGGAGAGGGAGGGAATTGCCATGGGTTATTGTTTATAATTATGTTAGTTGCCAATAAAAAATAAAAATAAAGACATAAGACCTATGATTCATAGTACCCTCAAAAAGTAGTTCTAGATCAGTTAGCTGTAAATGGGAAAGGTAAATAACTGTCTCATTTTTGGTATCTCAGGTTCATTATTCATAAGTAAATTAACTCTTAAGACATATTCTCTACCTCAGAGTACAGCCCCAAGCTCAAACAATGGTCTTCATCTAAAATAAATGATTTCAAACACTACAGTCCTGGGCAACCTTCCCTGGGCAATGGGTACCCACACAGGTATCTAAACTAATCAAAGATGTTACCAAATACAAATGTCAAAACTTTATGCTGTCTTATTTGACATGTTTTGCCTACACTTATTAATACTAGATATTTAATGAATAAGATGTGCCTATCTTCTAAAAAGCTGTTTCTCTATATTTCTCATGACTTAATTGTTTACATAGTTCAAACAATTAACTGTAATAAGGTAACAAATTTACTTATAACATCATACCTCATATTATGATAAAAGAAAAGTTAAAGGCCTCTGGCCAAAAGTTATATCTTGTAACTTAAATTTTCATGCTTCTCATGTCCCATACTACATAGTCTTTTGTACTGACACTGTAGTTGTCGTACTATTTCAAGGCCATAATTTGTATTACAGCTTCTGGCCAGTACTATAATTATCTTCTGTTTCTTCTTAACTCCATAACACAGCTATAGATATCTCTCCACTAATTTACCATTTTTTCAGGCTTTGTAAGAGATTCCTCTGGACTCGTGTTGATGTAAAAATAGATTGATTTTCCACTCCATCTCTAATACCAGTTCTGTAAGCTTTAGTTTCCAATATTAATATTAAAGTTTAAAATATCAAGATATTTTAACTAGTTTTGTCTATTTATTTAAACCCTATCTAAATGTGACACAAAAATCAAAAGTGGGCTGGAGAGATGGCTTAGCGGTTAAGGCGCCTGCCTTCTAAGCCTAAGAATGCCTGTTCCAGTCTCCAGCGGTTTCAATCTCCAGGTCCCACATTTAGCCAGATGCAAAGTGATGCAAGGGCACAATGCCTCACTTGACCACAAGGGGGCGCATGCATATGGATTTCATTTGCAGCAGCTGAGAGGCTGCTGGCGTGCCCATCTCTGTCTTCCTCTCCCTCTCTCTCTGTCTCTCTCTGTGTCTCTCTCTCAAAAAAAATCAAAACTAAGACTTTATTTTCTTGCATAGGATACCTGTTTACAACAATAGGTTTCTTAAGTATTCTACTCTTATATGTTTTCCTATTGGTTAAGACTTTTATTTATTTAATATAAACTTATTATAATAAATAAAACTGGGTCTAATTATATAAAATATATTTCATCATATTATATAACTAATATAATTATATAAAACATAATTTCATTATGTTTATAAAACAAACAACTGGTAATAACTAATTATCAATACTAATCAAAGTCTTAGACTTTTAGCCTAACATACTTTCATTAGTTCTCTTAAACATAAGTCTTTTTGATCTTTGGACCAAGTAAATAAAGACCATGAACCTTCTATATTAAAGACTTACACAAAAAGAAACCTTTCAACCTAAACTTCAGAATTAATTAACTTCTTAATCTCTACCATATTTAAATTTAAAATAATTTAAGATATTTCAAATATTGCTTTAATACTAATATCTCATACTTCCTACCTTACCTAAACCAAATATTTGTATTTCTACAAATTCAAATTACCTTCCCATCCAAGTTAACAACTTATTTGTCCTTACTTATAACCTCTATTATTATTATTTTTCAACCTTAAATA
Organism: Orientallactaga sibirica; assembly: GCA_036365145.1. Taxonomy (NCBI): domain Eukaryota; kingdom Metazoa; phylum Chordata; class Mammalia; order Rodentia; family Dipodidae; genus Orientallactaga; species Orientallactaga sibirica. The sequence continues at coordinate 99,342 of JAEOAD010002522.1, read as the reverse complement.
TAATGTTCATGTCACCTGTAAATGTCATTTTACATGTAAGAACCTCATACATGGATAATGACCAGATCATAATGGCTAATAGAACTGACATGTTCTAGGTGTTTCTTTCCTAAGGTTCTGATTACCATCACTCTCCTGAAGAGCTGCCTCCTTGCCTGTTCATAAGATCAATGTGGAATAACACCCTACTATGTACACAACCTGCAAAATGAAGTTTGGTAAATGGGAAACTAAAAGCTGAAACTCCCAAAAGCCACACCTGTGTGACTAAGACTTCAATGATGGACTACAATGATTGTAGAGAGGTAAATGTTACCAATTTAGAGCCAGTAATATTTTGGTCTGTACTAGCCTTTTTAATGGCCAATAATATTATTTCTCTGCATGTGACCTGACATATCTCTTTGACAAACTAAGATATCTATTGCTATAAGTTAAGAAATCTAACAGCTCTACTCCCTTCAAGTTAAATCTATCCTGTCTCTAACATATACTTTATTCCTCTGATTATGAAAATGTTCACCCTCTCTTTTGGTCCTTGAATACTCAGATGCCTCTTTTAATTCCTCCAAGACAGAATCCTTGCCTTCACTTCATAGCGACTCACTGATTTCTTCATGACCACTGAATATCAGCCCTTGAACACCCAATTTCCACTGAGAGGTCTACTGCCCCCCCTCAGCTGGAAGAAACCAGAGGAGCCGATGTCACTCCTGCTCCTGCTTGTGCAGCCCACACCTACAGTGCCCCACTCATTCCCAGTTCTCCCCAATCTTTTTTATCCTTCCAGAGTCTGGACTGAAGGGTTAATAGCCTTCCCTGAAAACTAGAGGGAACTAAGAGGATAATAACTTTCCCTAAAACTAACAGGCAATAAAGAAGCCGCAGAGGTATCCAGCCTTATTAAGCTTGACACATTCCCTGATTGATGTACTCCCCTTATCTCAGATGACCTTGAAGGACCAGAAACCATTTGAGTATACTCCCTTAGACAATGCTGGCTGAAGAAGCCTATTCTGAACAAGTATACAAATAGCTAAAATTTTCTTATCAACTGCACCTAGTACAGCCTGTTTCTTATGATCCTCCTCATATGTTTCAACCCCGACCTGGCTCAGTGCTTCAGCTTTTATCCTGTGGGAAGGCTGCTGCCCCTCGCTGTTTCTCTCAATAAACAGTCTGTCTATAGAGATCAAGTCCAGTGTTCTCTTTTTCTTTTCCCTTACACTTTCCTTACACAAACCAAATTCAAAAACTTGATAGGCATATAATATACTATGATCAAGTGGGTTTAATTTCAGAAATGAAGTAATGGTTCAACATATGTAAACCAATATATGTAATTCATCACATAAACTCGAAGATATAAATTGCATGTTCATCTCGATGCAAAACAAAGGCCTTTGATAAAATTCCATAAACGTTCATATTAAAAGTCCTGGAGAAGCTAGGGAATAGAAGGAACATATATCCATATAATAAGAGCTATCTATGAGAAACCCCAAGCCAATATAATGTTAAAAGGAGCAAAACTTGAAACATTCCTGCTAAGATGAAGAACAAGACAAGGGTGTACAATCTTCCCTCAAAATACTACTTGAAGTGTTAACTAGCGCAATAAACCAAGAACCTTAAGGACTATACACTCTATTTCAAAAATAGAGTGGAGAGATGGCTTAGTGGTTAAGGCGTTTGCCTGCAAAGCCAAAGGACCTCGGTTCGATTCCCCAGGACCCATGTAAGCCAGATGCACAAGGTCGCGCATGCATCTGGAGTTCATTTCCAGTGGCTGGAAGCCCTGGCGTCATTCTCTCTCTGTCTCTTTCCCTCTCAAATAAATAAATAAAAATAAAATATTTTAAAAAAATACTTGCTCAGCAATGTTTATTGCTGCTCTATTCACAATCACTAGGAAACAGAATTAGCCTAAATACCTATCTAAAGATGAATGGATTATTACTATATGGTACAAATACACAATAGAATTTTATTGTGCTATAAAGAAAAATGAAGTGATTAAATTTGTACAAAAATGAATGGAAAAGGAGATCATACTGAATATGGCTATTTGAATGTGAAATGTTTCTTATAGCCTCATGTGTTTGTGATTAAGCCTCATGTTGAATCTCCAGCTGATGGAGGTTTGGGAAGTGGAGCCTTGGGAGCAGGTTTCACTGGTGGTGATCCTTGGGATTTTATGATGCAGCTTACTTGCCAGAGCCAGCTGGCTCATTCTTGCTTCTTCTTCTCAGTTGTTATGAGATGTTATGCCCAGTTGTTTGCCCATGACATGCTTTCTTTTTCATGATGAAACTTACCCTCAAAACAGTAAACTGAAAATAACCATTTCCTTTAATAAGCTGATTCTGGTCACCTAGTTTGTCCCAGCAATGAAAAGGTAATTATTTTTTTTTTGTCAGAAACATAAATGTAGCATGTTCTAGTCTCATATGCAGATCCCAGCTTGAAATTTCTAGATAATGGGGTATATGTCAGAATAAGTGTGTATAAAGGCCATGAAGGTAGTAAGGAGCAATGGGGTTGTACAGGGAGGGTAAAATACATGGGCAATGGAAGTAGTAATAATGGGTAGTAATAGTGGAGGAGGTCATGGTGTAAAACAGTTAAACAGGAATAGGGGTAGGAGGACAAGGGAGAGATAGGGGTTGTAAGAAGAGGAGCAAAACCTAAGGGCATATGAATAAGGCATATGGAAAACCAGTACTTGGTAAGCCAAGATAAAATATAATTAAAAACATATCTTTAAACCAAGCATCTTCTATCATGGATAAAGCTTATTCCAGAAGCCACAGGATATTAACCAAAAATCCTAGTGCCAGGGATAAGATAGTGTGTCAGGTGTCCCCCATAAATTTATGTGTTCCAAATGCTAGGTTCTCAGGTGGGCAATTTGGGAATTGAAGCCTCCTGAAGGTAGTGTATTGTTAGGGGCAGGCTTATGGGTGCTTTGGCTAACTTCCCCAGTTTGCCACTGTTTGGAACACTCTCCTCTTGCTGTTCGTTACCTGACATTAGCCAGGATGTGATTTCCACTATATACTCATGCTATCATTTTCTCCTGCCATCATGGACCTTCCCCTCAAGTGTATAAGCAAAAATAAACCCTTTTCTCCCACAAGGTACTCTTGGTCATGTGTTTTCTGCCAGCAATGCGATCCTGACTACAACAGATACCTTCCAATGAGTTGTTGGTCATGGAGGCTAAAGAGGTCCTGAAACAATATTGACTATTGCCATTGCTCTTGGTTGTCCACCAAAACTGAATGTTAATCCCCTTCTGCTGCAGGACATAAAAAAAATTCTAGATGTCAGCTGGAAATTTTTTCTCCCAGGTAGCTGTCTTCTTGCCATATGGAGCTGTGCAAGCAACTGTGGGAGAAACATCATCATGATTCCTACCATGTGGTGGACTGTGTACTTCACAATCAACCTGCAAGGCAAGATCTGCACAATGGTGTAATCAGGCCATGAAAGTTATGAGAGCAATCAACTGCTCTCTGATTGGATTTTAGCCATGCACCACAGGATAAAATCATGCTTGTTGTTATAAATATTACCAAAAACCTTTGGCTAGGGAGTTGGGCCATTTGGGGAACCAAATACTAATGTCATGCTAAACAGAAAGCATGTAAAACTGCCTGTTGCAGTTATCTTCTCATTACTTGGAGAAAACTGACCAGAAACAGCTGATGGGAGGAAAGAATTATTTTGGTTTATATAGTCTCAAGTGTGAACTTTTCTCTTTCTTTTTTTTTAATTATTATTTTTTTATTGACAACTTCTATACTTACATACAAAAAAAAACACATGTTATTTCCCTCCCCTACCCCCATTCCACTTTAGAACTCCAATCTCCATCATACCCCCTCCCTCTCTCCATTATTCTCTCTTTAATTTGATGTCATCATCTTTTTCTTCTATTTTGAGGGTCTTGCGAAGGTATTGCTAGGCACTGCAAGGTCATGGATATCAAGGCCAATTTCTGTCTGGACGGTTGCATTGTAAGGAGTTGTACCCTTCCTTTGGCTCTTACATTCTATCTCAAGTGTGAAGTTTTATGATGGCAGGGGGAAAGAATGTCAGATCAGAGGGTGGACATAACCTGCTTGCCACAGAAGGTGGAAAATAGCAGCAGGAGAGTGAGCCAAACTCTGGCAAGGGAGACCTAGGCTATAACACCCCAAAACCTGTCCCCAGAAACACACCTCCTCCAGCAAACTATGGCCAAACTATGGCCAGCTCTGGAATAAGTATTCAAAAGAAAATGAGTTTATGGGGTAAAATCTGATTGAAACTATCATAGTGCCTTCTAAATATCTGTTTATTCCAATCAATTGGTAGTTCCCACATCCTCAAACATTGAACTTTCTTTATACAAAGGGTAGGATAGGGGTTAATGCAGAGACACTTGGCTAACAAAGTTCCAAATAATAAGTAACAGGTATGTATTCATCCTTCAACATGACATCTACAACACACCTTCTAAAACTTAGAAAACCATGTAGAAGAGGGAGCAGAAATAATTTAAGAGCAGGAGGAGAGGAAGAGGGACTGTGAAATTCTGTCATCTGGATACACTATAGTTGTTATACTGACAAACTCACGGTCAGTGTGCTCTCTTGAACAATACTGGGTCTATCAATATTCCATCACTGATGGAAAAAGGATTCATAAACCACCATACCTCCCAGAGTATATAGTGGCAAATGGTGACTACTAGGAGAGGAGGAGTCATGTTCTTAAGCACTGTAACCAATAGTATGCTGATCATTATTCAGTGAATAACCTCTGACTCATGATATGAAAATGACTTTAATTTAACCCGGTGGGTTTTTACAAATCATAAAATAGGATGGATATTAAATAATAAAAAGAAATGCTTTAGCAAAGGGATGAAAGAGGGAAATTGGGGGAAATCTGATCAAAATGCATTGTATACATGTATGAAAAGTTTCAAAAATGCATTACCTGCATGTAGGAAATTGTCAGAAATTTATTTTTAAAAGTTGATTTTGCTCCTAGGCCTTAAGATGCAAGCCTATAATTCAAGATACTTGGCAAACTGAGGCAGAAGGATTACAAATTCAAGGATTGTTTGTGATACCAAGTGAGTTCAAAGCCAGCCTATAAAATTGGTGAAACCTTGTCTGTCCTAAAATAAAAAAAAAAAACCCATAAACATAAAATAAAAACATTCTGGTGATACAGCTATGTGGTAGACTGCTTGCCTAGGATATAAGAGGCCCTTAGGTTCAATTCCTAGCACTATCACAAAAGTTCATTTTGTTATGCTTATACTTGCCTAGATACCAACATACTGCAAGGTAGAAGGGGGGAAACCTTCCTTCATCTATTTTAAATTTATTCATGCAATGTTGTTAAACTGGTGGAAGTATAGAATTATACAATCACTTGAGAAAACTATTTCCAAAATTTGGCAGATTTATTAATATGTGTGTACATCAGGGTATTTTGCCACTGCAAATGAACACCAGATACTTGCACCACATTTGGGGTATAGCTTTATATGAAAATGGCTGGGGAACTGAACCCAGGTCATCAGATTTTCAAGCAAGCACCTTTCCTGCTGAGCCATCTCCCCAGCCCTTTGGCAGTTTTGTAAAAATGAAACATCTGAGATTATCCACTTGTGACCCATCCTGTTTTATGGATTTGCCTTCTTTCCTTCTCTTCAACTCTAAAAGACACCAATATAGGTTTCTAGGTGATTCTAGGTGAGTTTTTCTTTTTCTTTTTCTTTTTCTTTTTCTTTTTTTTTTGTTGTTATTTTTGTTTTTCGAGGTAGGGTCTCACTCTAGGTTAGGATGACCTGGAATTCACTCTGTATTCTCAGGGTTGCCTTGAATTCATGGCAATCCTCCTACCTCTGCCTCCTGAGTGCTGGGATTAAAGGCGTGCGCCACCACTCCTGACTTTTCCTAGGTGAGTTTATCTATATTCTAGAACCCCTTTTGGGCAATAACTCTGCATTCCTTCTCATTTTAAGTTCCAGCTATAATATCTTTAATAAAATCTTTCTAACGTTTACTTTCTATGGTCTATGCATTTCATTTTTTGAATTCACATGACACGAACCTGGAGGCTACTGACTCAGTGGAAGTTTTTTTTATGACTATGAAAGTCCATCACCCTAACTCCTGGGTTAAAGCTCAGCCAAGAGCTGAGAAAGTTTCCATTGCTTTCAAGTATACCCCAAGTTCTAGTATCATATCTGGTGCATGGGCCAGGAAATCTTTTTTTTTTTTTTCCTGCCTTCCTCAGCTACTGTCAGGAGTATGAATTGTTCAACTATTTTGTCACCTTGTTCTCCATTTTCTTCTCTACAAGTCTTTTCTACTTGGGAAATGGGCACACTTAAAACTTGATAGATGGAAGGTTTGGGAAATTTCTGTCAGAGACATGTATCAAACCTTCTATTTTCTCTTTCTGCCTCATGAGGTCAGAAGTAGGATGAATATGCCCTGTGGAATATTGACTGATTTTTTTTTTGCCATTGGTGAAAAAAAAAGATTCACACTAGAAGATTCCAAAGGAGCTAATCTTTTAAGTCTTGGAGATGACTAGACCTGAGAGGCAGAGGCGGATTCACAGTGGGCCAAAAGCTGAGTTTAAGGGAAGCACAGACCCACATCTAGAATTACAGTATGTTAGACAAGAAAGTAAGGCAAGAAGGAAGTGCCTGAATCTGTAAAGTCTGATCTCACTCAATGCAGCTAACAAGGGGGAACATAATACAAGCAACACTACAAAGATTTCAGATAGGCTCACAATGGTCCATAGACTCTAGACTTCCTTAGACTGTACCCTCAGCCATTTGGCTTAAATACAACCTATCCTATCTACTTTGGACCTTGGGAAATTCTGTATCACCTCAGCAATCTTAGCTGCCATGGAATCTGCAGCTGAGGACATGATCCCAAGGTTCCAAGGCACTTGTTTTTTTTCTAAATCGTGAAGAAAACTGCCAAATTTCAATGTTGCTTTATAAGTTTCCATAGAAATCCAATTAAAAGGTGAAAGTGTTTGCTGGGTATGTGGTGCACACCTTTAGTCCAAGTACTTGAGGGTACTGGTGTAGGAGGATAGCTATAAGTTTGATGTTAGCCTGGGGCTACAAAGTAATTTCCAGGTCAGCCTGGGCTAAGGTGAGACACTGCCTTGAAAAAAGAGAATAAAATAAAAGGTCAAAATTTTAGGTTTTTATATTTAGTGCATCCTTCTCTGTGTTCCCACAGAGGAGGCTTCACAGGACAGGCCCAGTTTCCTGGAGGACGGAGGCTATAAAGTGTCAAACTTTAAGGCTTAATTCTGCCAAGCAGTTTAGGGGATTACTGGGACTCAAAGAATTTTCCTGGATGTGGTGGCTCATTTTTAATCCCAGCACTTGAGAGGCAAAAAGATCAGGAATTCAAGGTCACCCTGTCTCCTGGCAATGACTGCAACAGCTCTCTTATAATCCCAAAGCTACCAAATTAAATTTTGGAATACTTCCCATGATGTCTTAAAACAGGACTTTATTTTGCTTTAGTTGTTTTCTTAATAAGAACAATTGCTTGACATTTATTAAAACAATTTACATTTTGGGGGGCAAAAAATAGTGTCCAGAGCTATTTACATGTGTTGCCTGCAAGCTCAAATGTTGCATGATATGGTTTTAATATCACCAAGCCACTTAAGATAGAAGATAAAATAATTTTAAGTTTTTATAACATCCTTTAATAAACTATTTTAATATTTTTAAAGGAGACTAGAGAGATAGCCTAGCAGTTAAGGTGTTTGCCTGCAAAGCCATAAGACCCAGGTTCCATTCCCAAGTACCCACATTAAGCCAGATGCACAAGGTGGCACATGAATCTTTAGTTTGTTTTTGGTGGCTAGGCAGTCCTGGTGCACCCATTCTCTCTCTCTCTGTATGTGTGTGTGTGTGTGTCTATGTGCCTTTGCCTCTCTCTCTCTCTCTCTCTCTCTCACTCTCTAATAAATAATATGTTTAAAGAAAACAGATTTATTTTGCAAAACGATTCACACTTTTGTTCAAAACTGTGTAATTATCCTTATGTGTGTTCAATGACCATATGTAGAAGTCAAAGCCAATGAAGATATCAGGGCTAATGGGGCAGCCAATATTTTGGACCCAATCTCCAGGTCAAATAGGCCCCACAAGACTATGGGATACTTCCTTCTAAAGTGTCTACTAAGCTGGGCATGGGGGCTCATGCCTTTAATCCCAGAACTCAGGAAACAGAGGTACAAGGGTCGCCATGTGTTTGAGGCCACTCTGGGACTACAGAGTGAGTGCCATATCAGGCTAGGCTAGAGTGAGACCCTACCTTGAAAAAAAAAACTAAAAAAATAAAGTATCCTACAGCTGTGGTAAGTTACCTGTCTTCTTGGTCAGAGAGGTCATGGACACTGAAGGATTAGATTTCAACCAATGTATAGTCTTCAAGAGGAGGGTCAAAATAGAGGGAGGTATCCTCAAAGCTTCCTAGGGAAGCCACATGGCCAGTAAGACCCTGGCTCATTCCAGCAGCTGGCACAAATGCCAAAGGAGCCAAAGAACTCTGCCCAGGTCCCTAAAAGTCTCTCCTAAGGAGCTGAAAATTACCTTTAAAGTATATATAGTCAAATTTTGGATACAAACATAGTCTTGAACACACAATTAAAAAAGTATAATTAGCCCGGTGTGGTGGCACAAGCCTTTAATCCCAGCACTTGGGAGGCAGAGGTAGGAGGATTGCCATGAGTTCGAGGCCACCCTGAGACTACATAGTGAGTTCTAGGTCAGCCTGAGCTGGACTAAGACCATACCTCGAAAAACCAAAAAAGAAAGAAGAAAGAAAGAAAGAAAGAAAGAAAGAAAGAAAGAAAGAAAGAAAGAAAGAAAGAAGAAGGAAAGAAGGAAGGAAGGAAGGAAGGAAGGAAGGAAGGAAGGAAGGAAGGGGAAGGGAGCGGAGGGGAGGGGAGGGGAGGGGAGGGGAGGGGAGGGGAGGGAAGGGAAGGGAAGGGAAGGGAAGGGAAGGGAAGGGAAGGGAAGGGGAAGGAAGGAAGGAAGGAAGGAAGGAAGGAAGGAAGGAAGGAAGGAAGAGACAGAGAGGAATGAAGGAAGGAAGGAAGGAAGAAAGAAAGAAAGAGACAGAGAGGAAGGAAGGAAGGAAGGAAGGAAGGAAGAAAGAAAGAAAGAAAGAAAGAAAGAAAGAAAGAAAGAAAGAAAGAAAGAAAGATTGGAAAGTTAATTATGCCTTAAAATCTTTGGGCAACACAGCCCAGGAAATTTCTGTTATAAATTCCAAAGGTCAAATAATATAGACAATTATACAGAGCCATGTGACTTTACATGTGTTCAGAGACTCAGAATGACCCTTTGGCCATTATCAAGGTTAAATGCTGAATATGTACTCTTGATAAATTCTGCTAATGTTTCATCTGCTTTACAAGATCTACAAAAACAGATTCAGACCATGTTAGTCATCACCTTGCCCTTTGGTAGACAGTGTTAGACATGGATTTCTGGATATTCATGGTAAAAGAGAATTGCATCTATTATTTCTGGTAATAGTAATTCTGTTAATATGTAGATTTTGTATACTGAGCTGATGTTTAACTTTATCTACTCTTGCTTACAGTCAGCCCACCTCAGATGATCCTATAACAATATAAACCTGTCTAAATGATTTCCCTCAACCACCTGTCAAGGCTTAAAAGTCTAAAAGAATGGGATCCCAGTTTTCTCAGTATCCACTTACCCTGGCTCCTGTTTTATTCTTTTCCCCCAGCATCTTTATCCAGAACTGTCTTCCTACAATATACTAATGCACTTTTATTTGGGGGGAGGGTGTCCCTTAGACAGAACTACTGGAAAGGAACCCCAAGTGCCTCACCTGATGACCCCACTCTGAGATGGAAAATGGGGTAAGATTTAGAAGCCCCTGCCCCAAGGTTGTGTCCTGTACTGTAAAAACTTTTGTATTGTTTACGTACTGTATTGTATAGTCTTTTGTACTGATTATGTCTAACACTGTAGGTTTTTTTTTATTGTTTCAATACCACATTCTGTATTACAGTTTCTATCCTGTACTATAAATCATCTTGTGTTTTTTTATCTTCATAGCACAGATGCAGGTATCTTTCTGCTAAATAACCATTTTTCTGTTTGTGTAAAACTTGCTTATTGCATACTCAAGGTCTCAGAGACAACAATAATGAGAGTAGTCCAAGATAAGATATGTAAGCTCTGAACCACCAAGAAACTGGGTCCAGGCTTTGGAAGAGATGCCCTTGGGACAACCCTGGTGTGCAAATAAACTTTCTTCCTGATTATCCACTCAATCTCTGGTACCAAGTATGTGTGCATCAGTTTTTCATATCAACTCAGCTTGAGGAAGCCACATTGCTTGTCACCACAATTTTGTAACGACAGTTCTAGGGTTCCTTCTTCAAAAGGAGGATTGGGGCAGTTTAGGGGTAACAGGGCCCCCACCCAAAAGTAGAACCAAACAATGTCCTTGCAGTCTCCACTTTATTAAAAGTGAGAGAAGTCAGAAAGGTGTGGCCTTCCTTTATCTCTTTCTGCCCTAAGAAGTTCTCTCCCTAGATTTTTTTTTGTCCTTAACATGAGTCCTTCCCTAGATGTCTTCTTTCTTAACAGAGTTCCCTTTTTATAGAAAAGCTAAAAAGGATATTTCTCTTTCCTGGAGGATTAAAACCTGTGTCCCAAGTCAGGCATGGTGGTGCACACCTTTAATCCCAGCACTGAAGAGGCAGAGGTAGGAGGATAGCTGTGAGTTCAAGGCCAGCCAGGAACTACAGAATTAGTTCCAGGTTTGCCTGGTCTAGAGTGACACCCTACCTGGGAAATTTTTTTTTTTCATGAAACACTTGTATGGGTGACAAAGGAAAAGTCACTATTCTATAATTCAGACTGTAATTTCTTCTTTTTGCCAGGAGACATCTTTTCTTTTCTAAGAGTTTTAGAAATAAAAAACAAGAAAAATCTCATGAACAGAAATAAATCAAGCATTTTATTTTCTTTTTCCTCAAGCACATTGACTGAACGCACAGTACCAAACTATTCACCATCATTTTACTTATGATTCTTTTAGGTCTATATATATAAACATCTAAATATATGAAATATTACAAAAATCAAATACATTATAATAAAACTTTTGTTTGACTTTTCACAAACTTTGCAATAGAGTAAGTTAAAACTTATAACAATTTAATGGCTTGATGTGGATACACCTACATGCAATCCTAGCACCTGTGAGGCTGCAACATGAGAAGGAGGCCAGCCTGAGTAAAAGTGAGATAATGCCTTAAAAAGAAGAAATAAAAATGTATGGAATCAATTCAAATGTCTGTTCTCAAGCATGATAAAGTACTAGTTCCTGTGCCTTCAGTATTTGAAGGAAAATGGTTCTCCTTGACCTTTCTGGGTTCTTTGGTTAGATACAAGGAAAGTGACATTAGACCACACAGTAGGACAAAGTCCATATGTATTCACCTTCACATATGCAAGAGACCACACACAAAATACGAGACAAGACATGAAAGCAAGTCAGATGATTGAAGTTTATACAGTTGCATTCTGAGCTACAGAAAGGAACAGTATACTGGGTTGCCAAGAAGACAGATGGGGACTATAACATTGATTTGGAGGGGAGGGAGACAAGGCAGGGAATGTAAAGGTTGTCTCATATGCAAAGTCTCTCAGGAACATTGCCTCTTGGCAGTCCACTTCCTAAGAGAGTCTTTTAATAGTGTCAGCAGACACAGTGTAAAGATTGGGCCAAGTAAAATTATAAGATGACTTCCCTACCTCCTATACTCAATGCATGTATCAACTGTGTTCCTTTCTTTAAATATGTTGTATAAGGCACCTCTGTAGGATCCCAGAGTGAGTTTCTGGCTGGCTTTGAAGATACAAGCCACTATCCTACGGGTGGGCCACCTGACTAACACTTACTCTTGGCACATAAGAGATAAAAATTACTCCAGCCTCCAACTAGAGAAAACACACAATTTTATAGTTAGCATATTCTATATTGCCCTCACTAGGAACAGGGTTTTATTTATTCTACAAGTGTGTATAACAGGCAAAAGTGAAATGGACCAATCATGAATTTCCATATGTAACCACTCATACAGGGTAGAATCTTATATCCTAATAATAAAAACACAAAGCACACAATCTACAAATATGCAAAGGATCTGAATAGAAACTTTTTCAGGAAGGATACACAATTGGCCATTAAACATATTGAGAAAAAACTGACATAATTAGTCAGTGTGGAAATGCCAATCAAAACCATGAAACACATGTCATATCCCTTGGGTTAACTATTACCAAGAAAAGAAAACAGAAAGAGAGGAAACACAGAAACAATAAGTATAGATGAAGGTGTGGAAAAGTAGGAACCTTGTACATTTTTATTACAACATAAAACTGTACAACACTGGAAAACATTATGGCTTTTCTTCAACAAATCAAATGTAGGAGAACCATTCAATCTAGTGATTTCACTTCTAGGAATGTACCCAAAAAATATAGAAGAGAGTGTCTGTAGTGCATAAGAAATGTTCTGGTTAGACATAGTGGAGTTTGCCTGTAATCCCAGCACATCAGGGATGGAAGCAGGAAAATCAGGAGTGCAATTTCATCCTCCTCAACACAAAGACTTTGACGCTGGCCTGGACTACATGAGATATAGTATCATAAAAAGGGGGGCAGCCGGGCGTGGTGGCACATGCCTCTAATCCCAGCACCCAGGAGGCAGAGGTAGGAGGGCTTCCATGAGTTCAAGGCTATCCTGAGAATACAGAGTGAATTCCAGGTCAGCCTGAGCTAGAGTGAGACCCTACCTCAAAAAATCAAAAAAGGGGGGAGGGACTACTTCTCCTTTTCTTCCTGAGCACTCCCCTTCCCCTCCGCCCTCCCCCTTCTCCTTCTTTCTTTTTTTTTAACACAGGATCTTGGTATGTAGCCCATGCTGCCAGATTGGATATGAACCTATATCCTCGGAATGATCAGAAAGAACTGAAGATTTGCTCTAAGGCAAAAGGTGTTTTGATCACATGAAAAGCAGCCACTTTGCAGAGAGAAGAGGACAAGAAAGCTGAGAAAATCCATTCAGACACAGACTTACAAAAAAAAAAAGGCTGAGAACAAGGCTGGAGAGCTTTGAGAAGTCCCTAGGCCCACACTGGAATTTAACTACCAAGAACAGTAGATTGGCATGAGATCAACATCTGGGATGGGAGTAGAGAGTTTAGGGCAGCAAGAAAGAGATCACCTAAACCACAGACATCCAGAGTCAGAGGAGAGAGAATCAAGAGCTCTGAAGCACCAGCTAGGCATCTTTCAAAGTAAGCACTCCCATGGTGGTCCAAATAAGCAACTGGAACATAGTACAGAAATGATGATCAAGAGATGTATCTGAAAGCCGGGCGTGGTGGCATATGCATTTAATCCCAGCACTCGGGAGGCAGAGGTAGGAGGATCGCCAAGAGTTCAAGGCCACCCTGAGACTACATACTTAATTCCAGGTCAGCCTGGACCAGAGTGAGTCTCGCAAAACCAAAAAAAAAAGAGATGTATCTGCCTTTAACATACATTTATTCTAACTTTCCTGATGAAAAATAAAGGTATAATGTGGACTAAATGGAATAGAATAAAGTCAAAAGCTACTATTAAGCCAGGTATGGTGGCACACACTTTTAATCCCAGAATTTGGGAGGCAGAAGTAGGAGGATTGCCAAAAGCTGGAGGCCATGATGAGACTACATAGTCAATTCCAGGTCAGCCTGAGCTATAGTGAAACCCTACATCCAAAAAAAAAAAAAATTTAAAAAAGCCACTGCTGAAATTTGTAACAGGAAAAAAACACAAAATACAGAAAGTTACATAGTTTTTACATGATATTAATTTTCTGAATAAAATTTAAATAAACCTGGGCTCAAAGGCAAAGAATGTTCAAAAGTGTGAAAAAAAAGGTCATTTTCACCATTATACCGGAAAAACACAATTCCATAATAAAACACTGAGCTTACCAAGAGAAGTCTACAAACCAGAGGTTCCCACAAAATGTTATTTTGTTTTCCACAATAAGAAAATGTTATTGAAATACAAAATGATCACTTATGTCTTCATGGAATATGTTCTCCCCAAAGTATTCTTTCAATATTTTGCACTATTAAACATCAAGCAACAACACAAAAAGAAATTTAGAAAACATTTATATAGCTGAGGAAAATACCATAAGTTTTGACCCTTTCCACACATTTTTCTTTCCAAGTTGTATAACTCATTACTTGCATAGTGGTGTGTATCTAGTGTAATTTAAATTGTGACAATAATATTTTAGTAGGAATCTGTATCCCAGAAATTAAGTAAATGTATAAAATCATCTCCTCTCTCCCTCAGGGACAGGAACTGTAATCCTGTTGTTACTTTGGTCTTGAGACCCCCCCAATAAATTAGTAGTGCTTGACTGCATTTGCAGAACTGAGCCAGCAGAGGTACACTCACATTTGTTATGCACCTAACACCCATTGTCCTGTGTCTGGCTCTTATACATACCTGTTCTTGTTAAATTATATTAGCTTTATAAAATGAAAATCAATCCCATGTTACAGATTTATACTTCTCCCAAAGCAACACACAGCCAGGAAGGAGAGAAGCCTACACTAAAATCCTTATTACTTTAAATACCTACTTTCTTTCTATCCCTTCATACTCCCTCCATTGATCATGAGCGTAAAGAAGATAAAGTTGCACATCTCCAATCACTTCAAATAAATAGATACAACATGAATGAGAATAAAAATTGGAAATAAAAGTGACACATGACAAATAATTATATTCACAGTAGTCAGTAAATATACAGAGTATGTGCCATGTTCGAGGCATATCCCATAGATACTAAGCATATTCTGGTATAATATGGTCCCTGAATAAAAATGTTACATAGATTACAGCAAAAATTTTCAAATACTCATTTCTAGATAGCACAAAAAGGTTGCTGTCTGAACCATTATCTCTGAATAATTTCAGTGCAACTTCAATTTTGCAGAAAGGTGTAAAAATAGCACAAAGACCTTCATTACATCCTATACCCATACAAATCAACTGTTTACACTTAGTCTCATTTGTTTTCTAAGTGTGTCTATGGTTGAGACACTGAACCTGTACCACTAAGTACATCCATATGCCTTTCCTAAAAGGGACTAATTTTGCATACTTTCTATCATCTACCTATATCCAGATAGGTGATAGAGGATAGACAGATGATAGATAGAAAGATAAATAGATAGACGGATAGATAGATAAAGAAACTTAAGCTGTGCATGGCTACTTGTGGCTGTAATCCCATCACTAAGGAAGCTGTTGCAGAAGGATGCACATGAGTTCTAGGCCAGCAATGGTTACTGTAGAGAGAGGCATTGATAAGCCATAGCACAGTACTGTTCTACACTTAGGAAAAGGGTTCTGCACTGGGAAGAGCCTCAATCAATAGGAGCTTTGACATAGGCAGAATGTCTGACATTGCTAAACACAGGCTGGGACTGGAGGAAGCTGGATTGGGCTATTGGACATGGCTGGGTACCTTGGGCTGTGAGGGTTGTAGCTGGCCTTATCACTGGGAACCCAATCTTGTGCCGGAGCTGGCCCTCCCTTTTCATGAGGTCACAGTGTGCCTCAATCTTCACCCAGAGGAAATGGGACCAATGGGCCCTCACCCCTATCCCAACATTCCATAGTCTAAGGTTCTAAACCACTCACAGTTCCTGACCTTGTGGTCAGATTCAACCCCACCGACCAAGGAGATGGCTTGCCTGAAACTGAAATGGAAGTGTCCCCCTCATCGCAGAAAACAGAAAAGGAGGAACCTCCACCCCCCCCCAGGAGGAAAACATGCCAACCTGGGGCCAAATTGAGGCCCTGTGCCAGCAAGGAGTCATGCTGGTATGAAATTCGCAACAGCCTCTATTGCCAGAGACTCTGTTTATATCCTTACTTGCTATCCTGACCTTAAAAGTATCACAGGCTCAACAAGCATATTGAACTTATGTACCTGACCCCCCTCTAGCTAGGGCTGCTCTTTGGGAAGAACCCTTACCTAAGATATTTGCCAATGCTTCCCGTACTACTGCTAATTATGACCTAGAATTCTTGCAAGAAGTGGCTAAACTAATTATCTGGACCTCTCTCACAGCAGAGCCACCTATCTGCTTTTCAAGTGACAGGTATCATAAGGGATGTTATATAATGTATAAAAACCACCCATTACGTATGGATTGTGGACACCAAAATAAATATAACTTACATTTACAATTGGGTCCCTGGGAAGGCAAACAATCAGAGATACTACCCATCCTGAGCCCCCAAGGGCGACCTCAACCAGAATTATGGAAAGTAGTAGTTACCCTAAAAGAGAGTCATTTTAAGTTTTGGACTTCTCTGCCCCTCCCTTACCTTTTTGTAGTTGGGCCTGGGTGGGTCAATCACCAAAATGAGATTTACTATCTCAGTTGTACCTGATGTATTGTCACCAATTGTATCAATTCTAAGGGAGGCACAACTGCAGACTACTCCTCCAATGTAGTCTTTATTGTCATGTGTTCTCCTTACTTGATCATGCCAGTCCAAATGACTGAGCCCTGGTTCTCCAGCTTCAGAGCTCAAATTGTCCAGCAGCTCAACAGATTGATGACACCAAAAAGAAGATTCTTAGAATGGCTAATTGTGTGGATCCTTGCTACAATCACCATCATCGCCTCTTCCACCATGGCAGCAATATCCCTAGCACAATCAATGAAGACAGCTGATCATGTTAATGGACTAACTAAAAATGTATCTCAAGCCTATTTGTCACAGATAGGTATTGACAAAAAGGTTTTAGTCCGGTTAGATGCTTTGGAGGATGCTGTCATGTATCTAGGAAGATGAGTTGCAAATCTGATGACTCAAATGCAGTTGGTCTGTCACGCAAATTATCAATTCACATATGTTACTCCTCTACCACACAATGGGAACACTACTGAATGGTGGAAAGTTGAAAATCATATTCAGGGTATTTGGAATCATAATAATCTCAGCATAGATTTACAAAGTTTACAAAAGGAAATATCTGTTATTTCACATAGTCACTTGTCTTTTGGTGATCCTGCTAAGGCAGCTAAAGGATTTTCTGATGTCTTACAGAGCACATTACAAAAATTATCTCCGAAACACTTTCTTTCTCAGCTTTTCATTTGTCTATTATTGGTGTCAGGCACCCTGCTACTACTCTTAGGCAAAATTCCCTGTATGTGTAAATTAGGGTTCAAACAATATGAACAAATCTTGACCAATTGGGTCCTTATACATTATCTGGCTGTAACTGGAGCCACAGTAAGCCACAAAAAAAAAAAAAAAAAAAAAAAAAAAAAAACCTACCTAAGATGACACTGCCCCGTTTTTGAAACAAAGGGGGAGTTATCAGGCGTTGCAAAACACAGGCTAGGACTGTGGGGATGCAAGGATAGGATGCCATCTGCAGGTGAATAAGAAACAGCTCTGCTGACATCTAGATCTTGGACTCCTATTTCCTCAATGCCCAGCTCCTATATACCCATTCAGTTTAGGTAAGCATGAGAATCTTCCAAGAGAAAGAGCATGTAGCATACAACTTCTGGTTTGCTGAGATGAACTTCCAGACCAGGCACAGTTATGGAGGAAGGGATATATTTAAGTTTACAGAAACAGGGGAAGTTCCATCGTGGCAGAAGAGACAGGCTTGCTCTTACAGGACCAGGCAGAGAGAGAGAGAAAGCCAAAAGCCAAAATCCACACAGCACAGCACACTTCAGGACCTCCAGATAGGCACACTTTGCATATCTTTAGATTGAAATCTCTAACCCACCACCACACCTTAAGATCCAACCAGAGACACTGCCTCCAGCCAGGTGGATGCAGATGCAAACTACAAACTAATACAACACTGAATATATTGGGGGACATCTGTTCAAACTACCACAGAGCCCAACTGCCATTCCTGAGGGTCAGTCTTAAGAAAGACCTGGTGCTAATGGAGGCCCTCTCCCTTCTCTGGCTACACAAATGTAAACATAGTTTCTTGAGGACTCTTAATTGTCAGAAGGACTGACTCACTCTGTCTAGGTAAACAGTGAACACCTAACACAGCCTCACAACAGAAGAAAGATCCACAACTAGGTCATTTTCCCACCTGAGGGGCTTTGTTTCCTTCCCTATTGGGTAAACAAAACTAGCACAATGTATTTTTCTTTATCATTTTTGGGAGATTATGAATTCTGCCGTAATGCAAAAAAAGAGGTTGGTTCTATTCCCAGAACTAGAAAATTAACCTTAATCAGACAAATATTATAGGAGAGACTTTAGCAAGTATCCAAAATTTTAAAATTATCTGCCATACTTTTCAATGGAGATGACTCATGAAAGTGTCTGAAATTTTGTCTCTTTAACAACCAGAAGTTCTAGCAGCAGAGACTTAATGTTCCTACTCAGGTGATCTGCTGTGTCCTGCCAGGGACCATGAGCTCTCTAATTTTTTAGTCCTTTCCACTCACTTGTCCAACCCCTTTAAGCATTTGAGCTTACAATCCCTGGCCACATGAGTGCTGGTCAAATTACATGGCATCCCTTTTAGATTCATGAAATCAGCACTAAAAGGGAAAAAAGGAAGTGAAAGAGAAAAACATGTCAAAATATATTGCACATAGTTAGGGCCAGTATTATTTTATAAAACTTGTCCCAGTTTTATGTGTTTGTGCTTATGTTAGGTTACTATAAAGAATGTATATGTTCCTGGTGTTGCATGGAAAAAGTTTAAAGCCAAAAGCCTTTTTTTAAAGATTGTACAAGATATGGTATTTTCATAAACTTTTTCTTTGTGTGTTTGTGTGAGTATGCATGTGTGTACTAATTTTGATGTAAAATATCATTGCTATTAATCAGTTAAAATTGGTAAATTGATTATAATTGTGGTTCTGGAAGTGCAGCAGGCATAAGAATCATCTGAGAGCTTGGGCTAGGGATGTAGTCTAGTCGAACACACTTGCCTAATGCACACAAAGATAGGTTCCATCCCCAGGACTGGGAATGATTTTGCAAGTCTGAGATGTTTCTGGGAGTTTACATTTATAACACATTCCAAGGATTTATTTGATTCCAAGACCTAAGGAAAGAAGGGATTACGGGCTAACATCTGTAATCTCAGTACTTGGAAGGCTGAGGCAGAAGGACTGCTGAGAGTTTGAAACCAGCCTGAATTACAAAGTGAGTCCCACTCAAGCTTGGGTTACAGTGTGAAATCCTGTCTCAGGCAAAAACAAAAACAAACAAAAAAATCTCCTAAGGAAGAAAGTAAGACAGAACAAATATTTGAAGTATTTGGGTTGATTTTTAAAAAAAATTTTCAAGCAGAGAGAGACAGAGGGAAGAGAAACAGAGACACAGAGAGAGACAAAGAGGGAAAGACAGAGACAGAGGTAGAGACAGACAATGGACACACCAGGGCCTCCAGCTGCTGCAAATAAACTCCAGATGCATGCACCACTTTGTGCATCTGGCTTTACATGTGTACTGAGAAACCAAACCCTGGACATTAGGCTTTGTAGGCAAGCACCTTAAACACTAAGCAATCTCTTCAGCATGGAATATTCATTTTTTATAATAAATTTAAAAATGGTGACTTCTGAATAGTTCAAGGAATGTAGTATACTCAATCCAGATCACATTAAGTTACTTTCCCTCTCTTCCTCCTTGCCTGCTTAGCCCCCCAATATGGTCTCATATATCACAGGACAAACTATAACTAGGCAGTGAAAAATAACCTTGAACTTCTCATCTTCCTGCCTTCAACTCACTAATGTTGGGACTATAGGCTTGTACCATCATGCCATGCTTTATGTACATCCTAGGCAAGAAGACCAACTGAGCTACATCCCCAGCCCTCCCTACATTAGGCTGGAGTCCAGGAAGAGTTTTACACCTGGAATCCAGATAGTGTCCACAGGATGGAAGTCTCTATGACAACCATATGTAAAATCTTCCTTGCAGCCATACCTCTGTCTTTTACATGAAAGGTGAAGACTCAAAACCAAGAAAATACTAGCAGCAAACACCATCGGCCTATCAGGTTAAGTTTAACACTATGCACCTGGTGGGCTGATATGCAAGGCTAGTGTACTTTCCTGATCCTCTTCCATACTGGCACAGGGGTCTGAGATTGTTTCCCTACCACCCCATTGAGTGCTGTTCAGCCCTGCACCCTCACCCTGCATCTACAGACTCCCACCTTGCTCAGGTGGAATTTACTCCAGAGAGGGCCAGTCAGTGAATTGCTTTGGATCACAAGTATGCAGCCTACTTTTACATGCAGACCACATTTTAATAAAACCAAGAATCCTGGTCTCCCCACAATCACAAGAATGATTCTGGAGCATCCCAAGTATAAGGTTCAGGGCACCAGATGTAAGGTTCTGGAGTAACGACGACCATGCAAACCACTCCGAGGCAAAGATGAAAGCTTTTATTCGGAAAAAGCATGAGCTGCCAGGGCTGGCTCATAAGAGAGGAGCATAACCCACCTGAATTCCTCAGGTAGTGGGATTTATAGGGCTTTCAGTTGGGGGAAGGTGAGGAAAGAAGAGCTGAGGGGAGATCTAAGGTAGCCAGGGTGTGACACCAGAACAGAGACCAGGTGATTTACAAAATAAGGAGGCAGGAAACCATGACCTGGGGGCATTGCAGGCAAGGAGGGGAATAATGGCTGGGTGGTTTTCTTAAGGAATGTGGATAATCCACTTCCTTATGTCTCTTTCCCCATCCTGCTGTCCTTGGTGACTCCATATTGTGGCCTGTCAGACCTAACATTCCAGCCTTTTGTTAATGATAAGAGACAAAGGTTAATTTCTTCATGTTGACCATAGGGGCAATGAGTTCTTATGGGAGAAGCTGGATAATGTGGTTGATGGGTAGGTGATGAGGAGGCAGTTCCATGGTGACTAGAGGTGGCCAAGTGGTGAGATCAATAGTGAGTACCCTCTGTTAGTGCCAGTGTAGCATGCTGTTATGACTTGGCCCTGAATGAAACAGAGCCTTCTCTGTACCATCCCTGTATTGAGCTGGCTTCAGGGCAGTCACTGGCAACATCTGTTATAGGGAAGGTCAGGGAGATGGGCTCTGTGCACCCCGGGGGAGGACAGAAGGAAGAATTAAGGAGCTTGTTATGACATCACAACACAAGGCATAAGTGGAGGATGAACACTCAAAGGCGAGGGATAGAGGGCTTAGGGCAAGAGAGAGCAAGCTGAGGGGCATCATTGTATTAGAAAGGAGCATTTAGGGATCAGAGGAAGAGTAGGAACATGAGAGAGTTTGAGAGTGCCCATTGGGGTGGCAATGTACTTATCCCTGGATGAGGTAGGGTAAGGGCTAAGGCAGGAGGGGCCCTGAAGAATAGCTCTGATTCTGGCCAAGGCAAGTGGGAGGAGCTGGGTAGGTAAAGTTAATCAGGGACAGACAGAGGCAGAAGGCATGAGTTAATGTTAGAGTTTAGTATTGTAAGTCAGCATCAGATAGGGGAGTCTATTAGTCTGAATTTTTGTTTATATTGTAGTTATATTTTGTAGTTATGTTTTTCTTACTGGGTGATTAAGACCATGTAGGCTGCCAGAACTAACTGTATATTTTGAAGGTCAGTAATGGCACTGTAGGAGAAACTTTTAGGGACCTGTGAGGAGTTCTGTGACTCCTGGCATTGTCATCTGCTAGGATAAGCCAAAGCTGCGCTGACCAAGTGGCCCTCCCTCTTTTGGGATGCCTGGAGTACTGATTTTCCTCTGATGTGACTCTCCTGTTGCAGATACACTGACTTGGAGTTTATCTCTGGGTCTCCACATCCTCTCTGATTGAGAAGATAGGCAACTTATGAGAAGCAGAAGTTAGCACTATCCCATCATCTCCTGTGGCCTTCTGACCTGGGAGCAGGAACCAAAATATTGGTTATCCTTTTTTTTTCCTTTTTAAATTTATATTATTCTCATTTTAAATTCATAGTATTGGTTCCATTGTCCTCCTCCCTGTGTTTCCAATTGATTTTGGCTTCTACATATGATTATTAATCACGCAGAGAGACTATATATAACTGATTACCAAAACAGATTAGTTAAAAAAAGTGTAAAACATATCTGGTTAGCAAAGATCTAGTTATAGAATGACACAATAGTTTAAAAATCATTCTGATTAATATTTAAGTTTAGTTGTCAGGTGACAGTATGAGCTGAAAGGACCATGTAGGAGAAAAGCAAGAAAGAACACTTAGCAGGTAACAGTAAACTATATCTGGAACATAGAAAGTATGCACATTCTATCTTTTAAGTATCTGTCAGTTATAAGTATAGGCAGAATATTTTAGTAGCTCTGAAAAGAATATTTTATCAATTATTTTATCAGTAACTTTAAGACATTTGATTTAATCCAGAAATTGTATGTCAGGAAAAAGACAAGACAGGATACAAACTTGGCATCTGTGTTTGAAAATAACTTTGGGTAGTCTGTATACCAATGTCCCAAACTGGAAGCAGAACAGCAATTTAAGATTATTTTTCTAGGACTGGAAACATGTCTTAAGTATCAATATATATACATTTTTTTGAGAATTATATGAACATTTACTTTTGGCATACACCACAGGATAGACCAAATACACTGGTTCGGGTGGGTGGAGTCTTGAATGCATGGTCCACTCATCATAAAGTCAACACAACAGGCAAGGTCCAAGGAACCATGGTGGAATTCCAGACTGATTTACGTTGCTTATGTACCCATAATTTGCACAGAAATAAATAGACATTAAGTCAAACCAGGATTACAACTTGGAACAAGGAAAGAGGGGGAAGGTAACAATCTGGTACTGTTAAGGCCAACAGTGGGAATTTCTTTAAATATGTTTTTATTATATCCACAGGCGGTAGAATCCCAGAGCTACTGTCAGGCACGTAAATACAGACCCTGCTAAGTATTTGATAGTGTCAAGCTTGTGTGCCTCTAGCATCGTTTTGAGGCCAGCAACCTCAGTTTCTATTTTCCTGTCAGTCTGGGTCAGGGCCTGGTCTTGCTGAGCATGCAGTGCCACGATTTCTGTCCTCAGTTCCAGTAGCTTCCTTTCATTCAATGAATACTGAAGAAAGCCTGAGCAAGGAGATGAGTGAATATCCAGACAGGTTAAAAATCAAGAAAGGTAGGAGCTAGGGGTGTTTTGTAGCTCAGTGGTATCACACTTGCCTAGCACGTGTGAGGCTCAGAGTTCGATCCCCAGCACAATTCTTTTACTCTGCTCTTTTCTAGATTGAAGTCTAATTTGGTATATGTCCGGGACTTTGATTATCTCATCCATTACTTGTTGCTTTAACTGATGTAGCTCAAGTTTGATTTTCTCATTTTCTGCTCTGAGGGCTGAAAATTCACTCTTTTCCAAAATGATTATATCCTTTTTCACATTAGCAATTTTGGACATTATTTGCTGGAGAGTAATTTCCTGCTGCATCTTGGTGACCATGTCTTTGTAGACAATATCCATGTTGGCCTCTGTGATCTTGACCAGTGCAGAGACAATGATTTCTGCCTGCTGAGTAGTAAACCCATTGTCTTCAAGTAAGCACACTATGGCATGGGTGTTGAAGTAGAGCTTCCTGTTGCCAGGAGAGGTGAAGCCTCCGCTTTTGGGCTCCAGCTGCAGGCACCCAGCAGACAGGCTGAGGTCTCTCCCGCAGGAAGTGGTGCCAGTCGCGCCCGCGAGGCCACGCGGAGCCCTCCACGCGCCGCGCGCGGCCTGCGAGACGGCGGGCCCCGGGCGCTGGCGCTCCTGGGCGGCGGAGGCGACGGCCAGGCGCGGGATGGCACGAGCAGCACGAGCAGCAGCGGCGAGACCCGGGGCACCGGCACGAGCAGCACGAGCAGCAGCGGCGAGACCCGGGGCACCGGCACTCGGGCTCGCAGCGCCCTCAGCCCGCCGGGCGGCGGGGACGGGGACCAGCGGGCGGGCAGGAGCGGCGGGAGCCGAAAGGCGGCCCGGCGTGCGCTTTGGTCGCTCACCCGCGACGGAGCCGCGGTCCATCCCCGAGCGGGTCACAGGGCCGGCGCGCACTCATGTCACTGGCGCGCGGCCCCGGACGAGTCCCGGGCGGGAGCGAGCGTGGGCGGTGGCGCGAGCCCGCCCTTTCCTGCCCGGGAGCTCGGGGGCTTTTTTTTTTTGGTTTTTTGAGGTAGGGTCTCACTCTGGCTCAGGCTGACCTGGACTTCACTATGTAGTCTCAGGGTGGCCTTGAACTCTTGGTGATCCTCCTACTTCTGCCTCCCAAGTGCTGGGATTAAAGGCACGCGCCACCACACCTGGCTTAGTATCAATATTTTTATAAGCAATGAAATTATGATACTAGAAATGACACAATTAATTAAGTGAAACCTTGACTGAAAATGATTATATATGGCTTAAGAATAAAATAAAACTTGGGGGCTGGAGACATGCCTTAGCGGTTAAGGCATTTGCCT
The DNA here is from genome assembly GCA_036365145.1 of Orientallactaga sibirica. Taxonomy (NCBI): domain Eukaryota; kingdom Metazoa; phylum Chordata; class Mammalia; order Rodentia; family Dipodidae; genus Orientallactaga; species Orientallactaga sibirica. The sequence continues at coordinate 74,723 of JAEOAD010002522.1, read as the reverse complement.
GCAAAGCCAAAGGATCCTGGTTGGAACCCCCAGGACCCACGTAAGCCAGATGCACAAGGGGGGTACATGCATTGTTTGCAGTGGCTAGAGGCCCTGGCGTGCCCATTCTTTCTCTCTCTCTCTCTGCCCCTCTCTCAAATGAATAAATAAATAAAATATATTTTAAAAAATAAAATAAAACTTGGCTATTGTTGAGTTAAGCAAGTCCGATTTTAACATACATTAGAGAAAATATGACAGACATAAAGTAATTTTTTAAAATAAGTACCTTTTACCATTGAACAATTTTGAGGCATAACTAAAGAAATATTTATGACTGTTATATGAAGCTTAAACAAAGTATATTAACATTGTTTGTATACAGTGGATTTCCCTAAGACATGGGGAGCTTCCTCAGTTTTCCTAAGAACAAGATTATAATAAGTAACTTTTTATAAAACTAAGATTATAACCTCAGTGATAACCACCCAGCAAAACTAGTATGAATGAGAAAAGAACCATCACAAAATTACATTTTAGTCAGGCATGGTGATGTATGCTCATTGAGAGCCAAAATATCATGTACTTTGTATAAACCAAATTACAATATCCTGATATCTGGAAAAGTCTGATATTAACAAAAAGTAAAGTTCACATATTTAAGGCACATGAGGCTACAGAGAGTAACCTATGAACAAAAGATCTGCTAACAGAATTTAAAATAAGCAAGAAATCTATATTATGTACTAACATTTTTGGGTTAAATATGAAGAATTGTAAAATTTTTATAGCTCATCAGAATTAGGATACCTTTATATGTAAGATTATATATATATATGAGGAGATTTAGCACTTTTAAGTTAAATAAGATGTCCATCCGATCTATAAGTGAGTTTCTGAAATTAATTCAGCTATAGCTAATATACCCAAAGTATAGAGGAACTGGAATAAACTGTTATGATCTAATGAAAAAAGGAGATAAGTCTCATGGAAAGAGAGGGAATGGGCATGCCAGGGCCATTTGCCACTGCATTCTCCAAATACATGCTCCACTCTGTGCATCTGGCTTTGCAAACAAGCACCTTTAACTGTTAGGCCAAAAAGAAATACTTTCAATTTCCTCTAAATCATACATAAAATATACACAAAACATACATAAAATTTCATGACACAATCTATAAATACTCCAACTTTAATCAACTATAATTTTGTTCATGGCACTTTTGTAAACTTGCTCAGTAATGATGTAAATTAAATCTAAAGTATTAAGATTGATTGTTGGAGGAATTGAGGAATTACATCTTAAATTGCAAAATAACTTTGTTTAGATTTTTTTTTTTGAGGAAGGGTTTTAGATATAATAAACTTAGGAGAGAATTAAATATTAGCGAGTCAATTTTAATCATAAGATTTAGTTAAAAGGTTGACAAACACAGGAATTTAGCTAACTTCTTGGGTACCCTAAATAACCTTAGGAGAGAATTAAATATTAACAAGTCAATTTTAATCATAAGATTTAGTTAAAAGATTGACAAATAGAGGAACCTAGCTAACTTGGTTGGGTACTCTAAATTCAGTCTTTCATGATCATTATGACCAGATTAACATAAATGAGTAAAAGTTAAGTTTACAACCTGAGTACCACAGTGACCTGCTATCAGCCAGGACCATACTTTGTTAGTCTGATGTAAGCCCTAGGCTGATAGTAATTTTATATCTCAAGAAGTCTGTAATCTGATTAAGTATCTTTAACCTTCTGTTTAAGCTTACTCATACCTTCATCCACATACTTTACTCATACCTTCATCTACATGCTTTTACTTTATAATCAATGTTAACCACTCTGTAACAATCTTTTTTCATCAAACATTTCCAACATTCAAAGTTTCCTCTACTGTTTAACTTCTTTAGTCAGTTCATCTCATAACTGTCAGCAAAAACTTTCATTGACTTACCATAAGACTTTTAATATGACCATTTAAGTTTTTTTTTTCAAAAGAGTAGACCAGACTTGACTTATATTACTTATCTAGAATAAACATATAGATTTTTATCATTTATTGATTTTGGAACTTTGTTTCTTACAACTTTCCTGAAACACACTTTAAAATATATATATATATATATGAAAGCAGATTTGAACATTATTAGAAATTCTTACAAATTCATTATCGAGCATGTCTAAATTTAAACATAAATTTTGAGAGTGTTTTTCTGTTAGTAGTCCCACAGAAGCATACAGAGATAATGTAAACTTAAAACAGTTGCCAATTCTTATAAGAAGTCCCCATCTATTCAAAGCAACTTGGCAATCATTATGCTACTGGGGCCAGATTTCCTGTGCCTGCAGCCCCCTGGCTCTGCAAAGGCAGGGAAGCTAAGAAAGAGCGTTTAGGGATTTTCCTGGGGCAGCATAAACACCAGAGAAATCTGTGTCTTGTCTTTCTTTCCAACAATGAGATTTGTGTGTTAAGCTTCCCCTCTTACTGCCAAGGCCACATGGCCATCTACAGATCAAGCCCTTCAGGGGAAAGCACTAAGTAACACATTACAGGTACATCTGCTTGGACTGGCCCAGAACTTAAATTATTTTTTATTTACTTTTTGTCCCTGAAGAATACAATGGGACAGCATAACTCCCCAATTACTTTGTGTTTCTTCTGGGGGACATTCAACAGTAAAAATTGGCTATACCATTTAGTACAGTGGACATGGTGGAGTACATCACCCACAATGAAATGGCACTGTTCAGAAGAGAAATCATTCTACAGCCTTAGGGCTGTAAGCCACATATATACTCACATACATACATTCATGTCAAGTGCACTTTTCATAAGATTTCAGGCAACCATTTCCCCCTCACACATTCATTCATTTTTAGAACCTATGCATTTTAAATTTCTATTATATTTACAACTCCAGAGACAAAAACCTTGTTATCGGGAGCATGATAGAGCAGAGAGAAAGCCTTGCATGCAGAGTGAAATTTTTCAGACCATTTGCCTGTACGTTGGCAAAAGTTTTCTAAATCAGTGAGAATTTGGACATCAAAAGTACTATATTTAGACCATTTGGACCCATCATCCAGGTTATATTGTGGCCAGGCAGAGTTGCAGAGAAAGATCAGACAAGGTTTGATGTCATCCAAGAGTCATAGAGGCTTTAAGTTCTTGAGGAGACAGGGAAAGAGCAAAACAAGGGTGAGTGAAAGGAACCAGGGCTTAGGCTGGGTATACACAGAATACCAGTATGAACCCCTGGCCCAGTAGGGTGAATGGGGCCTGCACCTCCCACGTGGGCAGAAGCCATACAGGTCCAAACTGTAGGCTTTTTAGCCTGTTAGTGGGCAAGGCAGGCATCTGTGCTCCGGATGGTGAAAGTGACTGGAAGTGAAGATGAGAACTCAGGAGGGAGAGGAGGAAGGGGGAGAGTGTCCCGAGATGGTGCAACCCAACCAAAAGGAGCCCCTTAGGGTGCAGTAGACCACAGAGCAAGAGACCCAAGGTGTCCAGAGTGTGTCTTTCTTGAGACCTGGGGTTGGGACCCAGCAGCAGGTGAAGGGTATAGCCTGGCGAGCTGGCAGGGCTTCCACGAGGAGGGATGAACCCGAAAGCAATCCAACCCAAGAGTGACACAGAGGAGGAGGGAGGAGATGAAGAGGACAAAGGCAAGGCCGAATTGTGGTGGATGAAGGCCAGTATCAGGCAGAGATGGTGGGAAGCCATCAGAGGGTAAATGGCAGCTCGGTGGTCTGGTCAGGGAAAAGGAGGTCTGGCCATCCAGGAAGACAACCGGATGCATCCTATCCAAGTCAGGGCACCAGATGTAAGGTTCTGGAGTGTCTACGAACACGCAAACCACTCTGAGCAATGATGAAAGTTTTTATTTGGGAAAAGCAGGAGCTGCCAGGGCTGGCTCATAAGAGAGGAGCATAACCCACCTGAATTCCTCAGGTATTGGGATTTATAGGGCTTTCATTTGGGGGAAGGTGAGGAAAGGAAGAGCTGGGGGAGATCTAAGGTAGCCAGGGTGTGACACCAGCACAGACCAGGTGATTTACAATATAAGGAGGCAGGAAACCATGACCTGGGGGCATCACAGGCAAGGAGGGGATAATGGCTGGGTGGGTTTCTTGAGGAATGTGGATAATCCACTGCCTTATGTCTCTGTCCCCATCCTGCTTTCCTTGGTCACTCCATATTGGGGTCTGTCAGACCTAACACCAAGCCCTTCACAGGTGACAGCTTGCTTCCCCAGCCAGAGACCAACCTGACCTTTAGGGTCTGGGGTTTCCAGTCCCAAAAACAACAGGGTCTTAGGACAAGAGAGTTGACCACCAACCAGTGTCAACATTTCTGGACAAGATGCCTGGCCAGCAGAGGACCCAAGAAGTCCCGGCTTGGCACTGCCCCAGGCCCTCTTTCCTTCTCCCTTCCGTGATTGCCCCAGTGAGTGCTCCAGGACCCTTTCTGCCACGTTTTAAATGCATGGAAAGCGAGGTCCTCCCTGGGACTGGTCTCACAATGATGGCCCCAGCAAGTTGGGCAGAAGAATTGGGCAGAAGAAGATAAAAGCAGGTACCACATAGCATCCTGAGGGCGCTTAGTACTCACCAAGCATGTGCCTTGGCCAGCGCCTCTCCTCACAGTTATCTGCCCCTAACACCTGAGCAACCCACTGCTCAGAGCAGCCAATCGGATCTGAGCGTGAGCCTGTGCCCCACTTCCTTCAAGAGTGGGGAGGCCAAGGTTCTTTCCTTGCAGGAGACTGAGAGAAAACCCCGCCTGTTCCAACACAACAATGGAGCTGAAGTCCTGTGGGCCAGCAATGCTACCCGCTAGCTATCTCCTTCCACGGAGTGCCTCGTCTCAGAGCAGCCAATCAGAGCTGTACATGGACCCTCGCCCCGCCTTCTTTAGGGGCGTGGCCATGGTTCCTCTGCAGAACACAAAACGTGGCCCGTTCAAAAACACAATGGAGCTGGAATCCATGCTCCCCAAATATGAGGGTGAGAGCTTTCTAGCCACAAGCCCAGCCCCAGTTATTTATCCAAGCCGAGGCCCTGTGGGCAGGGAAAAAAAGAGAAGTGACCTCCCAAGTGTGGGTTGGCAGGAACCAGGAAGAGATGTATCCAACCAAACTCATGGTCTGCCCTGTAGCTGCTGAGTTGTCAATTCACTGAGGAATGGGAAATATGTACATATATTTAAGTTGTAGTCTGTACTAATTACTTTTTCTTACACCCTCATTCACAGCTTTATCTACATGAAATATTTTTGTCTTCACCCCTACAATGAATTTGATATTGTTATAGTCATTAAGGAATGGTCTCTGAGGTGGAAAATTGTATAGGTATTTTTTATTGCATTTTAACTGATGTCGTCACTTAAAACATGAATATTTCTTTTGTATTAAATATTTACACTGGCTTTCCTTGTTCCACTTTTCTTGATTTTCTGCCTACATTACTAATTCTTGCTTCTCATTCTGCTTGAATATAATATTTTTTCTACTTTCCTCCATACTGCAGGTTGACATCGTTATAAAGGATCTTGAGGATTGGGGAGATGGCTCAGTGTTTAGCAGCTCTTGCTGCTTAAGTGTTTGGCTCATAATAACCAACATTAAAAAATAAAATAAAAGTTCCTTGTGGACACATGTCTGTAACACAGTCCAAGTGGAGTGGGGAGAACAGACTGGAGATCTTGGAGCTTGCTGATCAAAAATAGCAACTCATAGCCGGGCACGGTGGCACACGCCTTTAATCCCAGCACTCTGGAGGCAGAGGTAGGAGGATTGCAGTGAGTTCAAGGCCACCCTGAGACTACATAGTGAATTCCAGGTCAGCCTGAGCTAGAGTGAGACCCTACCTCGAAAAACCAAAAAAAAAAAAAAAAAAAGCAACTCATGATATTTCAGATTCTGATAGAGATTCACATAGTGTTCTGTAAGTACTGAATTGAAACACTCATTTGGAGGTAATTTGAATGGTCACCTGTTCATCCATTTGCTGCCCTTAAACCCTGTCTACTTACTTTATCCTTCAAACACCTAATCTCATCTAATCTATTTTTCTGAAATGTAAATGTCTCAGAATTTTCTTTTATTCAGCTTTAATCATTAAAAATTATAACCAAATCATAACAATATTAATATGTCTGCCCCATCTTCTTCCTATTAAAACATTTGCCATCAGCCTCACCATTTGAATAGTTCTATCCTTAGTTCAAAGCTACACAATTTGGACTTCATAGAACATTTAAAGGCTAATTTTAGTATAAGTTTACTTTAAAAGTAGGTAAAGATCAGAAATAGTTTCACTGCTCATTGGTCCTTGAATATACAATATACAGACTCTGACTACAGTTATCCATTGTCTTCATTACCTAGATGATTATAAAGATTATGTGTCCCATGTCCCAGGATGTAGACACAGTCTTCCTGTTGTAACACTCCAGGAATCCAAGGGCCATAATTACAGTATAGCAACTTCTAGAATTGCTCTATTCCCAAATCCACATATAACTTAAATTCTACTTTAAGGGCTTAAGTTCATGATATATGCTAATGATCCTATGGCATGAGGATGGGTCCTGTGGTGATTTGAATCAGGTGTTCCCCATAAACTTATGTGTTATGAATGCATGATGGAGGCAATTTGGTAGGTGGAGCCTTGCTGTAGGAGTGTGTTGCTGGAGGTGGACCTTGAGGTTTATAAGCCCTAGCTTGCCTGTTAGTTAGTTCAATTTCCTGCTGTTGGCAAGAAGGTGATGTCCAGTCACTGCTCTACCATCTTTCACCTGTCATCATGGTGTTTCCCCTTGGGACTCTAAGCCAAAATAAACCCTTTTCTTCTGTCATCTGCTTCAGTTGGTTTCTCAGCAAGGAGAAAATCCACTGCAACAGGACCTATCATTGAAGCACAGAGTTCACAGAAGTTGAAAGCACATGAGTATCACTCACATTTTTGTTTTTTTGTTACTGTTAACAAATACCTGACCTGAAGCAAATTAAGGGTCTGCTTTCAACTAACAGTTCCAAGGGGAAGTTTCAAGGTGAAGCCACCTTGTCACACCTGCAGGTAGGAAGAAGAAGAGAAAATGGCCTGGGCTACAAATCTTCAAGATCCACCCTCAGTGAGCCACTTTCACCAGCAAAGCTACACCTCCTAAGATACCACAACCTTCCCAGATAGCACCAACAGCTGAAGACAAGTATTGAAATGCAAGAACATATGGAAGATATTCATATTCACACCACAATAGCATAGAATATAAAGCTCATTCAAGGTGAAGTATTTAAGAGGAACATGGTATTTTTCTTATTCTCATTTCTTTATTTCTCCCATCTCTTCACACTACTGAATCACACAAGCTTGTATATAAAGGAAACATCAAGTATTTTGCGGGAATGCCAATTAAAGAAATTTCATTGGGGGTCGGGAAAATATTCAGTGGAATGGCCATCACGTGGAATTAGATGAAAGTTAATATCAATCCTCACTCTGAATGCAAGAACAGATGTGGTGAACCATTTTGCTTTTAACCCTTTTTTTTTCTGAGAGAGAATGAGAATTAGCATGCCAGGGCCTCCAGCAACTGCAAGAAAACTCCAGATGTATTCACCACCTTCTGCACATGTGCAATCTTGTGCTTGCCACCTTGTGTGTCTGGCTTACTTGGGACCTGGAGAGTCGAACCTGGGTCCTTAGGCTTCACAGGCAAGCTCCTTAAACTGCAAAGCCATCTTTCCAGCCCCTTTACCCTTTTTGTAAATTCATTTATTTTTGAAGGATAAACCTTTAGTGTCAAAACCAGGGGCAATTACTGACTTATTTCAATAAGTCAGCATAAGGTTTTTTGTTTGTTGGTTGGTTGGTTGTTTTTTTTGGTTTTTCAAGGTAGGGTCTCCCTCGAGCCCAGGCTGACTTGGAATTCACTATGTAGTCTCAGGGTTTCCTCTGGACTTTTGAGTTTCCTATATAACCCTAAATCGAAGTCCTCCCTTTGCAATAACTAAAAGGAAAATACACAGGTATCTCAGCCCTATTTCATGGCACTTTTTTTTTTTTTGAGACAGGGTCTCACTCTGGGCTCAATCTCAAGGCAATCCTCCGGCCTCAGCCTCGAGAGTGGAATCCAGACATGTTTTTTTTTTTTTAAAAAAAAATCACCTTAGGCTGGAGAGATGGCTTAGCGGTTAAGGTGTTTGCCTGCAAAGCCAAAGGATCCCAGTTCGACTCTCCAGGACCCACATAAGCTAGACGCACAAGAGGGCACATTCATCTGGAGCTCATTTGCAGTGGCTGGAGGCCCTGGCGTGCCCATTCTCTCTCTCCCCCCTCTCAAATGAATAAATAAATAAAATATATTAAAACAAAATCACCTCCTCCAAGTTCACCTCTCCGGCGCCCCCCACCCCACCCACAAGCACAGGCCTAGTGGTAGGTCCTGGCTTGGCTGGGAGAAACAAAGGCTGCAGTGGTGAAGGCTCAAGGGGACTGTGGCACGGGCCCGCCTCTTGGCCTTGGGCTTCAGGCACATGGGCACACTTGGGCGTCAGGCACATGGGAGTGCGCGCCCCAGCCGGGGGACAGCGTGCCTCTGGTCTGGAAGGGTACAGGGACATGAACCACCCTCCCAGGAGACCCAGGGCACCTTGCGGCTCAGCGGGAGCATGGGCGGGGGAGGGGAGCCCCGCGCTTTTTCTGGAAATAAAGCAGCTGTCACCCTGACTCCACTCTGCCCAGGACAGGGCAGTCCCACCAACATGCTGCGGGGCGCTCGGTCCATCCACCACCCCGCCTCCCCTCCATCCACCCAGCAGCTCGCCACGCACGGGCCGGACAGGATGGGTGCCCAAGACTGGCACCGCCCGGGGGTGGGGTCCCCCGCATGCCAGGAGCATCTTAAGCACCACTGCTCCAAGGGAGAGAGAGAAAGCAAGCCACCAACTTCACCGGGAAAAAGGGGCTGCGTGGATGGAACTCAAAGAGGTGATCCGACCGACCCTTAGGCATCCCTCTGGAACCCCGTCTCAGACCAAGACAGAGGAGAGGGTGTCACCACCCCCTTCCCCCAGGCGCGAGTTGCGGACAAGGCGCCAAGTGGGGTGGTGGTGTGGGGGAAAGGGATGACCTCCAACCCACCATCTTTTTTCTCTTTCCCTCCCACCCCTCCGCCCTCCAGGTAGAGGAACTGACTCCTGGGAAGCGCCACACTCCCATGCGTGACAGGCATGGTGACACACGCGAGACTCGCAGACAAACACCTCTCTGGTCCAGGTTTCTGTGAGAAACCAGAGGCGGATCCTTGAGGGCATGCCCAGGATGAGGGAGGCAGTCTGTGGGACAGCCACCTCCACAACGAGATGGAGCAAATGAGAAAGGAGCATTCTTGGGGATGCTGGGTGACCTCCTTGAGTCTGGGGGCGGGGCAAGGGGAACACCGCCAACCCGCACAACCATCTGATGGGCTCCCTGCGTGTGTCCTGCAGCCCTATTTATTTATTTATTTATTTATTTATTTATTTATTTATATCTTAGCTATAGATTTGCCACATTAGGAAGTCAATTTTCATTTGAAAATTTGTTATCAATATGAAAGATGTGTGTTTTAGCTTCTTATAGGTAATTCAGATGCAAGATAACAAATATTTGACAGAAGTTATACATTAGGAGCTTTATCAGCACCAAAATAATGTTTTCTCTGTATCCTCTCCTACAGCATCACTTATAGTGGAATTGAACTAAATAGATGAAGTTTTGACATAACTGAAAGTAACTATAGTTGTAGGTAAGATTTCAGCCTAGTAATCAGATTTAGTACTGTTTGTTTTCTTCTACCTGAATATAATCACGAATATGCTCATAGTATCTAAAATAATTCACACTAAAATGTAAATCTAAATTATTGTTGATGCTTTGTATTAATAGGCACAAGTAGCTACTGTGTTTTTAATTTTTTTTTTTAGAGAGAGAGAATTGGTGTACCTCAGCAACTGCAATCAAACTCCAGACGCTTGAGCCACCTAGTGGGCATGTGCAACCTTGTGCTTGCCTCACCTTTGTGCCTCTGGCTTATGTGGGATCTGGAGAGTCCAACATGGGTCCTTACCCTTTGCAGGCAAGCGCCTTATCTGCTGCACCATCTCTTCAGCCCGCCCTGTGTTATTTCATTAATGTTTGAAAATATATGTTTAAGAACATGAATGGAAGATATCCACAATTTCTGTACTAATTTATGAATGTTAGTTATAAATTAAACTAATACTGATCATTTAAGTGAAATGAAATTATGTGCATTTGCATAATGTAAAACACAATGTCAAAGCTAAAGAACATATATTTTTTGACATATTTTATTTTCCAACAACTATTGATTTTAAAATAAAATTGACTTCACACAGATTTTAAATAATATTTTAACACTTCAAAATCTAAAACAGATCTAAAGATTAGCAACCTCCCCACAACCCTAAGACTATTAATTCCTAGCTTATTTTGAAAATTAATTCATGATTATTTAAAACAATACTCTTTAGATACTTTTATTTTTCCTATAGGCACACACTCTACTTATATATCTTTTTGTAAAAGTAAAAGCATAACCATCTTTTTATCTATGTCTTTGATAAATTCAAGTACCAATGTACATTTATTAATCTGATCACTTTACCAGGTAACACTTGACCTTATAAAGTTTACTTGCAAAAACTAAGGTGAAGAAAAGTTTCAAAAGGAAAAAGAAGGCAAACCTCTAAAGCTCCCTCCTGTCACCTTTGTCATGGACTGTAGCAGACAGCTTCAGTTTTGCTGAGATGAACTTCCAGACCAGGCATAGTTATGGAGAAAGGGATATTGTTTATTGATGCTTAGAGATCCAGGGGAAGTTCCATAACGGCAGGAGAAGCGGCCTGCTCTCACAGGACCAGGCAAGAGAGAGAAAAACCAGGCCACCAGCTACACAGAACACAGAGCAAAACTATAGCCAAAAGCCACAGCACACTTCAGGAACTCCCCTTAGGCACACTTTGCAAATCTTTACAATGGAATCTCAAACCCACCACCACACCTTTTGTGACATTGCCTCTAGCAAGGTGATTGCAGATGCAAAGTATAAACTAATAGACTGAATATATTGGGAACCATATATTCAAACTACCACATGGACCTGACCTCCTCAGCTCTTTCTCATAAAGACTCAAGCTAATCTAAGTTATAGAACACAGCCATTTCTTGTTTGTTCCTGTTCCATTCATCAGATACTATTTAGCATGTATGCAAAGGGTTTACATAACCCCTGCATGCATAACACATAGTAAGAGTCCCTTCAAGAATATCATACTGCCCCAAACACTTGCTGTTTGCCATAACCAGAATTTAACCTACTTGTGAAACAAACTACTAGTGTATTTCTAAAGGTGCATATTCAAAACTACCATTTTAAAAATAAATTGGAAAGTAGAGAAACTTAAAAAAAAAAAAAAAACAAGATAGAACTGAGGAGATGGCTCTTGCTGCATAAGTATGAGAGGGCCTGAAACTGCCCAAGTTCAACTCCATAGAACCCATGTAAAAACCTGTGTATAGCCATGCATGTCTGTAACTCCAGTCCACAGACAAACAGTGGCAGAGAATTGCTGGATCTCTCTTACTTAAAATGGCAGCTCTGACTTTAAGAAGAGACATATCAAGATAGTATGCAGAATGGCCTCCATATACATATGCATAGCATGCATACATCTTCATATACAAGTAAGTATATTACATATAATTTACCACACAACACACACTGTATACACACAGAGATGTAAAAATGTAAGATACATTCTGATTTCACACTATTGTAAACAGTACAAGCGTGCTTACATAAAAAGCACAGATACAATTTAAATAAGTTGGTAAAAGTTGGGAAATATGAATTTTCCCCAAAAGTACTATAATAATCACCCCAAGGTACAACTATCAAGATTCACTAATATAATAATTTGCCTAGATTACAACAAAACTAACCAAGCAACTAATTGAAAATAAAACAAGATAACTCCCAAATACCCAAACTTATCCTAGAGTATGTGGCAATAATTAATATATTTCTATGGAAATTGTCTCATGCTCTCTAAGCTACTAACACAAAATCAAAGTCACTATGTGACTAATGATAGCACTAGGTGAAAAACGACACCAAAATTTCAACAGTCTAAGCCTTGGTTTCAGATACATCTTCAAGTTAGCACTGAGTACTTAATATCAGATGCAACAATTTTAGTTTTGATTGGTAAGATATTTTTCCACTGGCAAAAGGGAGCTGAAGAAACACTTTATTGAACAAATTAAATGCTGTGATATGAAATATTTCAGTTCCAAGTCTGAGTATTCAGTTAAAATGATTGGTGAACATAGAAGTGATGAAAAAGAATGACATCCATCACCCATATTGGATCACTTCCCCAAGCCCTCAAATGAACAGTAGTTATAATAGGAAAAAAATAAAAGGGTTATTTTATTTTATTTTTTATTATTTAGGGCCAGTTATGAAAGAAGCAAAATTAATATTGAAATGGACTGAGAATAGCAAAATACTGAATGAGAGAATCTTGGTGGATATCTGTTCATCTGTTTCCTTGTTAACCAGAAAATTGTAACTGGCTTATTTGAAATTTTCAGGTATGCCAGTCTCATCTTATATCCTTCACAGCTCTAGAGAGCAGTCACCTGAGGGCTCTATGACCACCTAAGAAAGTATTCTTGATCCAACTTGGTAGTGCCAAAATAGACTCCATGTCATTAAGGATTTCAGAGCTTATCTCTTCCTGCAAAATGGATATCAGCTACTCTCTTAAGTTTATTCCATCTCCCTCCAGGATTCCAAGGTCCACATTCATCCTGTGGATGGCTTCAAGGAAATCTGGGAAACGACTTTGCTGGGTGATCAGGGCACTTTGATTAATAGTGTCCATTTCATCAACACTGTTCAGGAAGTCATCTGATGAAACAATTCTTCCTGTTTCAACTGAAGTCTCTCTCCATATGTAGCTGCTGCAGCCACATATGTTGCTGCTGGTTGGAGCTACCCACTCATGACGCCACACTGCAGGTTCTGGAGAGCCCATGGTGGCAACTGTTTCATGGGAGCATTCTTATTGGTGCTCTGTTAATGGCTTTACCAAAACAAAGCTCAAGCCTTGGGACTAGACTAGAGGTGATCTTGTTCTCCACCCTAAGTTATAGCTTGTTTCCATCCATCAGAAAGGAGATCTGAGGCGGAGCTTGTCATATGCTGCAGAGCTGGACTGGTGTGTGCTAGAATGTCCATATGCAACAGCATGGCCTTCCTGGGGTACTGACATATTGGTTTCTGATAGATGTGGTTTAAGAAGTACCTTTTACCAGAAAATGTCTTTGATATCACCCAGTCTGATGACAGAGATAAGTCATCAAAAATCTCAAAGACTGTCACAAATATTGAACAGCAATGTGTCTGCTGGGTCAGAGACTATACCAGTATGGGGGCAATGTCCCAGCAGAAACAATCCTAAGCTATAGGGAGATTTGAGAGGCATGCACTTAGATGTGTTGTGGAGTCAGGGACCCAGCAGTGCCTGCATTACTTTGAGAGTGTCAGGTATGAGACCTGGGCTCTAGAGGTTTGAAGAGGGGCATGGTCTGGTGAATGCTGGTCATTCTAGGGGTTCTTCTTGGAATATCACTGTGAGTGCCTTGAAGTGAGTCTCTGAGTCCCCCTTGGCATCCACAGTCTGGGGCTAGCCAGGTGGCACCTGTGCCATTGCCTAGGACATCACTTATAGGCTACTCACGTTCTGAAATAAGGCCCTGGCCTTGAGAGGGCTGTGCAGGTGGCTGCCTAGGGTCCTGTAGGGATAGCTGGAGAGGCAGCTACTTCCAGAGAACCATGACTTTGGCCTCAACCTTTCTGATGTACACTCCTGGCCAGAAAGATACCCTAGCTCAGCTGTCCAGACTTAGCTGCCAGAAACTCATACCTGAGCCCAAACCTATTCTTATAGTGGTACTTTATCAAAAATCGTAATAAACTTACTAATATGCATTCTCTGGATAATATTCAATAGGCTTACACTTACATTACCACAACTTCATTTGGGCATCCTTTGGCTTGATAGGAATTATGAGTAAGATAGTCCCCATTTTGTAGGCAGCTAGTAAGGCTTTCAGGCCCAAAAGGAGTAAACAAACATCTTTATGTCCTGACAGAGACACCAAACATAGAAACTTTAAATCCAGAAAGCAGAGTCTGGGAACTAAAAAAAAAACTCTCACTCATTCTGACTCCCCAGGATGCTGGTTGGCCTATAAAAAGTAACCAATCCTCTGTCTAACTCATCAGCCTATTAGGAGCCCTTCACATTTACTCACAGTAACCACTTCAATCCACCTCAACTTGATACTTAATTTACATCTCTAAAGGTATAAAAAGCCTTTGATCTAAGAAGTCATTTGGTGACTGTGCATTCAGGACCCCTCCCAGCTTGAGAGCTTTTTTCCTTGTTTTTATTTCATACTTTACTTTCTAATAAACCTTGTTTGATCTTCCTTTCTATTGTGTCTTCACTAATTTGAAAGTCACCCCCTTGGGAAGTTTTAGTGACTGCTGAGTGTCTGGCACTCTGACCCCTAAGCTGTGCTTATCCAGAGCTGAGAAAGGCTCCAACACTCTCAAAACCAGTAACAGGCTGTATGGTCCTTGTGATCTTTGTCAAAGGAATTCAAACAGGAATATCTGGGTTAGATTGGATAGAAGCCATGTTTGAGTGAGTACTTGATTATAGTTCGGAAAACAATAGGTAAGGAAATATCACTCGGCCAGCTGCTTCTCTTGTCTCAAGAACCTACTTGCTTATAGTTCCAATGAACCTTCTACTACTAATAGACACATTGCCAACATTATATCTACTATCACCACTGGGTACACTGGCAGACCATCCTTAAGGCCTTCTTTCAAGGAATTTTTTACAAGACCTGTATGACTAGGGACTTCCTTCATCTCAATTGGGAATGCATAAACAGTGCCTAGGAAAGATGTGACAAGCACCAAACAGTGTTCCAGCCACTACAGAGAAACAGCTGCCTGCCCAACCTAATCACAGCAAAGGTGGCTAGAAGGACATTGTCTCAATCATTCCTAGCTCCCAGAACAGAGTTAATTATCTTCTTAAATGAATTGCCCACAAATGTGATTCTGGGAACTTTCAAGGAAAGAATTTGACTGGGTATAAAACAAAACAGCATAGTCCAGGACTGCACTATGAGTGAAGAGGAATTCAGAGGAATTCCAGTGGCAAAGGGAGTCCAAAAATAGGTCAGTGAGTTTAATATCTGTTGTGCAGCACTTTTCTCCAAATGCAAACATTTCATTCTGTAAGGAAGATTTCCTGTTGGATTCAAAGCCTTCTCCACATGAGGAAATAAGGAAATATATTTTGTACTATAAGCCAGAGCTTGGCTTGGGAGGTTCTGAGTCCCAGTGGGGAAGCAACTTTTACTGTTTATGTGAATAGATTTTATGTGTATTTCAAATTGCAATATAAATATTTGTATTTATGTCCATAGATTACTCCTACTCCAGCCTCAATCAGTCACTGTGGACAGCTTCTTTTTGCAGTGGAAGGTTTACTATAGAAACTCATAACTAACCAATTGAGTTTCTGAGAACAAGTGACTACTGCTGGGACATCATGGCCTAATACTCATCCATACATGGAGGAAAATAGTAAAACATTCATATACCCATTCAAATATTAAGGGAACATCATGAAGAGGGGAACAAAGAATACAAGATCCAAAGGAAGAGGGGAAGTATTGAATAAAAAGTTCTTCTAAATTGAGGCATTCCATCCTAAAGATAGTCTCCTTAACATTCAGGAAATTTACAAAATGTACAAAACTCAGGAAGGAAACAACTTGCAAGACTCACAAGGCCCCTTTAAAAGATTATATAAGCCATAACTATTGATATTTATTCAAATTTAAAAATAAAAGCAAACAAAGACATTTTATTATGCATATATACTGTGAGAAAAAAAATGTTTTTAAATTGCTGTTAGGAGCAGACACAGTGCTATATATTGTATGCTTACTTTTATCTTACCATGACAGACTGACTGACAAGCAATTTAAAGGATTATAAATTTATTTTGTATCAGAGTTATAGGAGTATGGTCCATCAAGGAAAGGAAATCATGATGGCTGGAGCTTTGTCTATGTTGGTGACTGCAGGTGGAAGCTGTTGTACATGGTGTGAACTAGGAAAGAGAAAGGTAGACTGTAAGCTAGACAATCATATTACCTTCAATGTTTGAACTTAAAGCCCTGCACCAACAAATCTGGGGCCCTGAAGAGGGTGAGATGAAACCTAACCTCAAATTTCTCCTGTTTCTCTTTCTTCTCTGCCTTTTTTTTTTTTTTTTTTTTCCCTTGGTGCTGGACTGTAATTCCCTGTACCAGGATGTGATCTATATCCACAATGAACTGTTGATCAGAGAGACCTACTAGATCTCCCAAAACAAACAAGTCAGACTTCTGTCAGAGCACTTGATTACCCACAAGAGGTTAATGGTAAGACCTTACTGCTGAAGACAACAAATGCTGTTGGCATAGAATACAGAGAGACCTTGTTGGAATCTGGAGGAGAGCCAGTCGCCAGACAATTAGCCCATCTAGTTCTGGACAGTGCTACATGAACTTCCAGGGGAAATTGTGAACATCTGTCCATGCAACTCAAAGTCTAAGCAACTCAGAAGCAAACAACCTGATGTGAAGCTCACACAAGTGCAATAGTGGCAGACAGCCATGGTGGGTAAACAACTGGTTTAGGATTGGCTAACAGATCCACTCAGTGGAAAGGAAACCATGTCTGGAACTGGGAAACAAGTCAGAATCATATCCAGATAATGATTCTGCTTTCCATTGTCAAGCTCCCACTAACCTTAGACTATAAGATGAACTACATCCTTTTAATTCTCTTTATTTTTATTTATTTATTTTTTTTTTTTTTCATTTTTCATTTTTTCAAGGTAGGTTCCCACTCTAGCCCAGGCTGACCTGGAATTCACTGTGTAACCTCAGGGTGGCCTCGAACTCATGGTGATCCTCCTACCTCTGCCTCCCAAATGCTGAGATTAAAGGTGTGCCCCACCACGCCCAGCTTAATTCTCTTTAAATTAATAATGGTTATCCCATTTAAGCCGGGTGTGGTGGCACACATCTTTAATACCAGTACTTTGGAGGCAGAGGTAGGAGGATTGCCTTGAGTTTGAGGCCACCCTGAGACTACAGAATGAATTCCAGGTCAGACTGAGCTCGAGTGAGACCCTACCTTGAAAAAAAAATTAATAATGGTTATCCCATTTAACAGGTGAAGACTTCATTCTCCCTTGGAGAATCTGCTTCTCTTTTTCAGATGGGATCTGGACCTGAGAAGATAATCAACCCAGTGTACTCCACCCCGGCCCCAGGTGAAACCTCAGAGGAATTTGGGAAATGATATACAGTGCTGCTTTCTCAATGAATCTAATATCAGCACAAGGGTAAAGGAGATAGACACTGAGGACACTCAACACCTACCAAACCAGAGACCCAGAGGCTCCTGTGTGTCCATCACTGAAGTAGATTTTAAAATGTTCCCAGCATGGCTCAGGGAATTTTGTGGAAGAGGGGGTAGAAAGATTGTTAGAGTCACAATATGGGACATTTTGCACAGAGACATTCCCCCCCCCAACAGTGTATGACCCACAATCCCCTTTGGGTTGACCTGAATCCCCAGTGAGGAAGGCCTCTTCAGAAAAGGGGCAGGGAGGAGGGAAAGGATGGTAGCAACATGTGTTGTTTTCAATAAAAATAATTAAAATAAAATAAAATAAACTCCTAAAGGTTTTAGAGCCTCCCACACACCAGAAGCTGAGTAACAAGTTTTCAAACACATGGTCCTGTAGAGGAAATTTCAGACACAACCATAGGATATAGATAAAGGTGAACCTGTTGAAAATTAGACAGCCACAATCATAGTGGGAAAATAGAAATAAAGATCTTCCAGAAGACATAAATTGCACATAATCCCACTGTATATTGCCATAAAAATAAAGGGAACATAAGAATACTAAGTTATATTGTAATGAAGCTTATATTGTAATGAAGCTTGAAAAGTAATGGAAACCACAAAAACTTTATTAAAGTCTAGAAAAGCTTAAAAGTGTCTTACCCAATAAAGGTAAATTACTAGTCAGTTCTGAACTGACTCTTAAATATTGTAATTTTGAAATTTACCTAAAAACATAAGGTGATAAGAGTTTGTGACATCACAATGAAGAAGCCAATAAACGTGTGCATAAATTAGCTGTGTCAGGTATGTCTACTTCAGGATAAAATATTTTCAGACATGGCCTAGATATAAATTTAAACATCAAATAAAGATATTCTGTATTCACAATTTAAAATATAAAATATTTTGATTAAAGAGGCAAATGACAAATTATTCTGAATGACACCAAACAACCAAAATATATGAGACAACTAAAACATCCATACATACACACACACATACAATGAAAAGACAAAAGAAATTGCACAAGATGGAAATAACATTACCTTGCCATATCATGGAAAGATCAATAGCAATTAAGAAAAATACATGTATAATATACTAAAATTCTTTTATATTCATTAGGATAGTATTTGTAAAAATACCATATAAGGTTGGTACAAACAAAAAAAGGAAGTGTTACCAAGATTTTGGAAAAACTGAAACCCTTATTCATTGCTGGTTAGAATGTGAAATGGGGCATTCAGTGTGGAGAACAGTTTGGAGTTTCTCAAAAAATTAGACACAGAATTACGGTACAATTCACGCATTCTATTTTCATTTATATATCCAAAATAGTAGTGAATGACTAACATATTATATAATAATGTTCAATGTCACAATTAGCTCCTGGCTAATGTATCCTCTTTAGGAGCTTCACACTCTTCACCACTTGGACACATTTTGCAGATGAGTGCATCAAACATGGGATTTAGATCAAGTGATCTTTTGGAAACTAGTTTTTTTTTTATTGTTTCTTTCTTTTTATTTTATTTTATTTTATTTATTTTTATGTATATTATTTTAGTTTTACATTCATAGTGGTGACTCTATTATCCTCTTCCCTGTCTTCCCTCTTCCATAGGGACCCTCATCAATGGGGAATGTGGTTCACGCATTGTGGGGATAATCAAGAGCTATGGGGGATAGGCCAAGTCTCTGTGCATTATGCCCCAACTTGTGGCTCTAACATTCTTTCTGCCCCCCTCTTCCACAAATTTCCCTGAGCCACATTGGGGTCATTTTAGCTTTACTTCAGTGATGAGTTTTGGGAGCCTCTGTGTCTATGAATATCTGGCTTAGTAGGAGTTAGATGTTCTCTGTGTTTATCTCCTTCAGCCTTTTTCTGGTGTCCTGATCCCCAAGCGTACTGAACTCTTGCCCTTCCCCCACATTACTCTATGGTTTCAGCTGGAGCCCTGGTGAGGTGTAATTGGCTGATCCTCCCTTCAGGTTCGTTGTCCATCTGAAAAAGATAAGCAAATTCTCTAATGGAGAGAGAAGTTAGTGCTAGATATATGGGATGGCCATAGATATCTTGGGGGGGAATTTTATATGCATAGGCCCTCTTCTAGCCCACATTTGATGATATCTTGATTGGAGACTGTGCTCATTTTTTTGTACATGGTTTTGACTTATTTCCCAGTTCCAGCAATGAGTTCCATTCCACTGAGTGGATCAATTAGCCAAATCAAGTTTTGTTTTTTTTTTTTTTTTCCTACAGATCGGGCCTTCTTTGTTGCAACATCTAAGGGCTGTGATGACGCAATCTGCACAGAACCAATACAAACACTCCTTTGCAGTCAACATGTTCCTCAGTGTATCCAAACAAATGGACACATGAATTCATGATGTAGGTTTGTACTTGAAACCATAGTATCCACATGGTCTGTTATTGCCTCATGACATGATCCTTGTAACTAATGGAAAATGAGTTCAGATGTTTTGCTTGATGGTTTAGTCTTCTTTGTCCTAGTTTTCTGAGACATTATGGGTCCTGATACCACTAGAGCTTCCCTGGTCTGAGACTGAGCTAGATTCTGGCTTCAGAGACCTAGGTCTTGGCTTCCTCCATATATCACAAATGAGTATCATCTTAACCAACATAAAAGAGAACATTCAAAATTAAAGAGCAATGTAAAAATCCTAAAATCTGAAATAGGGAGGCATGCATTAACTGGATATAGTCAATAATCAGAGTGGTGTGATTTGGAACTTATAAAGTACATACATGAAGCTTTACCAAAAAAGCCTCCAGGGTGGGCCTAGACTGTAAAATAAGTTTTACCCCAGAAAAAACTTGTGCATATTTTTATGCAAAAGTTAGAAGAAAAACATTAACTTCAATTTAAAAATATGATAAAAGGACTAATTTTTAAAAGATGAAATAAATCACCAAAAACAACCACCAAAGAGTGGACATCAAAAGGAACCATTTATATACTGAAAGAGAACCACAAAACATTTTTTGTGTCATATTCAAACATATGATACTTGTTTTTCTCTCATTTGTGGCTTGTAAGTCTTAATATAGACACACAGAATCATTTATCTATTTATCCTCTATTTATATGATGTAAAACCAGAAGCTTGCCTGACTGGGAGAAGGAAGGGTATTAGAAGGAGAGAGAGGGTGAAAATGATGAGGGAATAAGTTGTTAATAAAGTCAAAATACATGATATACTTGAGGGGTCATGGCTTTATGAAACCCCACTATATACAATGGATATACAATGCCAATAAAATAAACTTATATTACTTAATATATATATATACATGGAAGATGATTACCTCTACAAGATGCTGTTAGTTGTACATGATAAAATAATCAGTAAGTAAATTTAGAAAAGTATCGTCAACAACATTGAACAGGTGTATCTTTGCAGGTATTGTTTAAGCCATCCAAGAAAAATACCTTGTGTTTACCTCATTTGGTAGATACCAAAACATTTTTAGTTGGGGGTGGCTCAAACAAAATGGGCTTACCAACTATGCACAATTCCATGGAATATATATCCTGCTTATCTCATCTCCACCCCCCACCCACACACCATTTTATATGGTACCCAAACCACAGAAGGATATCTGTTCACTAGAAAATACTTTATAAACAACTTATTGTGATTTGCCATACAGGAAAAGTACATGTGAGAGAAAGGGAAAATGGTTGTACTTTACCTTTCTCACAAGAACACATGTTCCAACTATTGAACATCTTCCCATTATTAATAACTGACTCTAAGTGCACTATAGTTATCTCATAAGCTACTCACTGGAGAAATGTACTTATTCAGCTTTGTAAATATATTACAGTGTTTGAGTCACAATAGAAAAAGCAATCAATTTTTTTCTAAGCATTCTTTTTTTTTTTTTTTTTTTTTTTCGAGATAGGAACTTGGTCTAGCCCAACCTGGCCAGTCACCATGTAGTCTCAGGCTGGCCTCAAACTCATGGTGATTCTCTTACTTCTGCCTCCCACGTGCTGGGATTAAAGGTGTATGCCACCATGCCTAGCCAGAAATATGTTTTTTTAATATCATTTCAATTTTATTAATTCAAACTCAAAGGCCTAAACAGGTTAAGTCACTTTCTTAACCCAATGTAGAAGTCACTGTGCTACTAATAACTCTCTTCAAAAGTAGACATTTCAGTCTCCTTTTGGAGTACATGCTTTGCCTTGCCAAAATAATCTTTCATTAAACTATCTGTTTATCTCAACTATTTTTTTCCCTTGGAGAAGACAAAAACTGAGGAAAATCATTCACCCAGGTATATGGTCAGCACCTCTGCCTATGCACAGCAGCAGACTAACACCCTCACCTATGTTAGTAATATCAGAGAGGCAGGCCTCAAACCTGTGACTCACAACAAAGTGAGGGGCGACAGAGGTACAGAACCAGAAACTATGCGCATGCCAGAGACTGCACAGAGGCAGGCCAAGCACTTTTGTTCATGCCAGTCACTGCACAAAGAGAGGCCTGACACAAGTCTCCATTGAAAGTACCAGTGACTGGCCTACAATTTGCACCCAGGTAAGAAATTATACAGACACTTTCAACTCCACCCAGTTCTATTTCCTTCAATTTTATTTATTTAATACCTATTTTCAATTTAGTGTCCCATGTTTGACCTGCTTTATTCTCCTCTTACTCCTCCTTCATTGTTAGGCAGTCCCAAAGAACACAGCTTGGTCTTGCGTTGGAGGGCTTTATGTCTCAGCCTCCTGAATGTTTGGATTGTTTGGTTGTCTGATTTGATTTATCTCTTTCTCTTCTCATTATACATTTAATTGGTACTGCCTTATATCGTCTATCAATCTGTATTTCCCCCTTCTATTTTCTTCTCTCTCTTCTAATTTTACTGTTACTCTAACACTATTCACTATTCCTGCTCTGCTTATTTTTTACCATTCTTTTCCTTAGTAACTAATATCTTAGGACACACCATACTTTCTTCAAATCTGTATTCCACCAAAAATATTGGAGTTGAAGAGGTAATAAATGTTAGTTGGCTATTACTGCTTTCATACTGGATATATCTATTGGTTCTGGTTGCTTATGAAGTTAATATTCTATACTTGCATTACAACTGGAGATGTAAATGGATTCCAGTGTTTTAAATACATGGGTTAGGTGTTTAACTACTGAGTTACTCTCTCGGTCCATTATGAGAAAACTGGTATTTTAATCTTGTTACAAACTTGTCCCATGTGAACATTACAAACATTTCCACTGAAGGTTTATGAGTGATTTACAAAAGAATCCTACCAATTAACTTTCCCAAATATGAAAGTCACAATTCAGAAACACAAAAAGCATAAACAAATCAAGGCATAATAACTCATCTGAAAATTATTAATTACTCAGCAATGGACTCCAGGAGAAGTAATTAGTTGAAATCCCAGACAAAGAATTCAAATTCTATGCATGTTAAATAAAATAAAAATTACATGAGTGAATACATTAATCAATCCAAAGAGAACATAAACATAGATACATAAAATAAGGAAGCCAATATATAATACAAAAGAGGAATTCAATACAGGGAAATACCAAAAAAATAAAATTGAAATATTGGAAAGGAAAAAAAAACAATTCCAATAAAACACTCAATGGAAAGTTTTAGCAATAGAAAGGCTCAAACAGAAGATGAAACATCAAGACAAGGTAGATTGATTAGAACATTCAGACAATGACAATGATAAAGTAACTAAGCATGAACAGAAGACATGAGATCTATGGGACATCATCCAAAGATTATATCTATGACTTATGTGCATCAGAAGTTGAATGGATAAAAAATGTAATATATATGTACAAAGAATTCATTCAGCCATAAACAAATAATTGTATTTTGCACAAAATGGAAGCAACTAGATTAGCACATTAAATGAAAGAAGCTAGACTCAGGAAGATAAATATTGCAAGTTATCTCAAACTGGATACTAGTTCACACACATTATCATTTATGTATATTTAATGACAAAAAAGAAGGAAAACTGGGGGAAGGAAGAAGACTAACAAATGGGGAACATGAAGAGGGAAGAAATAGGAGGGTCTTGGCAGATGAGTATGGTTAATGTGCCCACATGTATTTTAAAGTGCTCATTAGTACATAATATATTTGAAAGAAACTGTTCTGTAATCCACAGACATATATACAATGAACATACCTAAATAAAGAACAAATTAGAGCTGAAGAAATTTCTCAGTGGTTAAGGCACTTGCCTACAAAGCCTAATGAATAGAGTTAAATTTCCCTACACATGTAAAGCTGGATGAACAAAGTGGCGCCTGAATCTACACTTCGTTTGCAGTGGATGGAGGCCCTGGCGTGCCCATTCCCTCTCTCTCTCTTTCTCTACCTGCCTATTTCTGTATCTCTTGCTCTCAAACAAATAAATGAATAAATATTTTAAAAAATAAGTAAGCTGAAATATAACACCCCAAATCCCTCCCCCAGTAATACACATCATCCAGCAAGTCTCCACCTCCCAAATTGCCACCAGCTAAGGAAAATGTATTCAAAATACATGAATATTTTCAGGGATATCTAATTCAAACCACAACAATACTGTAATGAAAAATTACTTGACTACATGAAAAAGGTATATATATATATATATATATATATATATATATATATATATATATGTATATATTTAGGAGGTTTATTCTACCTTGTTTCAACAATGCTAACTCTTTTATCTTCCACATATATTTTCAATACACTCAACATCAGCATTTTCTAACTCATTTTTATTTTAGATTTTTGATTTCTATTCTTTTTATTTGGAATATATTTTGAATAGTTTTATGTTGGTATGACTTCAAATTTTATGTCACAGTTGTTCAAAAAATTTTGTAAACATTGACCTAAAAACAATCAGGTAGGCATTCCAAGAAAGTGCAGGAAAAATTATAATGATCTTTATGATCTGCAATACAAACAAAACAAGTTTTTGTTCTTTTTGTTGTTGTTATTGTTGCTGTTTTTGAGGTAGGGTCTGGCTCTAACCCAGGCTGACCTGGAATTCACTATGCAGCCCCAGGATGGCCTCAAACTTAGGATGATCCTTGTACCTTTGCTTCTGGAGTCCTAGGATTAAAGGCATGCACCACCACGCCAAGCTAAAAGTAAAATTTTTAAAACATACAGTGGTGATGCTAACTCACACTCTGCCATAATAATGAAAAGGAAACAAATATATATATATATCTTCATGCAAAACTATCTAGGATATTCAAATGTAAAGGAGCAAAACAGAAAACTAAAAATAAAAACACCCAGAAATATGAAAGTGTATTTCCTGGAAAGAAGAATGATTAGACAGGTTAAGTTAGGTCTGAAAATCAGGGTACCTGAAGGTTGACAAGACAATTCAGACAGAATCTTGTGAGGAATCTGACCTCAGGGGTACATTACCTACAAACCTGGCTACTACTTTTCAAAGTAGTAGGATTGGTCTAGGATGCAGTGAAGATATGATCAAGTCATACAAATACACTTTATATATTAAAGGAACAAAACCCATATGAATCATATGATAGAAAATATTGGTTATGAAAGATTACAACATACTTTAAAAATTGTGACAACAGGGCTAGAGAGATGGTTTAGTGGTTAAGGCATTGGCCTGTGAAGCCTAAGGACCCAGGTTCGACCCAGAACCCATGTAAGCCAGATGCACAAGGTGCATGCATCTGGATTATAATTGCAGTGGCTAGTGGCCCTGCTGTGCCCATTCTTCTTCTCTCTCTCATAAAAAATTAAAAATAGTGACGACAAAATCAGAGTCACTTAAGGGAGGATACTTCAAAAGGGTCAATCACAATTAGAATAAGCTCAGAAAGTACTTTCAAAACTGAACATGAAGACATAACGCATACACTCATAACACCCACAAGAAAAACTATAGAAATAAATCAATATATGTCCATATCTTTTGCAGTGTTGCAAAGTCAAGGATATAGTAGCCCTCTAAAGCATAC
Source organism: Orientallactaga sibirica (assembly GCA_036365145.1). NCBI lineage: Eukaryota > Metazoa > Chordata > Mammalia > Rodentia > Dipodidae > Orientallactaga > Orientallactaga sibirica. The sequence goes on along the minus strand of JAEOAD010002522.1, from coordinate 49,137 downwards.
TCAAAAACTCAAAAAGGAAATCAATGGACAGGACTCACCCTTCTAAGGTTCATGGAACATTCCAAAAGAGGCAGTTGAGGGGTTGGAGAGATGGCTTAGTGGTTAAGAACTTGCTTGTGAAGCCTAAGGACCCTGGTTCAAGGCTCGATTCCCAAGTACCCAGATGCACAAGATGGCACATGCATCTGGAGTTCATTTGCAGTGGCTGGATGCCCTGGTGCACCTATTCTCTCTTTCGTCTCTCTCTCTCTCTCTTTCTGCCTTTTTCTTTCTCTGTCTGTGTGTCACTCTCAAATAAATAAATGAAAATAAGCAAAAAAATATAAAAAAAAAAAAGAGGCAGTTGAAGGAATGTTAAGAGCTGGCGGATGGGGAGGAATGCTATGGAATGGTGTTGTCTAGGCATGATATAGCTGTTATAGTTATGAACTCATAGTAGTAGTGGTTTCCTGCACAAGATCTGTGTAAGATTGGGTCAGTTGACATTCTATTATGGACAAGAGAGGGGCTTTGGAGGCTACTCCCCAACCCTGAGGAATTATTGGCAGTTAATGATTATTAGGGAAGGTAGAGACATTTTTTTCAGTGAGGTAGCCACTAGTAAGTTACCCATGATCTTGTAAATAAACTCCATTAATGTTCATGCATGTGACCTTAAGTAAACACAGTGGCTCACAAAATAAAAGATAAGAAAGTAGGAGGGTGACTAGAAGGGAAGAAAAAAGGGTCCAATGAGAGTGGTAGGGGTATGCAATAGGTGGCAATTGTTATCAAAACACATGATATGCATGCAAGAAATTATTTTAAAGTATGATCAAATTTAAGTTAAGGACAAGAAATATTGGGTTAGTCTAAAATTTCAATGAAAATTATTCACATGAAGATGACTGACATACTTAAAATTTTGATCACAATGTAAAAATGAACATATAATAGCCACAAATTCCTAGCCAGGCTGACCACAGATTAGGATGCTAACTTTAGCACATAGAGAAAAGAATACATTCTTATATATGTGTATACAAGTCACTGGGACAGTATAGGAGTATAATGAATAATTTGGAAGGAACAACACTAGAGTGACAAGCATACATGAGAAACTACCTAAAAATAGAGTAGTCACAGTCCAATGAAAGAAGGAGATAATTTCAGAAGACATAAGTTAATCACCTTAACATGTAACCCAATAATTTATCAAGGAACTACATTACATCCTAGATAAATTCTACTACTGTATTCAAAAATCAAGGACAAGTTATTCTCTCATTAAAGTCCAGAGCACCTAAAAAATGTTACATAAAATTGGTGAATTAAAAGACTAGCCTAAGTGGCATCTTACTGAACCTATAAGAAGATGACTATGGTTCAGAATTGTAAGAAAACCTTCTCACCTCTCAATTCAAAATCCAGCCAAGGGCTGGGCATGGTGGCGCACGCCTTTAATCCCAGCACTCGGGAGGCAGAGGTAGGAGGATTGCTGTGAGTTCAAGGCCACCCTGAGACTACATAGTTAATTCCAGGTCAGCCTGGGCCAGAGTGAGACCCTACCTTGAAAAACCAAAAAAAAAAAAAAATCCAGCCAAGATGGCCAACTCTTCTCACTGCAAGAATTGGCCTAGGCTAGGCAAAAAAGGTTAAGATGAGAGATTGATATACACTTGAAGCCAAAAAACAAATCATTCAAGGAAAAGACATTTAGAGATTAAGGTACCATTCATATTGTGAAAAAAAAAGATTTTCAAACTAATTTTTAGAAGCCCAGTCACATACTAGACCTTTATAATGACCCTGAAGTAAAAGAAAAGAAAAACTACCAGAAGGCATAATTTAAAAAGTTGAGGCACTTGATATTGGAATAAGAGAAATGAAAAGGTGAGAATACTTAAGCATATGTTAAAAAATCTTCCAGAATCATGACTAAAGGTATAATCACACAAACCCAAAAATATTGAAAATTTCTTACTTAAGAAAGGCAAATTATGAGTCACATCTAAGCTGACTCTTACATTTTGTGTTTTTAAAATGACCTGAAAAATATAAAAGGTGAAGTTTCAGACCTCACAATGAACAAGCTGGCTAAACAGGATCAGATTTATACTACCAGGATGGGCATGGTTTAGGATATTGAATATTTACATAAATCCTCAATATAAATTTAAAAACAAAAACAAAGAGGCTTTCTAATAGTACAGTAGGAAATCTGTTGTGAGTAAAGGCATAAAAAATATGGAGTATTTAGTTGCAATAACCAAAACCTCCCCAGGTTGTACGGAGAATGCTATAAACAGACCATTAAATTTGCAGTGAAACAAAGAAGAAAACAGTCCACAAAACGCAAATGAAAGCACTGCCTTATCTCATCTTTGTAGGAATGATACCAATAAATACATGTAACAAATTGGAACTTTAAAATCAAAGGTAGATGCAAAACCCCACAAAGATAGAAAAAAGGAAAAATAATTACCTGTTACCTAGTAAAATTGAGGAATCAGACTCAACTAAGCTTTCTTTTAAAAAAACATGTAGATGAAGGTTACCAGGAAAACCTACACTGCAAGAAAGATTCTAAGACCAGTAAAAATGCCAACCAATAATGACATATTTCCATTGGTAGGATAGAACCAGAGTGTGAAATTAGATTTAACCAATAATAGCATAGACACTTTAAACAGAAAACCAAACAACAAAAGATATCAAAACCATCAAAATTTTTAAAATGTAATAAAACTTTAGTCAGACAAATTAATTTTTAAAAGAAGCAATCAATTGCTAAAATCAATCATACCTGAGGGTATATCAAAAAGAGATCTTCATTCAGAAAGGACAAACCAGAGTTTTTGAAACTCTCATAAGCATGGTTTTACTACTTGTAGCAGACAGCTTCAGGTTCACTGAGATGAACTTCCAGACCAGGCACAGTTATGGAGGAAGGGATATTATTTATTGAAGGTTACAGATCCAGGGGAAGTTCCATAATGGCAGGATAAGCAGCCTGCTCTCACAGGACCAGACAAGAGAGCAAAGCCAACCAGCCACACAGCATACAGAGAAAAAAAAAAAAAAAAACTACAGCCAAGCCACAGCAAGCTTCAGGAACTCCTATTAGGCACACCTTGCATATCTTTACAATGGAATCTCAAACCCACCACCACACCTTAAGATTGGCCCCCAGTGACATTGCCTCTAGCAAGGTGATTGTAGATGCAAACTGTAACTAATAAAACACTGAATATATTGGGGGACATATATTCAAACTACCACATTCTGCCCCTGGCCCCCAATAGATTTAGTTCCTGGCCCCCAATAGATTTATAACTATCAGACATTGTAAATTGTACTCAGTCCAATTTCAAAGGTTCTCACAGTCTTGACCAACTTAAGATAGTGAGTCCTGTAAAATCAAACAAGATAAATACTTTCAACATGTAAAAGCACAGAGTAAGCATTTTTAACTGGTATAAGGCATAGCAAGGAGAAACTAGAACAATGCAAACTCAACCACCAAGAGCAATCATCAAACTTCTGCAGTTCAAGTTCAATATAACCAGGGACTGACAGTCTCCAGGTTTTCCAATTCTGCCCCTCCAGCTGGGCAGAGTAGCCAGGGAAAACTTTCATCCCATGCCAACACTGCATTCCATGGTAGTCCTTGCATAGTCCTGGTATATCCAAAACATCTTCAGGTCTCCATGCAAACCACGGTCCATCTTTCAAAGGCTCTTCCAGCCTATTCCTGAGGGTTTTCATGCCCTGCCTCATGCCGCATCTCAGCAGAGGCTCCTGGAACCATGTGCAATTCATGACCATTTCATGCACTTTTCATGCTTCCAAAACTAATACCAGGTGTGCAGGACACAGCCATATTCTTAATCCAGGGACGAAATAAATCATAGCCTTGAAAAGCAGGTTCCTTCTCCAGTTAACACTCATTCAAAAGAGTTTGCATTTCTAACAGTCTTTCCTCAGGTATCCTCTCCATTGTTTTAATGTAAAGCAGTCAGGCCACCTTCCTTCCACCTTCCTTAAGATTGCTAATGTGGTTGACTATAGCAGCTCCATTAACCTAAAATAAGTCTCAGTGCCTCTAATTTTAACTTGCTTGACGTTTTCCAACTTAAAATCTTAAAATCTCATTCCGATATCTTTAGCCAAGCACATCAGTCTATTACAAATTTAACCTTGATCAAACTTTCTGGGTCTGGATAGCGGAACATAGCCATCCTTTATGCCAGTAGCCCATTTCCAACAAAGTCCTCTGCACTCTTTCCTTCCCCCTTAGAAAGCTCATAAGCCAAGCCTCAAAGTTCAATACTATCTGCACTTAGCATTATCAAACTCTCATCAGAATAGTCCATAAAACTTGGTTTACCACTCCAGAAGGCATCTTCAGTTGCAAGCACCAAGTCCATGTCCATTCCTCCAAAACAAAGGTTCCAAAAGATGAATATCCACACAGTCAGGTTCATCTCACCCCACAGTCCTCGGTACCACTTTGCTGTAGCAGACAGCTTCAGGTTCGCTGAGATGAACTTCCAGAACAGGCACAGTTATGGAGGAAGGGATATTATTTATTGAAGCTTACAGATCCAGGGGAAGTTCCATAATGGCAGGATAAGCGGCCTGCTCTCACAGGACCAGGCAAGAGAGCAAAGCCAACCAGCCACACAGCACACAGAGCAAAAAAAAAACTACAGCCAAGCCACAGCAAGCTTCAGGAACTCCTATTAGGCACACTTTGCATATCTTTACAATGGAATCTCAAACCCACCACCACACCTTAAGATTGGCCCCCAGTGGCATTGCCTGTAGCAAGGTGATTATAGATGCAAACTATAACTAATAAAAAACTGAATATATTGGGGGACATATATTCAAACTACCACACTACTTAAACTTTACTTGAAGGAAAACTACCTTTATGAGATACTATGGGCCTGAGGAAGTCATCTTTCACTAAATTTATAAAAGTAGTAATTTATAAAAGTTAATGAAATTGTCTTTAAAATTTAAAACATTATTTTATCTTCTTTTGAAAATTTCACATGTGTGTGTATTTTGATCTCAAATTGTATGTTCTCTGGTCCTGTGAAAGTATACAAGAATAATACATAGTGAATATTATCTCTCTCATTTAGTAGATATCAAAACATTTATTAGCTAGACTATAGCCCAGGTGGTACAGTGCTTGCTTCACCTACAGAAGAGCCTGGATTTCATTAGTAGCACCAACACAAAAAATATTGTCATGTTGTAGGTTATAGAATCTCATGTGGAAGTATGATTGTTCCTTGAAAAAATTTTGTGAAACAACACTTAAGGATTTATAATTTCTAACATTCATGTGCAGGATAGGGAAAAGGCCAGTCTGAGTCCTTTATTCGACACACACTGTGACCCAAAATATTGAAAGTTTCCCCATAATGAAAGGACTGACTCGAAACGCAGTGACATTATAGCTCAAAATTTTGTAGAAACAAAAAATTCCTGTACTAACTTTCTTATTAAGGATACCAGCAATATTCAGACCAACTTTTTAATATTTATATATTTATTTATTTATTTGAGAGTGAAGAGAAAGAAAAAGAGGGAGTGTGAAAGAGAATAGGCCTCCAGCCACTGCAAATGAACTCCAGATTCATAGGCCACCTTGTGCATCTCGCTTACATGAGTACTGAGGAATCAAACCTGGATCCTTTGGCTTTGCAGGCAAGTGCCTCCAGCCTAACCTTGATATATATAATGTTTTTGGAGCTAGAACAAACTCGCAAGATATTTTCATAAGTAAACATGTAAGTCAAACACATTTGTGATACACAGAAGAAGTATTGAAATATATTTTGACAAGATATTTTGGAGTTTTCACATGTCAATGAAAAAGATCTATCCATAAAATTTCACAAAAATGGAAAAATAAGAAAATTTGAAATATATCAGCCCAAGATGGCACTGACACTTTGTTCCCAGGAATATGACCAGCACCACAATATTTTGATGGGGATTCTGACTTTATAATTGAAAAGAAACCAAGATAGACACATGTTCCTGGTGCCAGGATGGTTGTGGACTATGATACTTAAATTGAGCACAAACAAAAGATTCATTTGATAATGGGATAAGGAAACAATAACTTGGATGTATCATAAGAGACTGCTGAAAATTAGACAATTACAAGTTCCATAAATGAAAAGGTGATAATAGTAGGAGACACCAATTAAATAGACCCCATTACATAGCTGAACAATAGCCCATAAAGGCAGAAAAATATCTAAATACTACCGACTTGGGATTTATAAGTCAAAGAAAAGTTACTTTTCCATGAAGTCCAAAAGAAAGTTAAAAAATCATGTTACCTGGTAAAAATGAATTGCCATGTATTACAGAGGTAACAAGAAGGTTCCCATAACAACAAAATACTGAAGATTTTCTGACCTCACAATAAACAAGGTAATCAAGATTGACACCTGTACCCACTGCCAGAATTGCCAAATTATTACCTATCAGGATTTAATCAAATGATTTAAATAAATTGAAAAACAAAAGCCAAACAAGAAACTAGGAAAACAAGGAGGACTGTCATGAGTTCCAGGTCAGCTTGGACTACACCCTACTTCAATAAAATGATATAAAAATAAAAATAAAATAAAATATAAAGTATGTATCAAACAACTAAAAGTAGACTGTTAAGAGTACAGTGCAGCAAGCTGGGCATCGTGGCACATGCCTTTAATCCCAGCACTTGGGAAGCAGACTTAGGAGGATCACCGTGAGTTCAAGGCCACACTGTGACTACATAGTGAGTTCTAGGTCAGCCTGAACTAGAGTAAACCCCACCTTGAAAACCAAAAAAAAAGAAAAAAAAGAAAAAAAGTACAGTATAGTGAAACTGAGGATGAAGAAGATCCATGAGATGGAATTTAAGCCATTACCTGATTGTAGCAGTATGCTTCTCATTGTTAGGACTAAACAGAAACAGCTTATGGGAAGAAATGATTAATTTTAGGCTTTTAGTGTCAAGAGAAAGTCTTATCATGGTTGGAAAAAGCGTGACAACAGGTTCACATCTATCTGCATCAGCAGCAAGGAGAGTAGTCCAAGTGAGCTCGCCTTGAACATCCAGTGGGCTGGTTTGATAAACCTCAGGTCCACTCCTAGTGATACACCTCTTCAAGCAAGGTTCCCTCTCCTAAAGTCTCCACCAGCTGGGGACTGAGTAGGAAGCTTAATTACAAGCACTTATGACTATGGAGGACCTTTTTTTATTCAAATCAGCATATTGACCATACTTCTAAATACACAGACATACATGAATAAAATGAACATAATGACCTGGCACACTCTAAAGTCATAGAGGTAAAATCCCACACAAAAAGAGAAATATATATATATATATATATATATATATATATATATATATATATCTTGGAAAATGTGATTATTCAGATTGGTACAATCTTAAACAGTGTGTATGTAGATGAGGGTTACCAGCAAAACCTATGACCATCAGGAAAATTCTGAACATAGTGAAATTCTAACAAAGAGTGATATATTATAAATCTTATGAGAGGTTAGAGAATGAAATTACACTTACCATTGGAATCAACAAAGAGCATAAGTCTATTCAAATAAAACCATTACAAGCTGTACATGGTGGCACACAACTTTAGTTCTAGTATTCAGCACTCCAGAGCAGAGATAGGAGGATTGCTCTGAGTTGCAGGCCAGCCTTGGACTACAGAGTTCCAGGTCAGTCTGGCCTAGAGTAAAACCCTACCTCAAAAAAAAAAAAAAAACATTATAATCCAAAAAACAGTCTATCCACATTCACAAATTACAAACTTTTCATATTGAGCATTACAGGGACGCATTCAAAGGTACACTTTTCCCACTAAAAAGATAACCACTGAGTAATTAAAATCATCATTATTAGGGCTGTATGACTTGAACTTTACCAGGAAGATTACTGCCATAAGATGATTTGGTTCACATCTGAGAAAATAATTATTCACTAACACATTTAGAAAAGATAATTTAAGAATATTGATCCAGTAGAGACTTTGCAGGTCCTTTTAAAGCCACCCAGAAAAGTGCATAGTGAACATGACTTCCCCCAGTCAGTGGATGCAACAGTGCTTTCTTTTATTTTTCTTGATCGCTTCTCGGCCTTTTGGCTAAGATCAAGTGTAGGATCTGTCCTTATCAGTTTAATATCTGACATATCCTCTATGTTTTATTTTCCTTAACAGAGACAATGTCACCAAATAGTGAACATTTTTATATTGCTAGTGACTAAGCATATGCTACAAAGTTATTGATTATATGGATCATGGTTTTGACAAAAATGTGTCTTGTGCATGACACATACTTCTATTCAGTCTGGATAAAAGATACCTCTGGGGGCTAGAAAAATGGCTTAGTGGTTAAGGTGCTTGCCTGCAAAGTCAAAGGACCTTGGTTCAATTCCCCAGGACCCACATAAGCCAGATGCACAAGGTGGCACATATTTATGGAGTTTATTTGCAGTGGCTGTAAGCCCTAGTACGCCCATTCTCTCCCTCTCTCTCTCTCTCTCTCTCTCCATCTATCTCTTAGCCCTTTTCCCTCACTCAAATAAATAAATATTTTTTAAAAAAATATTTTAAAAAGGTACCTCTGACCAGGGCTCTGAACATTAGCAAAGGGAAACAAGGAAATATTTACACAGACTCCAAATATGCTTACTTAATTCTACAAGCCCATGCAGCTATTTGAAGGGAGAGAGGTTTGTTAACTATCTTGGAAACTCCAATATAACATTGTAAGGCAATTCTAAATCATCTTAGAGATAGTACCCGCTTGAGTTAGCAGTCTTACACTGTCATGGGCATCAGAAGGGAGAAGACCCAGTGATCCTAGGAAATCATTTGGCAGATTCTGCTGCTAAGGCTACAGCTCTAAAGACAGAAGGGATGTGTCCCCTTCTATGGGAGGATTCCTTCCTCCCACCAGAAAGGCCACAATATACCCCAAGAGAAACACTGAGGCACGAGAGGATGGCTGTAACTTATAGCACAGTAGATGGTAGGTTACCTCTGATGGCCATATATAGCTGTCTAAGTCCTTACAATGGAAAACTTTGAGGTCTCTTCATCATATGTGTCATTTAGGGAGAGAAAACTCAAACCAACTAACAAAGAGAATGCTCATAGGCAAGGGAATAACTACTACAATGGCTCAGATAGTTCAATAGTGTGCAGTTTGTCAAAAGATTACCTGTTGTAATAACCACCTATCCCCTCCTGGGAATCAGGAACAAGGGAAATACCCAGGGAATGACTGGAAAATAGATTTAACCCACCTGCCAGAGGGCCCTAAAACCCACTTGCTATTGGTATTGGTAGATACTTTTACTTGGTGCACAAAGGCCTTCTCCTGCTAGACAGGAATGGTTCAAGAAGTAGTAAAGGCTTTATTAGGTGAAATCATCCCAAGATTTGGAATACCCAACAACATACAGAGTGACAATGGGCCAGCCTTTAAGGCAGAAATCACTCAAAAATTCTCCTAGGCCTTGGGGATACAATTTAATCTCTATTATGTCTGGCACCTCCAGTCCCTTAGATAGGTAGAAAAGAATAATGGCCTACTTAAAATATACCCAAAATAAGCTAATGCAAGAAATCCAGGCCTCCTGGACCAAACCATTGACTCTAGCTTTAGTGCAGTTGAAGAGCACTCCAGAACAATTGAGGTTAACTCCTTTTTCTATTATATGGCAGACCGTTCTTTCCCAGGGACCTGCTACATAACCCTGAGACTACTCAGCTAATTACAGAATCAGGTAAGTTCTAGCAGGTCTTCTCAGAAATAAAACAAGGAGGCCCTAAGGGGGCAATATTGCCAGGTTCTCCTCATTTTTCCCAGGTGAATTAGTTTTAATAAAGACATTTAAGGAAAGTACCTCCCAAGAACTTATCTGTGAGGGCCCTTACACAGTTGCTCTTTTCTACCCTATGGCTGTCAAAGTGACAGGCATAGATTCCTGGATTCATAACACAAGGGTCAAAATGTGGCATGCTTTTCAGGAGACTTCACAGGAATCCATGACCAAAAGTAGCTCCTACACCTGTCAACCCATGGAAAACATCAAGCTACTTTTTAGATGTGCGTTGGCTCAAACATAAGAAAAGTTCTTACTCCTGACATTTGTGACACTTTCTTTTTAAGTGTTTTAATAAAACATAATAATTTAAGTGTTTTAATAACCAATGTCAAAACTCCATAATTGGAGTTACCAGAGCTATAAAAGCCAGGTCATAAGGCCACAGGAGATGATGAAACACTGATAATGTGTTTTACACTGGCCCTCTGGTAAGTCACATGTCTTCCTGATCATACAGGACATGGAGACACATAAACAAAAAAAATCAGTGTACAATCTATAACTGGAGAGTCACAAAAGAGGAAAATCAGTTCTCCAGGCTTCCCTAAAGAGGGGAGATTACTTGGCCAGCATGGCCCTGACTCATCATGATAGATGACACCAAGGCTGAGGGAGCTATATAGAGGTCCCTAGAGTCTCTTAGGGAGCCATTTTAATCTCAAAAAGTACATCCTTGATTAAATTTTGGCTACATGCTTGGTTTTCAATACTCAGAAAGAAAACAATGTAACCAAACACAAAGAGGCACAGCAAAGCCTAGAACAAGACACAGAAAGATAACTTTACTCTCTTTTTCATCACAATGCCTTATTTTCAATCCTTGTTGGTGTTCAGTTTTCCCATTATACTCAAATACTCTCTTATCTCTATTCATTTACAGGCATCTCACACTCAGATGGTCATACAGCAATCCATCTCCATCTGTGCAGGCCTCTTCGATCAGCTGATCACTCACCACTTCTAAACAGACTGCCAAATATTGCAAACTCACAATGCTCAGATTGCGACAGAACAGGATATTAGATTACTAGATTTCTCTTTTGGGCCTTTAGATACCCCTTTTGGGACAGACTCTAACTGCAATTAGTCTACAACTCTGTTCAGCAGGAAGTAGCTAAAGACTGATCAATCATCATCGCCTTTCCTCTAACAGCAATTAGCATTTATTCTCATGAGAGGGAGATAGTAGCATTAGGGATAGGCAGTTAGACAAGAATGGCCATAGGAGAAATATGAATCTTAATATCTGTCTGCCAAGCAGAGATAAAACAAACAGCAGCTGCTTAATGTCACACATTCATCCTACTGTTTGCGGCAGCTGCCACAGAGCTTGAATTACTCAGGTGTATGCAGAGTTTAGGTATGGCTCCTTCTAGACGCTGCACCTAGGTGTGGTGACTTCTATATTCATCCCAGACCCAAGATAAAAACCTGGCTACTCATGAGGCTTTTGGTGGGCTTTTTTCCCTCTATTTTCTGATACTCTATAGTCAGAGAAACTTATTTAGTAACGAACTATAAAAATGATCCCTGAAAGTATAGCCTTCTCTCTCTCTCTCTCTCTCTCTCCCTCTCTCTTTTTTTTTCTCCTAGGCTGTTCATCTCCCAGCAAATGGCATTTTTGCCACCTATAAGGCTTTGTCCTTCCCATTCTGGTAGCTTGGCTGCTATTATGGTAGGAAAGGATGATTTGTTGTTGCCTTATTTTTAAAGTCTCTTTTATATTATTTTTCTTTTTTTTCTAGGCTCATGGGTTTTTACATGAGCCCTTACACCATGTGGATTTACCCACTCCTCACCCTTTAGTTTCTGGACTTTATGGAATAAGGTGTAATAATTCACTAAAGTACTCCTTTTCAGTCTTGTTTTATTTCAATTCTTTGGTAAAGCAGACATGAGTTGGGTTTGAACCCTCAAAAGTAAATCCTGTCTCAGTATGATGGTTAATCTCTGATTGTCAACTTGAAAGGATTTAGAATCATCAAAGAAACAAGTCTCTGATAATATATGAGGGATTTTCTAAATTAGATGAACTGAGGTGGAAGTACCCATCCTCAATGGCGGCAGTACCATCCCATGGACAGGGTTCCTAGACTGTATATAAACGAACAAGTTGAACATTCAGTATTTATTGCTCTACTCTGATTCCTTCTGTGGACTCAGTGTGACCAGCTCCTGCTGCCATTATAGACTTCCCTTTGAAACTGCAAGCCAAAATTAACCATTTCCATCATGAGTTGGTACTGGTCCTGGTATTTGTTGATCACAACAAGAAAGTAACCACCACACAGAATATTTCTATGTATTTCCAGCTGGCCTGGGCCTTGTTATGTATAGGGTAGGGTGACCCTAAATTCACTTGTAATATTTATGTTTTGGCAGGCACGAATCAATGGTTCAAGCCACTCCACCTAGATATGTTTTTGATAGCTTTTTGTGATTAAGCCCCATCTGGCAGGGCCTTTGCTAAGTAGAGCCTTGCTGGATGTAACTAGGGGGCTGGCTTTGAGGTGTTATAGCCCAGACCCACTTGCCACACTGAGATTACTCACTCTACTTTCTTCCTGATACTATTGAGATATAATGCCCAGCTGACTGCTCCTGCCATGTGTTCCCAGCAAGTGAAGCTTCTTCTCAAAACTTTAAGCCAAAAATAAACCCTTTTTTCCATAAACTGCTCTGGTTATGTGGTTTTGTTTTTTTCCCATCAATGAAAGTTAACTGCTACATACCTTGTCTAGGTGGTGTTTTGGATGTAAAATGTGCCCCATGGCCTTGTGTGTTTATGATTCAGCCTCATACTTAGTCCTCAGCAGGTGGAGCCTTTAGAAGGTTGAGCCTTGTTGGAGCAGGTGTGTTACTGGGGGAAGACCTTGAGCATTATTAGTCCAGCGTCACTGGGTTTTACAAGGAGTTTACTCTCCCTACTTCCTCCCTGCTGTTATGTGATGGTGTGAGCCAGCTTTCTTCTTCTGACCATGCTTTCCTGGCATGAAGAAACTTCCCCTTAAAACTTTAGATGAGAAATAAATCCTTTTTTTCTACCATAACCTGTTTCTGATCAGAAGTTTTGTCCCACTGATACATTTGGGTATTATGTGTGAACATGTGTGCAAACCAGTCTGCTTTCATTCATATTAGATATTGTGTGCCATCATAGAGGTACACTGTTTTCTTTTTGAGTCTGTTGTGTTCCTACACTTACCAGTATTTCCTTTCCTCATACCAAAGCTCCTCAGCACTGCCAAATCTCAGTAAAGGTCATAAGGCTATGCATTTGGAATAAAATATGTGGTTGGCCTATTGAGGCATTCTGCACTGTCTATCAAATCTGGTCACTTCTCTCCATTCTTCATTCCCATGGTCTGCCTGGTCAGAAAAGTCATTTATTGCCAAAATAATTGCATCAGCTGTTTAGTTGATCACCATGGCTGCTATGTGGATATTTGCTGGTCTAATTTGCAGTAAAGCATATTTTCTTTCTGTAATCAAGATGAAACTGAGCTGGAAGCTTCTCCCTGCTAGATATCTTTAATGGGGTTAGAAGATGCTACACAGGCAGGTAGGAGAAAACTGCTTATTAATAGTCTTACTCAGCTTTGTACCCTGCATACTATACTACTCATAGTATACTCCTGACCTGTCAGGTGAGATGTGCCCACTTTTACAATAGTTGCATGACTGTTATGAGAATAAGAATCTGATTTCTGGTTAGATTTGAGGTAAGAAGAAATACATGTCTGGTTCTGTGTATGTGGTCAAAAGCCTGTGGCTGGGGAAGTCATTGGCCTTAGTGGGCAAGGTACTACTTTTGTTTTGCTAAATGAACAGGATGTTCCTTTCAAATTGCCTTCTAAATATTTTTTTGCCTTCTATATATTATTTATGCATGTAGATTAGTGCTGCTGTCAGCTTGGGTAAGAGAAGCTGCTTTGTATATTGAGGGGCAGGGATTCATATTTGGTCAATGTCCTGAAAATAAGTGAATGTTGTATTCTCAATTGAATTCGTAATGAATGGTAGAATTCATTCCTAAATGGAATATTTTTATCACTTCCTTCAAGGCTCTGAGAACATTACAAAAGTTGGAAGAAAAAGAATGTAAGAGCTGGAGGAGAGAAAGGAGTTTTGTGGAAGTCTGTCTTGCAGACATGGCATGGCTGTTGTACTCATGAACCCATCACAGTAGTGATTACCTATACAAGCCCTGCACAGGATTGGGCCCTTCAACATTCCATCATGGAAGGAGGAGGAGCTTATGAGGGATTTACTTGACAGTTAACAGTAGGTAGGAAGGAGGGGCATAAAAGGTCTCATCCTTCCCTAAGGGTTCTATAGGCAGTTAATGGCTGCTGGGGGAGGGACAGACCTGTTTCATAAGTGATGTAGACATTGTTAAGTTCCCCCTCCCCTTGTAAATAACTCCTATCTATGCTCCTATAAGCTGCCCTATTTAAATTCATTGGGTCAAGAAAATGTTTAGGGCTTGAGAGATGGCTCAGTATTTAAAGCACTTGTCCGTAAAGTCTAAGGACCTAAATTTGATGTCACAGGACCCATGTAAAACCAGATGCATAAGGGAGTGCATACACAGAGTTTGTTGCAGTGGATAGAGGCCCTGGTGTACCTATCCTTTCTTTATCTGCCTCTCTCTTTCTCTCAAATAAACAAATAAATAAAATTTAAAAAAAATAAGCTTCTACTAGTTGTGAAAGGGAAGGTTTAAGCAGAAGTTTGAGGGGATAAGAAAGCATAATGAGGATGAATATGATAAAACTATAGTATATAAATGTATGGAAATAGCTTAAAGCAAACCGTTATTAGGTACAATTAATACAAGATAAAAACATGAAATTTATAATTTAATAAGTACTAAAAGACAAGTCCTTTAAAAATATTTATTTATTTGAGAGAAGGAAAGGGAGAGAGAAGGGAAGAGGCAGATAGAGGTAATGGGCATGCCAGACATATGTGCCACCTTGTGCATCTGGCTCATGTGGGTCCTGAGGAATGCAACCTGGGTCTTTAGGCTTTGTAGACAAGTTCCTTAACCTCTAAGCCATCTCTCCAGTGCTCACAAGACTTATTATGGGATTCCCTGGCTTAATCTTCCAGATTAAGCTTCCTGATCGACAGTGCTTGACATAGTCAGAAGAGGGATTATAAAATATTATAGTGCACCACATCCAGTCACTGCAAACAAACTCCAGATGCGTGTGCCCTCTTGTGCGTCTAGCTTACATGGGTTCTGGGGAATCGAACCACGGTCCTGTGGCTTTGCAGGCAAGTGCTTTAACCACTAAGCCAAGTCTCCAGCCTGAGGCCTATAATTCTTCATGCCTACCAAGCTTGTTGTGATGTCATGATGATGGTCTATGCTGCCGGGGTCCGGCCCTAGCATCAACAAGGGGTGAGATCACGAATTTTGGGATGAACAGGAGCGGTGAAAACGAAACAAAACTTAGGACATGTTGGTACAAGCTGATAGGTCGGGCTTCAGCAGCGAGCCATTTTTCTTCTCTCTCTCTCTTACTCTCTCTCTCATTCTCTCACTCACTCATTCACTCAACTCTCTCTCATTCATTCTCTTTCTCTTTTTCATTTTCCTTTTCTCCTTCTCTTTCATTCTCATGCTCTCTGGCTTTTCTCTCGCTTGCTCGCTCTGCTCACTCTTGCTCGCTCGCTCTGCTGTGCTATGCTCTCGCTCTGCTGTGCTATGCTCTCACTGCCTCTTGCCACAAAACCTCAGTCTTTTATATTTCTCATACAAGGAAATAGGATTCAAAAGGAAAAAGGCAAAAACAAAAGCGCCCAAATTTGACATGCATGCATAATCTTTAAAATTACAAGTACATAATATTTCCAGGAAAGTTAGCCCAATCCCTTACAATCATTATGAGCAAGCACTATTAACCATTAGCTGTGAAAAACATCTTTAAAATTACAAATACATAATGTTTCCAGGAAAGTTAACCCCATCCCTTACAATCTTTATGAGCAAGCACTGTTAACCATTAAATGTGAAAAACACCTTTGAAAAACACCTTGACCAATTCTTTTTTGAATAATGGGGCACTAGCTCCTTGTGGTTTCTTTTTCATTGTTAAATGTTGATCCTATTTTCAGTTGCAAGTTAGCAAAGGTGAGAGACAGATTGGCTACAACAGGTGCCTATTATTCAATTATAGTTAACTCAGTAAGTCTTTCTTTTCCTTTCTCCAAGCAATAGTTTATAACTTAATCATTACATCCAACTTGCATTTGCTAAGCGTATGCCCGAATTAAGTCTTTATGAAGTTGTACTTTCTCATCTTTTGGATAAGTCATAGGGTCTCAAATCCCTAACAGCTAAATAATAAAACCTAATGCATCAGCCCATTTTCCTCTGTAGTCTCTCCTGTCCCAGATCCTAAGTCTCACTCTCCCACTCTTAGGGTCACACTGATATTGACCACCTGGAGGAAGCAAGCTTTTAGGATCAAATCTATGCCCCTCATGAGTAGCCTGAAGGGGTTCTCACCATTTATTGTTGTAATAAACCCTTTTTTTTTCCATTCCATTTTTTTGTTTGATCTGGGAACACATCTCCTCTTGTCTAAATAATACTATTCCACAAAATCACCTCATCAGAAGCTGGCAGTACTTCTAACTCCCGGGGGTCATGGCTGGCCTGCAGATCATTCACAGAAGAGAAAGAACAAGCCAAGATAAGGAGAGAAAACAGAAAGATCAAGGCAACAAACATGAGCTGTACGGCTGAAAGAAGTAGATGTCCTTGCCAAGCTAAATGAGCCGAGGAGACCACGGGGTCGGATCCGTGTCAAGGGATGCACTGGGTCTCAACTCAGGCTTTTTGGAGCATGCCATTCCCGGCACTATGCAATACACTTTGAAAGCAATGAACTCCAGTACTGCTGCTGGCCTCTGTAACCTCACCTTTTTCCATTGCCCAACTATGTCTTAGCCACATTGAACTTATTCCAGTTTCTAAAATACATCCTGCTCTTGCTCACTGCACAGTTTATTCTGTATACACCAAGACTTATCTTTGCTCATATATTATTTATTTTGGGTTTTTTGAGGTAGAGCCTTGCTCTAGCCCAGGCTGACCTGGTATTCACTCTTTAGTATTAAGGTAGCCTCAAACTCATGGCAATCCTCTTACCTCAGCGTCCCATGTGCTGGGATTAAAGGTGTGCACTGCCAGACCTGGTCTTTCACATATTATTTTTAATATAGTCTATTTTACTGCCCATAACTTATAACATGTTTTTGAAAAAGACTTTTTATTTCCAGTCATAATCTGAGTGGAATGTATCCTGAGTATTTTAGTATATAAAATGTTGCATGGTGTAATGGTTAGCACTCTGGACTCTGACTAGTTTAGTATACCTTAGTAAGAGTTCATATTTTCTGTCACAAGGTTGCACAAAATTTTCTAAAGCCAGGCCATATAGTTTTCAGATATTTCCTCCTAGAATTTCTAAGGAAGGAATGCTATCAAACCTGCCACATAGAACCCCTGCCTAATGTTCCAACCTGCTGCTCTGGAGGATCTATACTAAATGCTGCAACATCTGTCATTACCTGAATTTTCAGCCGATTGGTCTACGCTCAAATTACAGACCCACAGTACATGAGCTAATTCCCTAACACAAACCAATTTTTATTTTTTGCCCTCACTAATATGCAAGTTCTATTTTGATATATGTTTGGGGATGATACAATAAAGCTACATCCTCTTAATGAATGGTGGAATCCAGACCTGAGACATACCATGGAAGGGAGGTGCAAACTGTGGGCCAGACCACTGAGATGTACTGAAGACAGCTACTCTTGCTAATGATGGGATAACTATCCCATATTTGCACTGGAATGGCATGCCTACCGCATTGGGTTACTTAGAGCATTAAGGGAGCTTATGGAAACTCATCACTTAGTACAATGTGAGGTAGTTTAGAGGTAACAGATCCCCCACAAAGTAGAAGGGAGAAATTTCCTTGATCCTCTAAGGGAGAATCTGGGTCCTTCCACATTGCTAAAGGTTAGAAATGTTAGAAGGATCTGGCCTTCCCTTATCTCTTCTTCTCTAAAGACGTTACCCTTTTCTAAGAGAGTAAACACCCTTCATGGAAGATTAAATTTCATGGGCAGATTGTGCTTTATCAGAAAATCTGACACCAAGATAGCTGGCCTCTGACCAATTCAGTTCCACCATCTTGCAACTTCAAAACTGAGGTTTTTTTTTTCTTTCAGTTTTTGTTATTTATGCCCAGACTGCTGAATCAATTTTACACAGATAAGGCACTTCATTTTTAAGACTTTTAAGCAAAATACCTTTGACTATACCTTTGTTCATCAGAAATTGGAGTTACTTACCCACTTCATTGAAGGTGGCAGTTTCCAACGATTCTAGTTACTGTTGCTACTCATCAATGTAAATGTCTCTGAATGTCACACAGGTGTTTTACCCTTCCATAGAAGTTGCCCATGTGATTTCTTAGTAAGTTGTTTATATTCATTACCTCAAGAGGATATTAGAATGATCTACAAACAATAAAAAGATGATTTTCTAGCCAGGTGTGGTGGCACATACTTTTAGTTCCACCCCTTGGAAGGCTGAAGTAGTAGAATTGCTGTGAGTTTGAAGCCAGCCTGGGGCTACCCAGTGAGTTCCAGGTTATCCTGGGCTTTAGTGAAACCCTGTCTCAAACAACAACAAAATTGATTTCTTTATTGGTAATACAAAACAGAAGAAAAATCCTTACAACCTCCTAGACAGGTAAAATGTAATAGTTGTGAATAATTTCCATATCAGTAGTATGTAGGGACAAAGGAACTCCTGTATGCTACTGATGCACAACTTGAGGTTGCACACTGAATTTCAGCCCAGCCAGGCATACAGAATCAAACTGTATTAAAAAAGGAATTAAAGCCGGGCATGGTGGCACATGCCTTTAATCCCAGCACTCGGGAGGCAGAGGTAGGAGGATCGCCGTGAGTCCAAGGCCGCCCTGAGACTACATAGTTAATTCCAGGTCAGCCTGTGCCAGAGTGAGACCCTACCTCGAAAAACCAAAAAAAAAAAAAAAAAAAGGAATTAAACAAAAGTTACTTTCTGTGGTGGTTTAATTTCAGATGAACCCCATAAACTCCTGTGTTCTAAATACTTAGTCCCCATCAGATGCCAGTTTGGGAAATGGAGCCTTCCTAGAGGATGTGTGTTTCTGCAGGTGAGCTTAGAGTATATAATATACAATTACCCTTTGCTAGAGTTCTGCTTATTCTCTTGCTGCTGTTGTTTACCTGAGGTAGAGTCAAGGAGGTGATGGCCAGCGTCTGCTGTACCATGTTTCCCCTGCCATTATTAAGCTTCCCTTTAAGACTGTAAACCAAAATAAAAACAAACTGTCCTCCCATGGCAGCTTTGGGTCAGGTACTTTGTCCCAGCAATGAAAAGGTAACTACAACACTCCCTAAAGAAGCTTGGGATAGGACATTCTATGTCATTTATTTATTTATTTATTTAAGAGAGAGAATGGGTGCATCAGGGCCTCCATCCACTTCAAACAAACTCCAGATGCATGCACCACCTTGTGCATCTGGCTTATGTGGGCACTGGGTATTCAAACCTGGTTTCTTTGGCTTCACAGGAAAGTGCCTTAATCACTAAGCCATCTCTCCAGCATGAGAACATTCTATAAGAGACACAAATTGTTGGGTTTGATAAGTACATCCCAGGGTTTTACATGAGTAAAAGTATGTGTGAGCATAGAGGAGGAGGCTACTCCAAGCGTCTCACTTTCCTTAGCGGACTCTCTGCCCCCAAATATTGAACATTTTACCATTGTTAAAGGACTAGCTAGTGCAGGTTTCAAATTGTTTGAATTTTGTGAATGATTTCTATGCTTGGGGCACTATGAGAAATGACATCAAGTTGTTGGTAAACATACCTTCATGTAGAAAGGAGTTCTGAACACATGTATTGAAAAGAAGACATATACTAAAGTTTTGGGGGATTTTAAGACAAATATTCTTTTATTTTGGTGAAACTTATTACTCGTATTGTTGCACAGGCATAGAACTTTTGCTTATAAATAAAATTTCACATTAATGTAACAAATGGTGAAAGTCAATATTGATTGAATAGATAAAATTGCAAGCATAAATAATTTAAAAATACAGAGATTGAATATTACTGCATTTAACCTTTGGTGACTTTAAAACTTCTCAGTAGGAGAGGTGAATATATCTGACATTCTCATACTCTCCTCTAGTACACACTTTCATTGCCTCATGATATATACTTAGATGAAGATAGAAAGTCACAAAATCAATAGTGATTATGGCTTAAGCATTGTAGCCATGTAAAGCCAGAGGAATGGTAAATGAAGCTTCCTGGGGGAACTCTTTCTTCTCTTTTATATATTGTAATAACAGTTTACCTTCTTTACATGGACCTCCTGTTTCTAAGAATTAGTACTGACAGTTGCCAAGTCCTCATTACCACTTGAATGTACAGAAGCAGGACTGCTCAAATATGATAAACGCTATGTGATTTTTTTGTGATGTTTTATTATGGGTTATTGTAGTGTTATCAAAAGCAAAGGCAGTATCTGTAAGTTTAGATGCCTGGATAAGACCATGTAAAGAACGAAAAAAAAAAGAAAGAATAATAAGTTCTATTTAAGTAAGTTTTTGATGAACTAGTTCTACTATTGTAGCAGACTCAATTGTCAATTACAAATTCACTGGCTAAATCACAGACAGGAGGGATCTTGTTTAAGGTCATTGCCAATGATTGCTTCCTCTGTTCTGATTGTAACACTATACATCAGTTCTGTGCTGTATTGGTCACTGCATTGGGGCACAGAGCATTGGGAATTATGTTAGCCATGTCATTTTAGGCTGGTGAATGTCATCTGGAAAATTGTCCACTCTAAGTGCCTCTGGACGCTCAGGAAAACCAGTGGAAGAACTGTCTATATCAACTGTTGACATTCTGCTCATCAAATGGAAGGAGAGATGTACTCTTCAGTCAGAATGATTTTTTTTGTGTGTGTGTGACACTGCAGTATGACATTGTCACTTCTATTTAGCAGATATGCTGAGGGTAAAGCTTGAACAACAAATGGTTATCAAGAATCAGGAGGAGCAAATGTTGAGTTACAGGGGGGTTAGCATGCCAGGTTAGGGGACTTTTGAATAGGAATTTTGAAGGAAAGAGGTTCATGGAGTACCAGTGGACTCTAAGTGGAAGGATGGGAGAATCCCAAGTGTCTATTGGGTTCCACTGTTCAGTGCTACTGGGACTGAGTCAACAGCAGCAGAAGGGAAGTCTATTGAAGGGACATTAGTGACCTGGTCTGGAGTGTGCAATGTTGCCATGGAGAATGGGAAGATGGCTGCATGATCTTCCAAGGTGAATATTCTGGAATGAGCATTCTGGACACTGGAAAAGGAATTAGTGTTTGGAGCTTCAGATTCTGATTCATTCTCCAAAAGGTCTGGGTTGGATTTGCGGTTCTTGTGTTTACGGTTCTTCTGTGACAGTTGAAGTTGTTTTATTAAGACAGGGAATGAAGCATCCTTATAATTTGCAATTTGCCTTTTCATGTTCTGCCATTTATTTCTAAGCCATTGTGGTGAACGTGCACTGCTCCATCCCTGAGCTAAGTGATCCCATGGAATGTCATTTTCATTAGCAACATCAAGCTCTGCTAGCTTGTGGATGAATGTAGCTTCATCCTTCTTGGTCCACTCAGTGCCTCCACTCTTTTTCCAGTTCAGGTAGTTGAGCCACTTAGAACGACATTGTTTTTCAGAGCGGGAACCCACTCGTTCAGCCACAGCTGACCAAGGCACACCCTGGGTGACACTATCATTTGGCCCAGTGCTTGTCAATTCATGAATGGCATCTGAAAGTCTCTGTTCTTCACCTTCTGTCCATTTCCCAGTGTTGCAAACATTCACCATCCTTCGGCAACGATCTTTGACAGAAGATGCACTTCTTCCTAGTTCTGCTCCTATTTTCACCCAGTCATTACCATGCTGTATGTGGAGCTCCCTGAGCTTCTCAACTTCCTCAGGAGTATACTTTCCCACATGGTTTCTGTCATCATACATGCGAACCACTCTTCTATAAACTGCAAACAATGGCCGGTTGAGGCCTGATGCTACAGTTCTGTAGAAATCTTTTCTTTTTCCTTTTGATACCTCAAAGATGATTTCTCTAGCATCTGTGAATCCATGTGTGTTCATATAACACTCAATATTTTGCATCAAAGTATCAGTTTCCTCCTTGGACCATACCCCCTTCCTCCATGTATGTCCATGGCTAGTTAGAAAATCCTTGTCTTCTTTTGTCGTAAACCATGCTTGGCTTATTCCTGAAACATCCTCATCATCCATGGCAGATATTTCATTGGTTTGCTCATCGTTTAAAATCTGGAACTGCATCATAGCTTCCAAAGAATGACCATCATCTTCTTCCTCATTCGTTGTGGTCATGGCCACTTCAAAGCTTGGATCCCCTTCCCAAAGTGGTAGTGCATGGTCTAACATGCCTGGAATAGAATCATGAATGATCTGATCATCCTCAGAGAAGAGGCAAGGCCTTTTCTGCAAAGGCTCCAAACTGTCGGCTTCATAAATTTCATTCTGAGAGTAGAGGATGATGTTACCTCCTGTGTCCTGAGCAAACATCACAGGGTGCTCCATTTCTACTGTTAATATGTCACAGTAATTTTCAGATGTGCTCATTCTGACATTCAGTCAAAGACTGGATCACCTAAGTGGTCCACCCAGAATTAAGTGTAGATGATAAGCCTCTGAGAGCACAAACTTAGCTTAAGGAATTCCAAAATATTTAGACAGAGAGCTCTGAAAATTGCTGATCTGCTTCAATATCCATTGCAATGCTGAAGAAATAAAATCATTGGTTATCTATTACTTGAAACTTAGCATTAAATAGAGAATTATTCTGTAATCAAAGAAATACCCAAACTTAAATTAACTGACATTTGAATGTAGCTTATTCATATGGGATTTTTAGAGTGGATCAGAATGCCCTCTTGCAAATAATGCTCAATACAGTTTACATACTAAGGATTTTCTAGTCAACACTACTTCCACAAAAATTTAAAAAAGGCTTGCCCTTCATCTGCTGAAAATAAATGTCAGTTGAGAAGATCAAAAGACCTCCCATGATGCTGGATAGATCGAATTAATATTGTTACAATGGCAATTCTACCAAAAGCAATAAACAAATTTAATGCAATACCAATAAAAATTCCACCATCATTCATCACAGAGATAGAAAAATTATCTCAAAATTCATATGGAATGGCAGCAGGCTTTGGATATCCAATCATATCCTCAGGGAAAAAAAAACACATATGGAAGTACCACTTTACCCAATCTAAAGCTATATTAAAAAGTAATAATAACAAAACACAGCATGGTACTGACGTAAAACCAGAAACATAGATCAATGGAACAGAATTGCAAACCCAGACCTTGGGTCAAGTAACCACTGCTATCTGACCTTTGGCAAAGATGTTAGTAGTACAGACTGGAAAACAGGCAGCACCTTCAACAAATGGTGTTGGACAAATTGGTCAACCCTATGTAGAAAAATGAATCAAGACCCACTTAACTCTCCGTACATTAAAATCAAGGCCAAACGGATTGAAGGCCTCAATATAAGAACTGAAAATCTCCTTTTGGAAGGAAAAAAGTAGGAGGAACTGTCCATGATATAGGAGTAGGGAAAGACTTCCTGAACAAAACCCCAATAGCCCAGGAAATTAAACAATCATTCAACCAATATGATCTAATGAAGCTAAAAGGCTTTTGCAGAGACAAACGTAACATAAGCAGAGCCAATATATTACCCATTGAATGGAAAAAAAATCTTTTCCAGCTATACCACTGACAGAGGCCTAACATCTAGAATCTATAAAGAACTCAAAAAAAAAAAAAAAACTAAACAATAAAAAAATCAAACAATACACTCCAAAAATGGTGCAGAGAAATGAATAAGGAGTTTTCAGAGGAAGAAGCACAAATGGCTAACACACACTTAGAAAATGTTCAACATCCCTAACCATTAGGGAAATGCAAACTCAAAGTTACTTCATTAGCTTTATTGCTGAGACATTTTCTTCTTGCAAAAATTCAAGGTAGAGTATTTCCCAAATAAATAATGTGCTGCTGTAACATTCTATATTTTCAAAAAACATCATTAAAAAAAAATTCTTATGAAAATATCAATTATTTCTAAGTAAAATATAGCCATATAGGTGGGTCAATATTTCCCTAGTTTTCAAATACAATATTTATCAAATATTAAGAATAAAAAACACTACAGAAATCCAAAAACTACAAAAAAGTTACCCACTAATTTTGAGTTACCATTTTTGTCCAAATGGACCTGAACTACTATATAGAAAAAAAATTGTGATAGAAATTTAGGAATTCTATCATACAAATAGAGTAGAGAAGCAAGTTGAGAATATCTTTACCCTGATAAAATTTGTGAACCTTAGTATTAAATATGCACTCCTTTGAAAAATAAAATTTAAAAAGTTATACAATGTGTGTAATTTTGACCTTAAACTAGAAATAAGAGAACAAACTAAACATTAAAATTAGAAGAAATATGAATCATTATGGAAATCAAAAAATATGGGTCATCATCAAGCCAGGCGTGCTGGTGCACGCCTTTAATCCCAGCACTCGGGAGGCAGAGGTAGGAGTATCGCCATGAGTTCGTGGCCACCCTGAGAATACAGAGGGAATTCCAGGTTAGCCTGGGCTAGAGAGAGACCCTACCTTGAAAAAAAATAATAAGGTGGGTCATAGTCAATAAGGGAGAAAACAAAAATTATATAGAAAATCAATGACACAAAAACTATTTTAATAAGATTAATACATTTTATCAATCTATAAAAAAATGATCAAAGAGAAAATGCAGATCACATGATTGCCAGTATCAGGAAGTGAGAAAGATAACTTTACTGTAGTACGTATGGGTATTAAAACTGAAAGATTCCCCTCAGTGTAAAGGAGCCCATATCTGGAATTGGGAACCAGATCAGAATCCTATGGAGACAAAGATTATGTTCTCCAATGTCAAGCTCTCACTAGTCTTTGGCTAAAAGAGGTGTTATATACATCAAATTGTCTCTAAGTTAATAATGCTTATCCCATTTAAAGTATGCTGACTTCACTATCCATTGGAAAATCTGTTCTTCTTTTTCAGAAGGTAGCCGGACCGGAGAAGATAAACTACCTCACACTTCAGCCAAGCCACAGCTGAAACCACACAGGAATTGAGGAGATGAGCAAGAGTGCTGTTTCCATGTTGTTCCAGATAATCAGTGTCAGGGTGAAGGAGACAGACCCTGAGGATACTCAACACCTACCAAAGCAGAGATCTAGAGGCTCTTAAGAGCTCATCACTGCAGTAGACTTAAAACTCATCCACCAGGGCTCAGGAAATTTTGAAGAAGTGTGGTTGGAAAAATTGTAAAAGCTACCAAAAAAAAAAAAAAGATTGTAAGAGCTACAGATTGAGAGTTTGAGACATCAGGCCCAGAGGTATTTCCCCCCCCACCCAAAATAACTGACTGCTGTTCCCACAATGTGTAAACCACAACTCCATGGGTTGCACCTGCAACCCTACAGAAGAACATCCCCAACAGAATGGTGGCAGGAGCAAGGGAAAAGAGGGTACTGATACATGATATATACATATGAAATATGTTGTTAATAATAATAAAATTAAAAGGACTTGAATAATGGGCAATATAGTGAGACATTCCCCACCACTTCCCTCTCAAAATAGGAGACTTCAACTAATATGCACAAGCATCATCATAATTAAAAGATACTGTCATAAAATAAAGTGTTACAGCATACTATAGATCAACTTGATCAACCACTATAGAAATCAATATGGAGATTCCTGAAAGGATGAATATAGAGCTCCACACAGACCCAGTTATTCCCTTACAGGGCATTTATCCTAAGTGCTCCGTGCATCACTACAGAGATATTTGCTCAACCATGTTTATACCTGCTGAATTCATTATAGCTAAGAAGTGGATCAACCCAGATGCCCATCACTGGATGAATGGACAATGAAGTTATGGTACATTTACACAATGGAATTCTACTCAACAGAAGAAAAAAAATGATACAATAAAATTTGTACAAAAATGGACACACTTAGAACAGATCATACTCAGCTAACTCACAAAATCTCAGAAAGACAAATGCACATGGGGTCATTTACCTGTGGTTCCTAACCTAGTCCTGCTCACGTTGCTGATACCTGATAGGCAACTCAAGGCCCAGACAATAGGTATGGAAGGGTTTGTAGGGAGGGGGAAGGGAATACTAAATCCAAAATGAGTTGGTACCATAGAAACCTTTATCCTTGGAGATAGCCTAAAATATATAGCCCTCAAAAGCACAACAGGGGGATCACCGGAAAAGTATGGACCAGCAGAGGGTGGGGTAAAGCCTAAGCTAAAAAGGATTATTTTTTTCTATTGCTGGCCTGTAACTCCTAGTACCTGAGATTGGTTGCTATCCATATTGAGTTGTTGATCACAGAGCCCTACGATGTCACCAAATCAAGGCAGCTTTCTGCCAAAGCACTTGATTGCCCACCCGATGCAAAACATAAGACCTTATTTTTGAAGACACCATATGATGCCAACACAGAGCATGGAAAGACCTGGATGGAATCCAGAAGAAAAGCAGTTCCCAGGGAGTCAGCCTGTCTCATGCTGGAAAGTGCTATATGGGGGGAAGTCAGAAGCAAACACCTTGACAGGATGTACATGCTAGTGCAATAGTGGCACACAGTCTCAATGGAAACCAACAGCTTTCTGATTGGCTAAGAGACCCATGCAGTGTTAAGGAACCCATATCTGAATTTGGGAACTAGATTAGAATACTAGGGAGAAAAAGATTATGGAAATACAAAATTACTTCAATAGCTTTATTGCTGAGACATATTCCTCTTGCAAAAATGCAAAGTATTTTCCAAATAAATAATGTGTTGCAATAACTTTTTGTATTTTAAAAAGCCATGCCATTTAAAAAAAAATTTCAAAGGTAGTGAGAAGAGTCCTCTGGATATATGCCTAGGAGTGCTATAGCTGGATCATATGGTAGATCTATTTCTAGCTGTCTCAAGAACCTCCACACTGATTTCCACAATGGCTGCACCAGATTACATTCCCACCAACAGTGTAGAAGTGTTCCTCTTTCTCTGCATCCACGCCAACACATATTGTCATTTATTTTCTTGATGGTAGCCATTCTGACAGGGGTGAAATGGAATCTCAAAGTGGTTTTAATTTGCATCTCCCTGATGGCTAAGGATGTGGAACACTTTTTAGATGTTTATATGCCATTTGTTTTTCATCTTTTGTGAATTCTCTATTCACAATAGCTAGGAAATGGAAGCAGCCTAGATGTCCCTCCACAGATGAATGGATAAAAAAGATGTGGTACATTTACACAATGGAGTTCTACTCAGCAGTAAAGAAAAATGAAATTATGAAATTTGCAGGGAAATGGATGGATCTGGAAAAGATTATACTAAGTGAGGTAACCCAGGCTCAGAAAGCCAAACGTCACATGTTCTCTCTCATCTGTGGATCCTAGCTACAAATGTATAGACTCGTGTGTGAACTGGAACCAAAAATAGGTACCTGAAACCAGTAAGCTGGTAAAAGGCCATAAGGGAGGGAGGAAAAGGAAGGACTTAAGTGTATGATATTGCACATATGTAAGTAGAAGAACTGGTTACAGGGAGGGGAATGGCCTAAGCGAGGCCATGGGAAGAGAATGCATAAAAGAAGGGCAGGGGAAGGGTCAATCTAAATTCAAGATATTGTGAATAAGACTTACGTAAAATTACTTTTTTGAATAATGGCACATCTAGAAGCTGTAGACTGTTACTAGAAAAATTTCAGTGCCTGGGATGGGATACCTTCCAGTGAGTTGTTGGCCAAGGAGGTCCCGGTAGCCTCCAAAACATTAAAGGCTTTTGCCAAAGCCCTTGGTTTCCCTTGAGAAACAGATAGTAAGACCCTATTGCTGAAGATATCTCTTGCCTGAGAGGCAAGGTCATTGAGAAAGCAAGCTGGTGTGGCGCAGAAAACCTTCTCCCTGTAGACCAGCCAACTGAAAGCTGGAAAAAGCTGCACTGCATGCAGCATATGGGAGACAGAAGTCATCAGCAGTGAAAACAGTGGACGCTGAATATTCAAGTTTGGCCAGACAGGCCCAATGACTGAACGGGTGCAATAGTGGCATGTCTACTCTTGGGGTAACCAACTGCTCCATAATTAGACTGAAGGCCCTCTCTACGGGAGGGAATACATACCTGGTACTGAAAAACCTAAGCAAAAGTCTATGGCAGGTGAGGTCATGAGCCTTAGGGGTAAAAAGCCTGCTCTTGTCTGACTAAATGTATATATTATTCCCACCAAGCTGTCCTGAAAATACTACACTTCATGTTCATATTCACATATTAACGCTACTCTCACTTCTGGTTAGAGAAGCTTCTCTTTTCAGATGGCGATGACCACTGGGATGACCCAAAAGGCAACATAGTGCTGAGAAGAAGGGATGGAGGAGTGCCCAGCACTGAAACACCTCTATCACACCCTCCAAGGCTCAGGGACCATTGCGGAAGAGGGGCAGATAGAATGGAAGAGCCAAAGGAAGGGTATGACCTCTTACAATGCAACTGCCCAGACAGAAATTGGCCTCGATATTCATTACCTTGCAATGCTTAGCAATATCTCCACAAGACCCTCAAAATAGAAGAAAAAGATGATGACATCAAATTAAGACAGAGACTAATGGAGAGAGGGAAGGGATATGATGGAGATTGGACTTCTAAAATGGAATGGGGGGAGGGGAGGGGAGGGAAATATCAGGTGTTTTTTTTGTATGTAAGTATAAAAGTTGTCAATAAAAAATAATAATAATAAAAAGAAAAAAATTTATTATGGAAGC
The DNA here is from genome assembly GCA_036365145.1 of Orientallactaga sibirica. NCBI lineage: Eukaryota > Metazoa > Chordata > Mammalia > Rodentia > Dipodidae > Orientallactaga > Orientallactaga sibirica. Next base: position 20,171 of record JAEOAD010002522.1, on the reverse strand, counting down.
ATCAAATTTTTTCTAAGTAAAGTATAGACATATCTAGGTCAATATTTCTCTAAATTTTCAAATACAACATTTATCAAATATTAAGAATAAAAAATACTACAAAAATTCAAAATCTACAAAAATATTACCTACTAAGTTTGAGTTACCACTTTTATCCAAATGGACCTGAACTACTGTATAGAAAAAAAAAAATGTGAGAGAAATTTAGATAGATGTTTAAGAATTCTGTCATATAAATAGAGAAGCATGTTGAGAATAAAATTTATTAACCATAGTATTAAATATTCACTCCTCTGGAAAATAAAATTAAAAAAAAAAACTATGTATAATTTTAACCTTAGCCTATAAATAAGAGGACAAAATAAACACTAAATTTGAAGAAATATTAATCCTTATGGAAATCAATAAACATAGGCCATCATCGCAGTCAATAAGGGAGAAATCAAAAATTATATAATCAATAATTATTTAATTAGATTAACTTTTATAAAACTATAAGAAAATGATCAAAAAGAAAATTCAGATCGCATAATTGCCAGTATCAGGAAGTGAGAGAGATAATGTTACTGTAGATTCTATGGGTATTTATACTGAAAATTTTCCCTCAATGTAAAGGAACCCATAGCTGGAATTGGGAACCAGATCAGAATGCTATGGAGACAAAGATTATGTTCTCCAGTGTCAAGCTCTTACTAGTCTTTGCCTAAAAAAGGGGTTACATACATCCAATTCTCCCTAAATTAATAATGATAATCCCATTTAAACTATGCTATCTTCACTCTCCATTAGAGAATCTGTTCTTTTTCAGAAGGTAGCAAGACTGGAGGAGACAAACTACCCTTTGCTCTTCAGCCACACCACAGCTGAATCTATTTCCATTCTGTTCCTGATAATCAGTGCCAGGGTGTAGGAGACAGACCCTGAGGATACTCAATACCTACCAATGCAGAGATCCAAAGGTTCCTAAGAGCTCATCACTGAAGTAAACTTAAAATTCATCCACCAGGGCACAGGAAATTTTGAAGAAGAATGGGCAGAAAGATTTTTTAGCTACAGATTGAGAGGTTTTGAAATCATACCCAGAGGCATTCTCTCCCCCAGAAATAACTGATTGCTGCTCCCACAATGTGTAAACCACATATTCCCATAGGGAATAACTGCAACCCCACTGAAGAGCATCTCCAACAGAATGGTGGAAGGGATAAGGGAAAAGATTGTACCAACACATAATGTATCCATTTGAAATATGCTGTTAATAATAATAATAATAAAATTAAAAAATGATTTGAAAGATGTGCAATATAATGAGACATTCCCCTCAACTTCCTTCTCAAAAGAGGAGTCTTCAACTAATATGCCCAACCATCATCATGGTGGTATAGGAGCCACGCCAAACCAGCCTAGCTAGGGATTTAAGCAAAACTACAGGAAAATACTCTTATTCTGAAAAGTGAAGGTGTATAGGTTTTATTAGCCATAGCAGAGAAGCAGGAGAGACCAAAGTCCACCAGAAAGAAGGAAAATGGTCAGAATCCTGCTGATGCACTTGCAGCCCCATCTGCATGATCTGAGAAACTGCCTGGTGCCAGGTGAGCTGCAGGAGCAAAGACCAAACAAGGGGATTTTCCAACCTCATCAGCCACCTTATAAAGTCAAGAAACCTGAAGGGGAGACAATAGAGATAAGCTGAGGAGCTGATGAAAGGGATATTTGTGGGACCAGCTGAACAGTTCCAGTATAACTCCAGGCTTCCTGCACTCTCCCATTACCCAACCATCAGAACCATGAACCTCCAGAGCATTCATTCAGCCTTGGGTGACAAGGCATCCAGCACAGTTGATCAGAACACCAGGTCCACAGAACAATATGGAAGGATAGAGGTGGACACTCAGCATTGATGAGATTGGAAGCCACACCAAAAGGTAACAAGGCTAACTGAAAAAAAAGCTACATAGGCCTGCACTGGAAGTGCTAATCTCTCTTTCCATGTCAGGGCAGGTTATGGGTTACATATTCTTGGTTGGCTTTACCATTTTCAAATAAGCTGTACTTGGGGGTTGAATATTTCTTACTTTAATGCTTTCAGATGTATAGGGCCTTTGTCTTTTGATTCTGCCATTAATGGGGGCAGGGTCTGATCCAGATTGAGGCTGACCTGGAACCCAATTCAGAACAGAATTCTCTACCTCCTGGCTGACAGGTTAAGGGTGTAGAGCAACACACCCTTAGGGGTTTTGGCTTTATAAGACTATCTGTTTGTTTTAATCCCCACACTTGTATACTCCATGCTGTTTTTTATTGAATGTGTATATTGCTCAGTTGAAGTTTAGAATTTGCCAGTAAATTGTTCCACCAAGCCCACTACAATACTTGAATAGCAAGCAAAATCAATGCCTATGATTACTTCTGCAGTTAGATTGGGGTACAAGAGCTACACTTGGCTCCTTAAACTCATATCCTGAAGGTATATAAAGTTGGATCTGCACATCTAAGAACACTTCAGATAAGTAGAAAACCCAAGCATCAAATCAATTCAGGATGCACAAGTTGCTACATTATAATACAAGAAACACAAAGAATCAAGCAATACAATCCCATCAAAAAATATAAATCCATCAGAAATGACCCCTGATGACACTGTTTTAGGTGAAATGCCTGACAAAGATTTAAAAAATGATTTTATCTATGTTCAAAGAAATCAAAGGATTAAAAGAACAAAGGAATTAAAGAAGGAAACAAACTCCCATAAAAAGAACACAGGAAAACAGCTTAATAAAATAAGGTCATTAAAAGACATGAATAAGGAAATAGAAATACTGAAGAAAAATGAAGCATAAATTCTAGCACTGAAAAACACAGTCAGTCAAATGGAAAAAAAAAAAAAAAAAACCTCTGTGGAAAAACTCACCAGTAATGGATGAAAGAACCAACAGAATACCTAAACTAGAAAACCAGGTAGCAGCCCTAATATAGTCCAACAAGAAGAAAGACAAGCTAATAGGAAGATATTAATAGGAATTCCAAGATATTCTGAACACTATGAAAAATTGAAACATAGGAATTCAGAATATAGTAAAAGGAAAAGAATTTCACTCCAAAGGCATAGTAGGTGTTTTCAACCAATTATACAAGAAAATTTCCTCAAAATAGGGAAATTCCAATGTAGATAAAGGAAGCTTTTAGAATACCAAACAGGAAAAAACCTGGAAAGAACCTCTCCTCGCCATGTTATAATTAAACTACTAAACACACAAACCAAAGAAAATACATTGAAAGCAGTTAGAGAAAGCAAGTCACCTACAAAGGCAAGCCCAGCAGAATAACAGCAGATTAATCAACACAAACTTTAAAAGCCAGAAGGGCTTAGAATGATTTATTCCAAGTTCTGAAAGATAACAACTGTCAACCAAGATTACTTTATCCTGCAAAAATGTCTATCCAAATTGATGGGGAAATAAGGACATTTCACAACAAAAACAGAACAAAGGAATTTTTGAAAACTAAACCAGCTCTACAGAAAATACTTAAAGGAATCATTCATGCTGAAGAGAAAGCAAAATACGTACATGAAAGAAATAGGAAAAAATAAATCATAATCAACTAACAGTTAAAACAAGCAAGTAAAGGGGAAACTGGAAGCACTAAAAAACAAGAAGAATGGAGAGAATAAATTTATACCTTTCAATTAATATCAATGGCCTCAATGCCCCAACCAAAAGACACAGACTTGCTGAATGGATTGTGTGGTAGTTTGAATATATGTCCCCCAATATATTCAGTGTTTTATTGGTTTATAGTTCACATCTGCAATCACCTTGCTAGAGGCAAGGTCACTGGGGGCCCAGTCTTAAGGTTTGAGATTCCATTGTAAAGATATGCAAAGTGTGCCTAGCAGGAGTTCCTGAAGTGTGCTGTGTGACCTTTTGGCTGTAGTTTTGCTCTGTGTGCTGTGGTGGCTGGTTGGTTTCTCTCTCTCTCTGCTTGGCCCTGTGGAGAGCAGGCCACTTCTCTTGCCATTATGGAACTTCCCCTGGATCTGTAAGCTTCAATAAATAATATCCCTTCCTCCATAACTGTGCCTGGTCTGGAAGTTCATCTCAGCGAACCTGAAGCTGTCTGCTACAGATTGAAAGGCAGGATCCTGCTATTTGATGCCTCCAGAAAACTCATCTCTCAATAAAAATAGACACTATCTTAGGGTGAAATGATGAAAAATGGTATTTCAAGCAAATGGGCCTAGGAAACAAGCAGGGGTTGCTATCCTAATATCTGACAGGATAGACTTCAAACCAACATTAGTGAGAAAAGATAAAGAAGATCATTTTATACTGATTAAAGGAACACTTCAACAGAGGACATTATAATCCTAAATGTATATGCACCTAATATGGGAGCTCCCAATCTCATCAAACAAACACTAATAGACTTAAGGTCACAGATAACACCAATCCCCACTCTCATCAATTGACAGGTCATCCTGGCAAAAAATAAACAGAGAGACATCTGCATTAAATGATGTCATGGAAAAAATGGACCTAACAGATATATACAGAACATGCTATCCAAATGCTTCAGAATATACATTTTTCCCAGCAGCACATGGATCATACTCTAAAATAGACCTTATAGTAGGACAGAAAGCAAATCTTAACAAATACAGGAAAATTTAAATAATCCCCTGTACTCTATCTGAACACAATGAGATTAAACTACATATCAGCAACAAGAAAAACTACAGAGCACACAGAAATTCATGGAGACTAAACAGTACACTATTGAGTGATGAATGGGTCATTGAAGAAATAAAAAAAATCAATAAACTCATAGTTTCAAATGATGATGAGAATACAGCATACCAAAACCTTTAGGCCACAAGGAAGGCAGTACTAAGAGGGAAATTCATAGCTCTAATTGCCTATATTAAGATATTAGAGAGTTCAAAAGTTAAAAATTTAATGTTTCATCTTAAGGCCTTAGCATAAGAACAAGGCAAACCAAAATCAGTAGACAGGAAGAAATAATAATGATTAGGGCAGAAATTAATGAAATAGAAACCAAAAACGAAAAACAAAAAACAAGAAACAGTCCGAAGAATCAGTGAAACAAAGACTTGGTTCTCTGAAAGGATAAACAAGATTGATAAACCCTTAGCAAATCTGACAAGAAGAAAGAGAGAAGAGTCAAAACTTAATAAAATTAGTGATGAAAAAGGCACCATTACAACAGATACCAAAGAAATTCAGAAAATCAAAAGGTCATACTTAAAGAATATATGACTCTAAGTTTGAAAATATGAAAAAATAGGTTATTTCCTTGAATCATATGACCTACCAAAATTAAATCAAGATGAGATAAACTAATTAAATAGTCCTATCCCAAGAATGGATATTCAAGCAGTTATAAAAAGTCCCCAACTAAAACATGTCTAGCCTCAGATGGATTCACTAGTGAATTTTCCAGACCTTCATGGAAGAACTAACACCACTGCTTCTCAAACTTTTCCATAAAATAGAAAAGGAAGGAATTCTACCAAATTCCTTCTATGAAGCCAGCATAACCCTAATACCAAAACTAGACAAAGACAAAACAAAAAAAAAAAGAAAATTACAGACCAATCTCCCTCATGAACATAGATGCAAAATTCTCAACAAAACAGTGGCAAACAGAATACAAGAATATATCAGAAATATTATTCACCATGACCAAGTAGGCTTTATCTCAGTGATGTAGTGATGGTTCAACATATGCTAATCGATAAATGTAATACACTATATAAATGGTCTGAAGGACAAAATTCACATGATAATCTCAATAGATGCAGAAAAGGCATTCAACAAAATCCAACATCCTATCATGATAAAAGCCCTACAGAGACTGGGAATAGAAGAAACATACCTCAACACAATAAAAGCTTTTTTTTTGACAAACCAACAGCCAACATAACACTAAATGGGGAAAAACTTGGAGCTTTTCCACTAAATTCAGGAACAAGACAAGGATTTTCACTGTCCCCATTTTATTTAATATCGTACTGGAAATCTAAGCTATAGCAATAAGGCAAGAGACACTCATAAAAGGGATACAAACTGGAAAGGAAGACATGAAACTATCATTATTTGAGGTGATTTGAATCTATACATAAAGAACCCTAAAGGCTCTACCAGCAAACTGTTAGAGTTGATAAACACTTTTAGAAACATAACAAGATACAAAATAAACACACAGAAATCAGTAGGTTTCCTGTATACTAAAAACAAACATGCAGACGTTGAAATCAGGGAATATCTCTCATTCACAACTGCCTCAAAAAAAAAAAAGTACATTGGAATAAACAAAGGAAGTGAAGGATCTCTACAATAAGAACTTTAAACACTAAAGCAAGAAATTGCAGAAAACTCTAGGAAATGGAAAGACATCTCATGTTCTTGGATTGGAAGTATCAATATTGTGAAAATGTCAATCTTATCAAAAGCAATCTACACATTTAATGCAATCCCCTTTAAAATCCCAATGGCATTTTTCACAAAAATAGAAAAAAAATTCCTAAAATTCATTTGGAAGCACAAAAAAAAAAAAAAAAAAACTTGAATACCCCAAAAAGAATTTAGCAACAAAAAAAGGGCAGGTGGTATTACCATACCTGATTTTAAGCTATATTACAAAGCCATAGTAGCAAAACAGCATGGTACTGGCAGAAAGACAGACATGTAGATCAATGGAACAGAATAGAGGAGCCACATGTTAATACAGGCAGCTACAGCCATCTGATTTTTGACAAAAATATTCACTGGAGAAAAGACAGCCTCTTCAACAAGTGGTGCTGGGAAAACTGGATATCTATGTGTAGAATAATGAAAATAGAACCTTGTCTTTCTCCATGCAAAAGAATCAAGTTGAAATGGATCAGGGACTAAATATCAGAACTAAAACTCTAAATTGCCAGAGGAAAAGGTAGGGGAAACCCTTCAACATATTGGCATAGGCAATGACTTTCTGAATATAATGTCAACCGCTCAGGAAATAAAACCACTAATCAACCACTGGGATCTAATGAAATTACAAAGCTTTTGTACAGCAAAGGACAGTGTGGATAGAGCAAAGAGACAACCAACAGAATTGGAGGAAATCTTTACCACCTAGTTATACATCTGACAGCGGATTAATATCCATAATATACAAAGAAATCTTAAAACAAAACAATAAGAAATCACAACCCCATTACAAAATGGGCTATGGAACTACATAGAGAGCTCTCAAAGGAAGATATGGAAATGGAATATAAATATCTTAAAAAGTGTTCTATATCATTAGCTATCACGGAAATGCAAATTAAAACTACTTTGAGTTTCCATCTCCTGTCAGAATACAACCATCAAGAAAACAAATCAAAATAAATGTTGGTGAGGATGCAGAGAAAGGGGAACCCTTCTACATTGTTGGTGGGAATGTAATATGGTACAACCATTGTGGAAATTGGCAGTTCTTGAGAAAACTAAAATTAAATTTACCATATGATCCAGCTATAGCACTCCTAGGTATATATCCTAATGACTCTTCTTAGACCTTAAAGATATGTGCACAACCATGTTTATTGCTGCTCTATTCACAATAGCTAGGAAATGGAACCAGCCTAGATGTCCCACAATAGATGAATGGATAATGAAGATGTGGTAATTTACACAATGGAGTTCTATTGAGCAGTAAAGAAAAATGAAATCATGAAATTTTCAGGGAAATGGATGGAACTGGAAAGGATTGTACCAAGTGAGGTAACCCAGGTCTGGGAAGCCAGCATTGCATGTTCTCTCTCATATGTGGATCTTAGCTACAAATGCTTAGATTTGTGCACAAGCTGGAACTGAAAAATGGAGGAGAGGCCAGTAAGCTAGAAAAAGGCTATAAAAGAGGGAGGAGAAGGAAGGACTTTAGGGGATGGTATTGTATATATGTAAGTAGAAGAACATATTACAGGGAGGGGAAAGGCCTAAGTGAGGCCAGAGGATGAGATTGAGTTAGAGAAGTGGGGGAGGGTCAATCAAAATTCAAGATAATCTGAATAAGACATTATGAAAGCCTCCTTCTTTTTTTGTTTTGATAATGGCACATCCAGAAGCCATAGGTTACTACTAGAAAAATTTCAGTTCCAGGGATGGGATACCTTCTAGTGAGTTGTTAGCCAGGGAGGTCTATGTTGCATCCAAAATGTAACAGGCTATTACCAAGGTCCTGGTTTCCCATGAGAAACAGATGGTGAGACCCTATTGCTGAAGACTTCACATGCCTTCGCAGGAAGGTCACTGAAAAATCAAGCTGGTGCTGAGCAGAAAACCTTCTCCCTGTAGACAAGCCAACTGAAAGCTGGAAAAAGCTGCACTGCATACAGCCCTATGGGAGACAGAAGTCATCAGGGGTGAAAACAGTAGACACTGGAAGCCTCAAGTTTGGCCAGACAGGGCAAATGACTGAAATGGTGCAAGAGTGGCATGTCTGCTCTAGGGGAAACTAACTAATCTCTAATTGGACTGAAGGCCTGCTCTGTGGGAGGGAATACATACCTGATACTGAAAACTTAATCAAAAGCCTAAGGCATGAGAGGTCATGAGCCTTAGGGGTATCAAGCCTGCTCTTGTCTGGCTAAATGCATATATTATTCTCACCAAACTGTTCTGAAAGCACTACACTTAATGTTAATATTTATATATTAATGCTACTCTCACTATTGGTTAGATAAGCTTCTCTTTTCAGATGGCGATGACCACTGGGATGCCCCAAAAGGCAACATAGTGCTGAGAAGAAGGGATGGAGGAGTGTCCAGCACTGAAACATCTCTATCACACACTCCAAGGCTCAGGGTCCATTGTTGAAGAGGTGGCAGAAAGAATATAAGAGCCAATGGAAGGGTACCACTCCTTACAATGCAATTGTCCAGACAGAAATAGACCTCAATATCCATGACCTCACTGTGCCTAGCAATACCTTCAAAAGACCCTTATAATAGCATAAAAAGATGATGACATCAAAATAAAAGAGAGACGAATGGATAGAGGGAGAGGATGTGATGGAGAGCAGAGTTGTGAAGGGGAAAGAGGGGGAGGGGAGGAAATTTCATGGTATATTGTCTGTAAGTACAGAAGTTGTCAATTAAAGAAATTTTAAAATAGATACTCCCATAAAATAAAATGTTACATCCTACTATAGATCAGAAAGTAATGTGCTACCCTATTAGAATTTTTTGGCAAAAGTGATTTAAGTTGCATAATGAATAACAAATTCATACTAATTTTAAAATTTATTATGAACTGAAAGGGATATAACAGCAGTTTATTTTGCAATGGTGTATTCTGGCACTAATAATTATAGGCTATAAACTCAACAATTTTCTCAGGAAGTTAGCAAATATTTTAAGCCTTATGACAATTAAATAAGATGTTACAAAAAGTTAAATATATATTGGATGTTTTAAAATATTGATGTTACGTAAAAACTTTTCTGTCCAAATGATAGAGATATATCATTTGAATTTGAGTTTAACTCCCAATATTATATATATATATAAATCTATCTATATCATCTTTCTATGTGTGTGTATGTTTTCCCTATAAATGGTGAAATTAAGTAATGAACTATCAGGCTGTTTCAGTTATCTCTTATGACCTCTGTATAGTGGTTCAAACCCAATCTAGATGAGTGTGATCAGAATTGCAAGAGAGGTAATGTAAGGGAAATGAGATTTATCAAATGGGTCTAACACTACACTAAAAGTTTTCTCCTGAAGGTGACTAGAACCTTGTTAAATTTTTAGGGATATTCTGCCTTGTCATTGAAAAAGAGAAACAAGATAGCCATAGCTTCCATGTTCTAGATTGGGTCCAGTATTAGGTCATGATTAAGATATTAAACTTTAACATAAACAGAAGAAAATGTATATTCCTAAACATAAATAAGAGTAAATAGCATCGAGGAAAGAGTAACTTGGAAGGAGCAATAATTGGATGACAAGTACATAGGAGGTGGCTGAAAACAATTACAATCACTATGAAAAATGAAGGAAATAATTTCAGAAGAAATGAATAAAAACAGTTACCTCAAATGTGTAATCTCTTGAAATTTGAAGACACACGAAGGTTAATTTCCAATAAAAATCTGCACACGCCTATATAACATGTTACCAGGAGAGAGATTACGATCAGACTGGCCTAATCTAGGCCATACCAAACCCACAAGAAGGTTACTGTGGCAACAGAATGGTGAGGTAGTTTTTGACCTAACAAAGCATAAACCTTCCAAGATGGCCACCTGTTCTAAGAGCCAGGATAGGACAACTTTGGGGTATAAAGATTTAAACTGTATTTGTACTGAGGTTCTTGATCCATTTGCAATTGATTTTTGTGCAGGTTTAGAGAGGAGTTTATAGTTTCATTATTCTACCTATAGTTTTCCAGTTTCTTCAGAAGCATTTGTTAAAAATGCCATCTTTTCTCCAATGTGTCATTTTGGCCTCTTTGTCAAATTTCAGGTGGCTGTAGTTACTTGAATTTATCTGGACCTTATATTCTATTCCACTGATATATGTGACTGTTTTGTTCCAGTACCATTGTGTTTTTATAACTATGGCTCTTTAGTGTACCTTGAGATCAGGCATGAAGTTACCATCAGCAAGATTTGTTTTGCTGAGAACTTTTTTTTGTCCATCTGAGTCCTTTTGTGCTTTCAAATGAATTTTGATTTTTTTTTTCTATTTCTGTGGAGAATTGTGCTGACATTTTGATTTGAATTGCATTGAACCTATATATTGCTTTGGCAGAATGGCCATTTTCATTATATTAATTCTTCCAATCCATGAGCATGAGAGGTTGGTCAATCTTCTCATGATTTCCTCAGTTTCATTCTTCAGTGTTTTAATGTCATAATTGTAGAGGTCTTTCACTTCCTTGGTTGTGTACATTACAAGAAATTTAATCTTTAGTGCTATTGTAAATGCAACTATTTCCTGGTTCCTCAGTATGTTTTTGTCATAAGAAGGCTACTGATATTTGTGTATTAGTTTATATCCTGCCACTTCGCTAAAAGTGTTCATCAGATCTAACAGATATTTAGTGATTTGTTTTGGGTTTCTACAGTATAGAATCATATCATCTGCAAATAAGTCTAGTTTGACTTCTTCCTTTCTAAAATGTATCCCTTTTACTTCTTTCTCTGTCTTATCTAGGTAAGCCTTCATGTACTATCTTAAATAGTAGTGGGCAGAGTGGAAACCTCTGTCTTTTTCTCTTTTTCTAGAATATGGTGAGAATGTTTCAAGTTTGTCCCCATTTTGCTAATGGCCTTAGGTTTGTCATATACATTCTTTATTATGTTGAGATATTATCCCTCCATCCCTAATCCTTCCAGGGTTTTTATCATGAAGGGCTGTCTATTTTGTTGAAGGCCTTTTCTGTATATATTAATATGATTATATAATTTCTGTCTTAATGATATTTATATGATGTATTACATCTATCATTTTCCATTTGTTGCCTATCCCTGCATCCCTGGAATGAAACTTACTTGATTAAAGTAGATGCTATTTTTGATATGTTCATGCATTTGAATTCAAGAATTTCAGTATGAATTTTTCCATTTATGTTCCTAGGGGATATTGGTGTATAATTTTCTTCTATCACAGTCTGGTTTTTGATATTAGTAAAATGCTGGAAACATAGAAGAAGTTATAGACCATTCCTTCCTTACCAATTTTATGATATAACTTCAGAAGTAGTGGTTACAGTTTTTCTATAATGATCTGATAGAATTCAGCCGTGAATCCATTTGTGACTGGATTTGAATTTGAACCTGTTAAAAAAAACTAGAGGGAAAAAAAGGGAGAAAACTCCAAGATATACCACAAGGAAAGACTTTCTGAATAACACCCCAGTAACCCAGTGGATAAGACAAACCCTTGACCATTGCCATCTCATGAAATTAAAAAGCTATTGTACAGATAAGCAAACCATCAGCAGAGTCAATAGACAACCTACAGAAAGGGAGAAGATCTTTGACAGCTATACAACTGAGAGAGATTTAATTTCTAGAATACACAAAGAACTCAAAAAAACCTAAGCAATAAAATAACCAACCAACTCACCAATATGACGCAGGGAACTAGAACTTTATTCACAAATGAAGAAATACAAGTGACCAATAAACATTTAAGTGTTCAATATATTTAGCCACCAGAGAAACACAAATTAAAATTTCTTTAAGATTCCATCTCAGTTCAGTCAGAATGGTTATCACCAAAAAATCAAACAACAGGGCTGGAGAGATGGCTTAGTGGTTAAGGCGCTTGCCAGAAAAGCCCAAGGACACAGGTTTGATGCTCAAGATCCAATGTAAGCCAGATGCACAAAAGGGAGGCAAGAGCAAGTTCACACATGCTCAATCGATGGTGCAAGCATCTGGAGCTGATTGCAGTGGCAGAGGCCCTGGTGCACCAATTCTCTCTCTATCTCTCTAAAATAAACAAAAATGATTTTTTAATTAAAAAAATCAAACCACAGCAAATGCTTTCAAAGGTGTAGGGAAACAGGATCCCTTATTCAATATTGATGATAATGTGAACTTATAGAGCCACTATGTTAATCAGTATGGCAGTTTCTTAAAAGACATAAAAATAGATCTAACATAAGATCCATCTATACCACTCTTGACTGGTATTTTCTCTAAATATTTTCCAGTTTACTACAGGAATACTTGCTCAGACATATTTATTGTTGCGCTATTAAAAATAACTAGGAAACTGATTCAGTCCAGATGCACATCATCTGATGAATGTATAATAAAAAGTATATATATATATATATATGATACGTGTGTGTGTGGTATATGTATAATATGTAATGGAGTTTTATGCAGCAATAAGAAAAGCAAAATTGTGAAATTTCTGTGAAAATGGATGGACCTGGAAAAAAATTATACTATATGTGGTAACCTAGGCTTAGAAAGACAAATATCACATGTTCTCAGTCATATGCAGATCCTAACTTGGAATAGTTTTATTTATCTATAAGTTGTAGTAAGCACAGTAATACTAGTCAGTAAGCTAGAATGAGTTTTAGTGAAATGAGAAGCAGGGAGGGTATAGGAAAGGGGATCGTAGACAAGCAAGTAAAGGGTCATGATAACAGGGATACGAATAGGAAAGGGAAAAGGAAGGAGGAGAGATGAAGGGATACAGGATACATAAAACTAAAGATGGTATGAGTGAGTACTTTAGAAACCTACTTCTAAATTAGATGATTAAAAGATATAACTTTCTTAAAACAAGAGACAGAGAGAGAAAGAAAGAAAGAGAGAGACAGAACAGAGAGGGGCGAGAGAGATATTTGTGTAGCAATAACCTGCTGGGGTGGAGAAAGTCTGATCTTAAAACCATAGGTTGTTGATGGTAAATGTCAGTGCTGGAAATGAGTCACTCCCTCAACAGTGAGGTGTTGGTCAGGCCTATGAGGCCCCAAAACAATGCATGCCACTGCTAAAACACTTGGTTATCCTTCAGAACTAGATGGTAAGATCCTGTTACTGATGACATCACAGGTTGGAGTTGCAGGAAATTGACAAATCAAGCTGGAATTGAGATGAGAGTTAACTCCATACTGGCTAGCTATCATAGTTATGGAAAATGCAATGTGAATTGATGGGGCCAAAAGTCATCAGCAGTATGAATAAGCAATGGTTCTTGCAAGCTAAAAAATTAACTAAGCAGGCAAGATATATTCATAGTTGAAAAAGTTGGGCATATATAGGCTATGGGGGTAAATCAACTGCTTTGGCCATGGCCTGCTTTGTTACGAGCCCTCATTGGCATTCCTACCCAACTTCTCACTGTGGGGTGGGATCTAATTCTGGCACTGGGATTCACCTGGAGGAGCCCATGGTTTCAAGGAAAGTTTTTTTTTTTTTTCCCCAATCACTCACACTCTCCTTTTAAGAGTTATGTCTTTTAATTAGGTAATGAAGAAGCCTCTGCAGTGGAGAGCAGGACCCTGACCCTGGAAGCAGCCTGTTGGCCAAGTGACTTAGCATGTGAGTGCCCCAGGGGATTAGCCTAGTTGAGAGGATAAGGGAGAAAAGGGACTGGGCTTAATTAACATGTGTGAAGAGTGAATAATTTGTGGCAACTGAATTAATATAATCTACTTCTTGACTAATGAGTTTAGCACTCAGGACAAAGCCCTATTCCCTTGCAAATTTTAACTGTACAAATCACTGTAGAGAGGTGTTGCCTGGGGACCCTTCCCCACTCCATTATGTAAAGTCAGGGGGTCCAAACTTATTCAGGTATCCTGGTATCCACAGATGCTGCCAGCTCAAGAGGCAAATGGCCATGGTATATCATGCATGGAACAACATAGTGTATAAAGTCATTAAAGCAAACAAGTAATTGGATGGGATCATGATCAAAATACACTATGCACATGTTTTAAAATTGTCAATAAAATATTTTTAAAACAGAAAAAAGTCCAATAATCTCAGAATGATTTAAACTGCCTGAAAAGAATTGTGAAATAATAGATAGGCATAATCTTATTTTAATCACAGTGCACAAGAGGGTAAGCAGAATGCATTAAAATTGAAGGAAATTTCAGAACCCACAGTGAAATCATCTGAGATGTTGGTACATTCCAAAATTCAGGAAAGGCTATCTGTAGCTGAGATAAATTTGCAGACCAGGTACAATTATGGAGGAAGGGATTTACTGAAGCTTACATATCTAGTGGAAGTTCCATAATGGTAGAATAAGTTGGCCCCCTCTTAAAGGACCAGACAATGAGAAAAAGCCAAAAGCCACACAGCACAGCACACTTCAGGAGCTCCAGCTAGGCACCCTTTGCATATCTTTAGATTGAAATCTCAAACCCACCACCACACCTTAAGATCCACCCAGTGACACTGCCTGCAGCCAGGTGGCTGCAGATGCAAAATACAAACTAATAAAACACTGAATATATTGGGGGCCATCTATTCAAACTACCACTATCCTATTCATATTTCACCCATATTCTCATGGAAATGTAAATCCTACATGAAAAAATATATTTATGAATTAATGTACAAAACATCCTGTGTAAAAAATAGCAATTAAGGAACCATAAACTAGGTGTGATGCCTTACAAGTATAATCCTAAACTTGGGAGGCTGAGGCAGGTAGATCACCATGAGTGCAAGGCCAGCGTGATCTACATGATGAGGTTGGGGCCACATTTGCTACAAAATGAGACCCGAAGATAGATAGATGATAACAGATAGCTAATAGATGATAGATAGATAGATAGATAGATAGATAGATAGATAGATAGATAGATAGATAGATGATAGATAAAATGGAGGGAGGGACTGGGGAGATGGCTCAATGGGAAGGCACTTGTCTACAAAGCTTAATAGCCATGGTTCAATTCCCCAGTACCCATGTAAAACCAGATGCACAGAGTGGAACATATATCTGGAGTTCATTTGCAGTGGCTAGAGGCCCTGGGGCACCCCACTCTCTGCTTGCAAATAAATACTAAAAAAGAAAGAAGGCAATGGAATGAAATCATGGGATTTGAAATCATAAAATGGAGCTGAAAAATATATGAAGTAATCCAGGATCAGAAAGGAAAATTGCACATTTTCTCTCATATAAAGAGCATATGGGTAGAAAGGCTTCAGCCATGAAATTAGAAAGGGGACCATTAGAGTAGAAAATGTTCTTAAGGATTAGGGAGTGGGTGAGAATATAACTGACATGAGAGCTGAAGGAAGGCAATGGAGAGAGGACAGGGAAAAGTAAGATGGGATAAGGGTGATGGGGAAGGGGAAGAGGAGAGGAAGGTAAACAGAAAAAAATGTGTGAAACTGCTATAATGAAACACATTACTTAGTATGTTAATTATAGAAAATGTAATAATGAAATAAGAGACAATTTGGAGGGGCTGATGAAAAATAGACCATTGTACTTTGTTTCAAAAGTTCTGAAAAACACCAGAAGACAATGCATAAACCCAAACCCCATAGGGAATACCTTCAATACCACTGAGAAGTGTGCCCAGTGGAAATGGGACAGAAATGAGGGAAAAGAGGGTACCACACATGAAGTATTGAAATATATTGTTAATAATAAACATAAAAATATGTTGTCAATAATAGTAATAAAAATATTCAATAAAAATAAAATTAAATGAAAAAATTACAATAGAATTGGGCTATAGAGGTGGTTTAGCAGCTAAGGTACTTACCTGCTAAACTTTAGAACCCAGGTTCAATTCCCCAGTACTCACATAAGCCAGATGCACAAGATGGCACATGCATCTGGAGTTCATTTGCAGTGGCTAGAGCCCTGATGCATCTATTCTCTCTATATATTTTCCTCTCTCTACAATAAATAAATAAATAAATAAATAAATAAATAAATAAATAAATAAAATATTTTTAAAAATTACACTAGAATCATCAGGTGTGTGGAATAGAAGGTATTTCTTATGTCTCTTGAATCTTTTTATTTTATTGATTTTTTTTGCTGTCTTTAAAAATGTACTGGTGATTGTCCCTTTTCAGCTTCCCTTTATAAATACTTTCCTCTACTGTTGTTCTTTTCTGATTACTAACTGTATTAGTTATTTTGTTATTGCCAACAGGAACAAACTTAAGGAAAGGAAGACTTACAGTTCCAGGGTTAGAGTCCATTATGAAAGAGAAGGAAAGGCAGCAAGAACAGAAGGCTGGCTAGTCTCATCTTGCATTCATAATCAGGAAGAGTGCAAACAGGAAATGAGTTCAGGCTAAAAATCCTTAAAGCCCATGCAAAATGCGCAGTTTCCTACAGCAAGGTTCCATCTCTTAAGTGTTCCACTAGCCTCCCAAACATTGTCACCAGCAGCAGACCAAGTGCTGAAATACATTAGCCTATGGGGTACATTTCATATTCATACTACAAGGTTCACTTTCACTTGGGGATGTGGTCTTATACTATCATTCAAGCAGGCTTAGAGCACACTATGCAACCCATGTTGGTCTTGAACTTGCAGCAATCCTCCTACTTCAGGGTACTGAGTTGTGAAATTATAGTCATAAACTTCCTCACAAAAATATTCTTATTCACATCATATGGCTGGAAATGTTTTATTTCAGCTTACAGTTTGCAGGGGAAGTCTATTGTGGTGGGGAAATCATGGTAGGAAGAGACAGCTGGTGCCATATCTTCACATCAACAGAGGCAATGGAAAGCACAAGAACACTAAGCAGGTCTGCATAATAACTCCTCAAGGACAGCCCCAAATGACACATGTTCCAACAAGACTCCACCTTCTAAAGATTCCACAAACTTCCCAAAGGGCTCTGTCAACTGAGCAACAAGTATTCAATCACATGACTCTATTGGGGAAATTCCATATCCAAATCACCACAGTGGGGAAGGCATGGTGACAGGACCTGAAGCAGCTGGTCACATTGCACCTGTAGTCAGTAAACAGAGTGATTAATATTGGTTTTTAGCTAACTTGCTCCTTTTTATACCATCCATGACTTCAGATTCATAGAGCATGATATGACAGGTAAAATAGAAGTTATGAGTTTCTGGGTTGGAGAGATGACTTAGTGGTTAAAGTGCTTATCTGGGAAGGCTAAGGACCCAGATTTGATTCCCCAGTACCCACGTAAGCCAGATGCACAAGGTGATGTATGCATCCGGAGTTCATTTGCAGTGGCTAGAGGCCCTGTCATGCCCATTCTCTCCCTCCCCCATCTCTTCTTCATAAAAAAAAATACCATCCACTTCAGTCCTTCCCTTTCCTCCGTCCCTTATAGCCTTTTACCAGCTTACTGGTTTCTGGTACCAATTTTTGGTTCCAGTTCACACACAAGTCTGTCTATTTGTAGCTAGGATCCACATATGAGAGAGAACATGTGACGTTTGGCTTTCTGAGCCTGGGTTACCTCACTTAGTATAATCCTTTCCAGATCCATCCATTTCCCTGCAAATTTCATAATTTCATTTTTCTTTACCGCTGAGTAGAACTCCATTGTGTAATTGTACCACATCTTTTTTATCCATTCATTTGTGGTGGGACATCTAGGCTGCTTCCATTTCCTAGCTATTGTGAATAGAGCGGCAATAAACATGGTTTTGCAAGTATCTCTAAGGAAGTGAGAAGAGTCTTCTGGATATATGTCTAGGAGTGCTATAGCTGGATCATATGGTAAATCTATTTCTAGCTGTCTCAAAAACCTCCACACTGATTTCCACAATGGTTGGACCAGGTTACATTCCCACCAACAGTGTAGACTGAAGTGTATGGTATTGCACATATGTAAGTGGAAGGACTGATTACAAGGAGGGGAATGGCCTAACCAAGGCCATGGGTAGAGAATGCATAAAAGAAGGGCAGGGGGAGGGTCAATCTAATTTCAAAAGATTGTGAATAAGACTTATGTAAAACTACTTTTTTGAATAATGGTACATCTAGAAGCTGTAGACTGTTACTAGAAAATTTTCAGTACCTGGGATGGGATACCTTCCAGTGAGTTGTTGGCCAAGGAGGTCCCGGTAGCCTCCAAAACATTAAAGGCTTTTGCCAAAGCCCTTGGTTTCCCCTGAGAAACAGATAGTAAGACCCTATTGCTGAAGACATCTCTTGCCTGAAAGGCAAGGTCACTGAGAAAGCAAGCTGGTCTGAGCAGAAAACCTTCTCCCTGTAGACCAGCCAACTGAAAGCTGGAAAAAGCTGCACTGCATGCAGAGTATGGGAGACAGAAGTCATCAGCAGTGAAAACAGTGGACGCTGAATATTCAAATTTGGCCAGACAGGCCCAAAGACTGAACGGGTGCAATAGTGGCATGTCTACTCGTGGGGTAACCAACTGCTCTATAATTGGACTGAAGGCCCTCTCTATGGAAGGGAATACATACCTGGTACTGAAAAACCTAAGCAAAGTCTATGGTAGGTAAGGTCATGAGCCTTAGGGGTATAAAGCATGCTCTTATCTAAATGTATATACTACTCCCACAAAGCTGCCCGGAAAATACTACACTTAATGCTCATATTCACATATTAATGCTACTCTCACTTCTGGTTAGAGAAGCTTCTCTTTTCAGATGGCGATGACCACTGGGATGATCCAAAAGGCAACATAGTGCTGAGAAGAAGGGATGGAGAAGTGCCCAGCACTGAAACATCTCTGTCACACCCTCCAAGGCTCAGGATCATTGCGGAAGAGGGGGCGGATAGAATGGAAGAGCCAAAGGAAGGGTACGACTCCTTACAATGCAACTGCCCAGACAGAAATTGGCCTTAATATCCATGACCTTGCTGCGCCTAGCAATACCTCCGCAAGACCCTCATAATAGAAGTAAAAGATGATGACATCAAATTAAAAAAGAGACTAATGGAGAGAGGGAGGGGATATGATGGAGAGTGGAGTTCTAAAGGGGAATGGGGGGAGGGGAGGGAAAACTATGCACCTTTTGTATGTAAGTATGTTTTGTTGTCAATAAATATTAAAAAAAATTTTTTTTAAATTAAGAACAAAAAAGAAAGAATGAGTTTCTGAGAATGAGCTCATGTGAACTTTGCCAACCTCATGATTCCAGGAATTTGCCAGAAGCTCTTTCATTGTACTGTCCATTGTTTTAGCATCACAGTTTTGTTATGCAAAACCTTCTTTGAGTAAAATGATCTTCACAACCAATGACTAATTTGTATTAGTAAAAGTGATCCTTTCATAGTGTCAAAACTCTAGATTCAAGACCCTAATAGCAGCAATGAAATGTCATCCTTGAAACTGATATTGCACCGATGACAATTTAAAAAGTAAAATTTTGTCTAAGTGCTGCAGAGATGACTCAGTGGATAATGTGCTTGCTGCTCAAGCTGGAGTACAGCTCTTGGATTTCAATCCCCAGATTCCATGTAAAAAGCTAGAAGCTATGGAAAGCTTTTCTGATATAAGCAAGCTGACACTGAGGAAAAGATGGGAGGCAGAAGAATTTTCCATAAGCTGGTGTAAGTGCAGCAAAGAACAATTGAAGAGAGATTCCAGAGTGAGAAATCCTTCCTCAAATGAGTAGATAGGCAAGGAAATATCCAAAATTGTCCTTTGAATCACACATACACACACACTCACACACACACACACACACACACACATACTATAGC
>JAEOAD010002378.1:0-246277 GCA_036365145.1 Orientallactaga sibirica | reverse complement strand
AGATGTTAGTTTTCTCAACACACTATTTGACAAATGAGGGTGACTCTGCTAACGTGGCCAGCTTTTTCGATTACATTAACAAAGAAAGTTTGAACTTGCTGCACTCAACCATCTTCGTAGAGAGGAAACTGATTCCTAGAAAAGAATTAACTTATTTCACACAGTACAGTGCTCAGTACTGAAGATGTTTGTTTTCTAAAGAAACCACTTTAGAAACGATGCGAATCCACTAACTCGTACATCTTGTTAGATTACACAAATGAGGAATGTTTGAACTTGCTACACTCAACCTTCTTCATACGAAAGCAAGTGATTCCTAGAAACGAACGAGCTCATTTCACATAGTATAGTGTTCGGTAATGAAGATGTTTGTTTTGTAAACAAACTACTTTAGAAATGAGGCCAATCTACTAAGTTGTGTAACTTTTCAGATTACATTAACAAGGAAAGTTTGAACTTCCTGCACTCAACCTTCTTTGTAGGAAAGCAACTGATTCCTAGAACCGAATGAGCTTATTTCACACAGTACAGTGTTCGGTACTGAAGATGTTTCTTTTCTAAAGAAACTACTTTAGAAATGAGTCGAATCCACTACCTTGTACATCTTGTTAGATTAGACAAACTAGGAAAGTTTTAACTTGCTGCACTCAACCTTCTTCGTAGGAAAGCAAGTTATTCCTAGAACGGAACTAGCTCATTTCACATAGTACAGTGTTTGGTAATGAAGATGTTTGTTTTCTAAACAAACTACTTTATCAATGGGGCCAATCTACTAAGTTGTGCATCTCTTTAGATTACATTAACAAGGAAAGGTTGAACTTGCTGCACTCAACCTTCTTTGTAGGAAAGCAACTGATTCCCAGAACCGAATGAGCTTATTTCACACAGTACAATGTTCGGCAATGAAGATGTTTGTTTTCTCAACAACGTACTTTACAAATGAGGCGAATCTTCTAACTTGGCGATCTTTTTAGATTACATTAACAAGGAAAGTTTGAACTTGCTGCACTCAACCATCTTCGTAGAAATTAAACTGATTCCTAGAAGCGAATTCACTTATTTCACACAGTACAGTGTTCGGTACTGAAGATGTTTCTTTTCTAAAGAAACTACTTTAGAAATTAGGCGAATCCACTAACTAGTACATATTGTTAGATTACACAAACTAGGAAAGTTTGAAATTGCAGCACTCAAGCTTCTTCGTAGGAAATAAAGTGATATCTAGAACGGAACTAGCTTATTTCAAATAGTACAGTGTTCAGTAATGAGGATGTTTGTTTTCTAAACAAACTACTTTAGAAATGGGAACTAGCTTATTTCACATAGTACAGTGTTCGGTAATGAAGATGTTTGTTTTCTAAACAAACTACTTTAGAAATGGGGCCAATCTACTAAGTTGTGCATTTTTAGATTACATTAACAAGGAAAGTTTGAACTTGCTGCACTCAACCTTCTTCGTAGAAATCAAAGTGATTCCTAGAAGCGAATTAACTTATTTACAGAGTACGGTGTTCGGTAATGAAGATGTTTCATTTCTAAAGAAATTACTTTAGAAATGAGGCCAATCTACTAAGTTGTGCATCTTTTAAGATTACATTAACAAGGAAAGTTTGAACTTGCTGCACCCAACATTCTTTGTAGGAAAGCAAGTGATTCCTAGAAGCGAATTCACTTATTTCACAAAGTACAGTGTTCGGCAATGAAGATGTTTATTTTCTCAACAAAGTACTGTACAAATGAGGCCAATCTTCTAACTTGGCCATGTTTTTAGATTACATTAACAAGGAAAGTTTGATCTTACTGCACTCAACATTTTTCATAGAAATTAAACTGATTCCTAGAAGCGAATTAACTTATTTCACACTGTACAGTGTTCGGTACTGAAGATGTTTCTTTTGTAAAGAAACTACTTTAAAAATGAGGCCAATCTACTAAGTTGTGAATCTTTTTACATTACATTAACAAGGAAAGTTTGAACTTGCTGCACTCAACCTTCTTTGTAGGAAAGCAACTGATTCTTAGAACTGAATGAGCTTATTTCACACAGTACAATGTTCAGCAATAAAGATGTTAGTTTTCTCAACACACTATTTGACAAATGAGGTGACTCTGCTAACGTGGCCAGCTTTTTCGATTACATTAACAAAGAAAGTTTGAACTTGCTGCACTCAACCATCTTCGTAGAGAGGAAACTGATTCCTAGAAAAGAATTAACTTATTTCACACAGTACAGTGCTCAGTACTGAAGATGTTTGTTTTCTAAAGAAACCACTTTAGAAACGATGCGAATCCACTAACTGGTACATGTTGTTAGATTACACAAACTAGGAAAGTTTGAACTTGCTTTACACTCAACCTTCTTTTGAACGAAAATAAAGTGATTCCTAGAAACGAAACGAGCTTATTTCACATAGTATAGTGTTCGTAATGAAGATGTTTGTTTTGTAAACAAACTACTTTAGAAATGAGGCCAATCTACTAAGTTGTGTAACTTTTCAGATTACATTAACAAGGAAAGTTTGAACTTCCTGCACTCAACCTTCTTTGTAGGAAAGCAACTGATTCCTAGAACCGAATGAGCTTATTTCACACAGTACAGTGTTCGGTAATGAAGATGTTTGTTTTCTAAAGAAACTACTTTAGAAAATGAGTCGAATCCACTAACTTGTACATCTTGTTAGATTAGACAAACTAGGAAAGTTTGAACTTGCTGCACTCAACCTTCTTTTGTAGGAAAGCAAGTGATTCCTAGAACCGAATTAGCTTATTTCACATAGTACAATGTTTGGCAATGAAGATGTTTGTTTTCTCAAGAAACTACTTTAGAAATGAGGCCAATCTACTAAGTTGTGCATCTTTTTTAGATTACATTAACAAGGAAAGTTTGAACTTGCTGCACTCAACCTTCTTTGTAGGAAAGCAAGTGATTCCTAGAACCGAATGAGCTTATTTCACAGTACAATGTTCGCAATGAAGATGTTTGTTTTCTCAAGAAACTACTTTAGAAATGAGGCGAATCTTCTAACTTGTACATCTTGTTAGATTACATTAACTAGGAAAAAGTTTGAACTTGCTGCACTCAACCTTCTTTGTAGAAATTAAACTGATTCCTAGAACCGAATTAGCTTATTTCACACAGTACAATGTTCGGTAATGAAGATGTTTGTTTTCTCAAGAAACTACTTTAGAAATGAGGCGAATCTACTAACTTGTACATCTTGTTAGATTACACAAACTAGGAAAGTTTGAACTTGCTGCACTCAACCTTCTTTGTAGGAAAGCAAGTGATTCCTAGAACCGAATTAGCTTATTTCACACAGTACAATGTTCTTTCGCAATGAAGATGTTTGTTTTCTCAAGAAACTACTTTAGAAATGAGGCGATCTACTAACTTGTACATCTTGTTAGATTACATTAACAAGGAAAGTTTGAACTTGCTGCACTCAACCTTCTTTGTAGGGAAAGCAAGTGATTCCTAGAACCTAATTAGCTTATTTCACACAGTACAATGTTCAGCAATGAAGATGTTTGTTTTCTCAAGAAACTACTTTAGAAATGAGGCGAATCTACTAACTTGTACATCTTGTTAGATTACTGCAAACTAGAAAGTTTGAACTTGCTGCACTCAACCTTTCTTTGTAGGAAAGCAAGTGATTCCTAGAACCGAATTAGCTTATTTCACACAGTACAATGTTCGGCAATGAAGATGTTTGTTTTTTTGAGAAACTACTTTAGAAATGAGGCCAATCTACTAACTTGTACATCTTGTTAGATTAAACAAACTAGGAAAGTTTGAACTTGCTGCACTCAACCTTCTTTGTAGGAAAGCAACTGATTCCTAGAACCGAATTAGCTTATTTCACACAGTACAATGTTCGGCAATGAAGATGTTTGTTTTCTCAAGAAACTACTTTAGAAATGAGGCGAATCTACTAACTTGTACATCTTGTTAGATTACACAAACTAGGAAAGTTTGAACTTGCTGCACTCAACCTTCTTTGTAGGAAAGCAAGTGATTCCTAGAACCGAAATGAGCTTATTTCACACAGTACAATGTTTGGCAATGAAGATGTTTGTTTTCTAAAGAAACTACTTTAGAAATGAGGCGAATCTACTAACTTGTACATCTTGTTAGATTACACAAACTAGGAAAGTTTGAACTTGCTGCACTCAACCTTCTTTGTAGGAAAGCAAGTGATTCCTAGAACCGAATTAGCTTATTTCACACAGTACAATGTTCGGCAATGAAGATGTTTGTTTTCTCAAGAAACTACTTTAGAAATGAGGCGAATCTACTAACTTGTACATCTTGTTAGATTACATTAACAAGGAAAGTTTGAACTTGCTGCACTCAACCTTCTTTGTAGAAATTCAACTGATTCCTAGAAGCGAATTAACTTATTTCACACAGTACAGTTTTCGGTACTGAAGATGTTTCTTTTCCAAAGAATCTACTTTAGAAATGAGGCCAATCTACTAAGTTGTGCATCTTTTTAGATTACATTAACAAGGAAAGTTTGAACTTGCTGCACTCAACCTTCTTTGTAGGAAACCAACTGATACCTAGAACCGAAATTAGCTTATTTCACACAGTACAATGTTCTGCAATGAAGATGTTTGTTTTCTCAACAAAGTACGTTACAAATCAGGCGAATCTTCTAAACTGGCCATCTTCTTAGATTACATTAACAAGGAAAGTTTGAACTTGCTGCACTGAACCTTCTTTGTAGGAAAGCAACTGATTCCTAGAACCGAATGAGCTTATTTCACACAGTACAATGTTTGGCAATGAAGATGTTTGTTTTCTCAACCAACTACTTTACAAATGAGGCCAATCTACTAACTTGGCCATCTTTTTAGATTACATTAACAAGGAAAGTTTCAACTTGCTGCACTCAAACATCTTCGTAGAAATTAAACTGATTCCTAGAACCGAATTATCTTATTTCACACAGTACAGTGTTGGGTACTGACGATGTTTCTTTTCTAAAGAAACTACTTTAGAAATGATGCGAATGCACTAACCTGTACATCTTGTTAGATTACACAAACTAGGAAAGTTTGAACTTGCTGCACTCAACGTTCTTCGTAGAAATTAAACTGATTCCTAGAAGCGAATTAACTTATTTTACACAGTACAGTGTTCGGTACTGAAGACGTTTCTTTTCTAAAGAAACTACTTTAGAAATGAGGCCAATCTACTACGTTGTGCATCTTTTTAGATTACATTAACAAGGAAAGTTTGAACTGGCTGCACTCAACCTTCTTTGTAGGAAAGCAACTGAATTCTAGAACTAAATTAGCTTTTTTCACACTGTACAATGTTCAGCAATGAAGATGTTTGTTTTCTGAACAAACTACTTTACCAATGAGGCAAATCTACTAACTTGGACATCTTTTGAGAGCACATTAACAAGGAAAGATTGAACTTGCTAAACTCAACCATCTTCGTAGAAAGTGAACTGATTGCTAGAAACGAATTAGCTCATTTCACACAGTACAAAGTTTGGCAATTTAGGTTTGTTTTCTAAAGAAACTACTTTAGAAATGAGGCAAATCTACTAACTTGGACATCGTTGTAGATTATATTAACAAGGAAAGTTTGAACTTGCTGCACTCAACCATCTTCGTAGAAATTAAACTGATTCCTAGAAGCGAATTACCTTATTTCACACAGTACAGTGTTTGGTACTGAAGACGTTTCTTTTCTAAAGAAACTACTTTAGAAATTAGGCGATTCCACTAACTTGTACATCTTGTTAGCTTACACAAACCAGGAAAGTTTGAACTTGCTGCACTCAACCTTCTTCGTAGGAAAGCAAGTGATTCCTAGAACAGAACTAGCTTATTTCACATAGTACAGTGTTCAGTAATGAAGATGTTTGTTTTCTAAACAAACTACTTTAGAAATGAAGCCAATCTACTAAGTTGTGCATGTCTTTACATTACATTAACAAGGAAAGTTTGAACTTTCTGCACTCAACCTTCTTTGTAGGAAAGCAACTGATTCCTAGAACCGAATGAGCTTATTTCACACAGTACAATGTTTGGCAATGAAGATGTTTGTTTTCTCAACAAAGTACTTTACAAATGAGGCGAATCTTCTAACTTGGCCATCTTTTTAGATTATATTAACAAGGAATGTTTTAACTTGCTGCACTCAACCTTCTTCTTAGAAATTAAATTGATTCCTCGAAGGGAATTAACTTATTTCACACAGTGCAGTGTTCGGTGCTGAAGATGTTTCTTTTCTAAAGAAACTACTTTAGAAATGAGGCCAATCTACTACGTTGTGCATCTTTTTAGATTACATTAACAAGGAAAGTTTGAACTGGCTGCACTCAACCTTCTTTGTAGGATAGCAACTGAATTCTACAACCGAATTAGCTTTTTACACACAGTACAATGTTCGGCAATGAAGATGTTTGTTTTCTCAACAAACTACTTTACCAATGAGGCAAATCTACTAACTTGGACATCTTTTAGAGCACATTAACAAGGAAAGTTTGAACTTGCTAAACTCAACCATCTTCGTAGAAAGTAAACTGATTCCTTGAACCGAATTAGCTCATTTCAAACAGTACAAAGATTGGAAATTTAGGTTTGTTTTCTAAAGAAACTACTTTAGAAATGAGGCGAATCTAGTAACTTGGACATCTTTTTAGATTACATTAACAAGAAAAGTTTTAACTTGCTAAACTCAACCATCTTCGAAGAAAGGAAACTGATTCCCAGAACTGAATTAACTTATTTCACACAGTACACTGTTCGGTACTGAAGATGTTTGTTTTCTAAAGAAACTAATTTAGAAATGACGAGAATCCTGTAACTTGTACATCTTGTTAGATTACACAACCTAGGAAAGTTTGAACTTGCTGCACTCAACCATCTTCGTAGAAATTAAACTGATTCCTAGAAGCGAATTAACTCATTTCACACAGCACAGTGTTCGGTACTGATGATGTTTCTTTTCTAAAGAAAGCACTTTAGAAATGAGGCCAATCTACTAAGTTGTGCATCTTTTTAGATTCCATTAACAAGGAAAGTTTGAACTTGCTGCACTCAACCTTCTTTGTAGGAAAGCAAGTGATACCTAGAACCGAAAGAGCTTATTTCACACAGTACAATGTTTGGCAATAAAGACGTTAATTTTCTCAACAAACTATTTTACCAATGAGGTGACTCTGCTAACTTGGCCATCTTTTTAGATTACATTAACAAGGAAAGTTTGAACTTGCTGCACTCAACCATCTTCGGAGAAAGGAAACTGATTCCTAGATCCGAATTAACTTATTTCACACAGTACAGTGTTCAGTACTGAATATGTTTGTTTTCTAAAGAAACCAGTATAGAAACAACGCAAATGCACTAACTTGTACATCTTGTTAAATTACACAAACGAGGAAAGTATTAACTTGCTGCCCTCAACCTTCTTCATAGGAAAGCAAGTGATTCCTAAAACCAAATTAGCTCATTTCACTTAGTATAGTTTTCGGTAATGAAGATGTTTCTTTTCTAAACAAACTACTTTAGAAATGATGCCAATCTACTAAGTTGTGCATCCTTTTAGATTACATTAACAAGGAAAGCTTGAACTTGCTGCACTCAACCATCTTCGTAGAAATTAAACTGAATCCTAGAACCGAATTACCTTATTTCACACAGTACAGTGTTCGGTACTGAAGATGTTTCTTTTCTCAAGAAACTACTTTAGAAATGAGGCCAATCTACTACGTTGTGCATCTTTTTAGATTACATTACCAAGGAAAGTTTGAACTGGCTGCACTCAACCTTCTTTATTGGAAAGCAACTGAATTCTAGAACCGCATTAGCTTTTTACACACAGTACAATGTTCGGCAATGAAGACGTTTGTTTTCTCAACAAACTACTTTACCAATGAGGCAAATCTACTAACTTGGACATCTTTGTAGATTACATTAACAAGGAAAGTTTGAACTTGCTGCACTCAACCTTCTTTGTAGGAAAGCAACTGAATTCTAGAACCGCATTAGCTTTTTACTCACAGTACAATGTTCAGCAATGAAGACGTTTGTTATCTCAACAAAGTACTTTACAAATGAGGCGAATCTTCTAATTTGGCCATCTTTTAGATTACATTAACAAGGAAAGTTTGAAGTTGCTGCACTCAACCTTCTTCGTAGAAATTAAACTGATTCCTGGAAGCGAATTAACTTATTTCACACAGTACAGTGTTAAGTACTGAAGATGTTTGTTTTATAAGGAAACAACTTTAGAAACGACGCAAATCCACTAACTTGTAAATCTTGTTAGATTACACAAACGAGGACAGTTTGAACTTGCTGCACTCAACCTTCTTCCTAGGAAAGCAAATGATTCCTAGAACCAAAGTAGATTATTTCACATAGTATAGTGTTTGGTAATGGAGATGTTTGTTTGGAAACACACTACTTTAGAAATGAGGCCAATCTACTAAGTTGTGCATCTTTTCAGATTACATTAACAAGGAAAGTTTGAACTTGCTGCACTCAACCTTCTTTGTAGGAAAGCAACTGATTCCTAGAACCGATTGAGCTTATTTCACACAGTACAATGTTTGGCAATGAAGATGTTTGTTTTCTCAAATAACTACTTTAAAAATGAGGCGAATCTACTAACTTGGCCATCTTTTTAGATTACATTAACAAGGAAAGTTTGAACTTGCTGCAATCAACCATCTTCGTAGAAATTAAACTGATTCCTAGAAGCGAAATCACTTATTTCACACAGTACAGTGTTCGGTACTGAAGATGTTTCTTTTCTAAGGAACCTACTTTAGAAATGAGGCGAATCCACTAACTTGTACATCTTGTTAGATTACACAAACGAGGAAAGTTTGAACTTGCTGCACTCAACCTTCTTCGTAGGAAAGCAAGTGATTCCTAGAATCGAACTAGCTCATTTCACATAGTGCAGTGTTCGGTAATTAAGTGTTTGTTTTCTAAACAAACTACTTTATGAATGAGGCCAATCTACTAAGTTGTGCATCTTTTCCGATTACAGTAACAAGGAAAGTTTAAACTTGCTGCACTCAACCTTCTTTGTAGGAAAGCAACTGATTCCTAGAACCGAATGAGCTTATTTCACACAGTACAATGTTTGGCAATGAAGATGTTTGTTTCCTCAACAAAGTACTTTACAAATGAAGTGAATCTACTAACTTGGCCAACATTTTAGATTACATTAACAAGGAAAGTTTGAACTTGCTGCACTCAACCATCTTCTTAGAAATTAAACTGATTCCTAGAACCGAATTACCTTATTTCACACAGTACAGTGTTCGGTACTGAAGATGTTTCTTTTCTAAAGAAACTACTTTAGAAATGAAGCGAATGCACTAACTTGTACATCTTGTTAGATTACACAAACTAGGAAAGTTTGAACTTGCTGCACTGAACCTTCTTCCTAGAAATTAAACTGAATCTTAGAAGAGAATTAACTTATTTCACATAGTACAGAGTTCGGTACTGAAGATGTTTCTTTTCTCAAGAAACTACTTTAGAAATGAAGCCAATCTACTACGTTGTGCATCTTTTTAGATTACATTAACAAGGAAAGTTTGAACTGGCTGCACTCAACCTTCTTTTTAGGAAAGCAGGTGAATTCTAGAACCGAATTAGCTTTTTACACACAGTACAATGTTCGGCAATGAATACATTTGTTTTCTCAACAAACTACTTTACCAATGAGGCAAATCTACTAACTTGGACATCTTTTTAGAGCACATTAACAATGAAAGTTTGAACTTGCTAAACTCAACCATCTTCGTAGAAAGTAAACTGATTCAGAGAACGGAAGTAGCTCATTTCACACAGTACAAAGTTTGGTAGTTTAGGTTTGTTTTGTAAAGAAACTACTTTAGAAATGAGGCGAATCTACTAACTTGGACATCTTTTTAGATTACATTTGTCAGGGCTTTTTTCCCTCACCACCGGCAGGTAGAGCAAAAGAGAGAGAGACTCGGGCCAGCCATTTCTCTTGAGGCTGAGCGAGAAGGCGGGTGTCGGCGACTCAAACCCCTCCCCCCACTAAAACACAGGGGAGAAAAACCACATTGAGTCGCGGAGATACGTCTAAGGCGAAACTCGTCGTTTATTGTCAGGGGAGAGATATTTATGTGCTTTGAGGAAGGGGGCGGGAAGAGGGGATGAGAGAAAGGTATAAGGGCCAATATACTTTGAGGAAGGGGGTGGGAAGAGGGGATGAGAGAAAGGTGTAAGGGCCAACAGTATTTCATCATGTCAGCAGCAGCTGGGTGGAGGCAGTTTCAGCTTAGTTGCTGAGTCAAGGGCAGGTACTCAGGCTCGACTAGGCCTTACCGGGAATAGGCCAAGATTGGCTGGGCTAACCACTTGGCTTCACACCAGGCAGGGCCCACCATCTCCCCCTTTTGTTTTTGTAAGAACGGTGGATGGCATAGTCCCTGTCCTAGGTTGTTCCCTTCTGGGAACCTTACCCGTCTCTGGGCACTATGCCTCTAGCCTGTTGACCACTCCACGCCCTGTCTTAGGTTGTCTCAGCCTGTCTGAGAACTTACCCGTCATTGGTTCGATGGAGGGCGGGGGAGGGATGTTAGGTGGATAGCCAGTAAGTGGAAAAGCCATTGTCTTTGAGTCGTAAACCTGTGGTGCCTTGGCCTGATGAAGTTTAATTGCCTCAAGCTGTTGGTGAATGAATTGTGTAATCTTATTAATTACACAGGGCCCGAGAGTGAGGATAAGAAGAAGGAGGGGTTCAAGGGGAGGGAGAAGGTAGGGTATAGAGCAGAAGAAGGAGGGGTCCAAGGGAGGGAGAAGGTGGGATAAAAAGCCATGTAAGTTCGTCTACAGCAGGTTGTCTTAGGAGTCCCGACTCCTCTTCTGTAAATCTTTCTGGAGCTTTTCTGGCTTCATTCAGGTCTAGTAGCATCCACACCTTCAGTTGTTCCTGGGAAGAAACAGAGGCATAGTTCTCAGGGGTGTGATACTCCCTGGAAAATTGATTATTATCATCCCCTTGTTGGGGTAAATATTTTAAGTCTCTTGCGGTACCCAAATAGGTCTTTTTCCTCTTGAGGAAAGACACATCCAAATCCTCTCCCTGCTGTGAGGAGGGGGTCTGGTCGCCTCAGGCCCCAGTTAATGGGTCCCTCCATTTGACCCAGATGGAGCTGTAGGTGACAGCTGAGGTCCAATGTTTTTGAAAAGGGGACAAGTGTCTATCTTCTTTAGAAAAATTTAAAATATTTAGGGTTAATAATGCCTTTTTTAGTTGGTCATGTGGGGGTAGAGATTCCCCCTTTTGTTTTTGTAATTGAGATTTGAGAGTTTGATGATATCTTTTCACGATGGCCTGGCCCCGCGGGTTATATGGGATGCCTGTGGAAAGTGAGATTTTCCAGGTTTGGAGGAAATCTATAAAAGTTTTGTTTACAAAGCAGGGACCATTATCGGTTTTGATTTGATCTGGTAATCCAAGGGTGGCAAAGCATTGAAGTATATGGCTAATAGTATGTTTAGTTTTTTCCCAGCATGTGCTGATCCTGTGACCTCATGGGAGATAGACTTTATGGGTATAGACTTTTCTCCCCTCCTTAGGGGAGGGTAAACAACTAGGGAAGCTCCCAAGCGCCCCCCATCAGTGAATACGGTAAGAAAATCAGGGTTGGGTTTAGATAAAAAAAGTCTGGGGGGTCTCCATTCCAACCTAGAGAAGGAGCTCATCCATTTATAAGGACCATAGTGACAATCAATTATACCCAGAAACCCCTCAAGGGCAATAGCAACTCTGTTGTTATTTCTCTGAAGCCAAGTGAAGTCTGTTACCTTAAAGGGGTGACAATGACATGAGGCTCCGTGCCAAACAATCTGACAGAGGTGTCCCTGCCCTTTATAATGCAGTCTGTAATCTGGTTAGTTATAGAGTAAACTCTGGGGACTCCACCAAGGGAGAGGTGAATCCATTGGATGGGTTCTCCTTCCTGGGCCAACAGCGCAGTGCATAATGTTTCCCCAGAGAAAATACAGAGGGAGATAGGTAAGTTAGGATCAAACCTCTTTAGGACAGCAGCATCAATGGCCCGTTGTACCTTATGTAGAATTTGTTCATGACGAGGGGGCAAGGTTATCTGAGAGGAAAGAGTAAGACCCTTTAAGAGGTCAAATAAAGGGGACAGTTCCTCAGTAGTTATGGGTAGCCAGGGCCTCATCCAATTAATTTCTCCCAGCACCTTTTGGAGTTGAGGCAAAGTATAGAATTTTTGAATATGGAGTTGGGGTTTGACAGGAGAGACAGTATTAAGGAATAACCTGGAGCCCAAAATCTTGAAGGAGAGGCAGTTTGAATCTTTTTGGAGACACCTGTAAAATGGCAAGGCATCTTGGAGATCAGATGGGTTGGAATGACCTAAAATAATAATAAAACATTAGGATGGTTAATCAAGGAAGAAAAGATATGAGACATGTATTGTTAAGGTTAATCCAGGGCTGACAGCTAGCAGTTTTTATGATGTTGAAACTTATAGATCTAGGGGAAGTTCCATACTGGCAGACGTTGGCCTGTCTTTGTAGAGCCATGAAAGAGAGAAAAAAAAAATTAATTCGATATATAGTACATATAGTAAAATTATTGTAGTTAAGTCACAGTAAGCTTTAGGAATTTTTGTTAGGCACATTTTGTATATTTTTATAATGGAATTTTAAACCATTATTACACCTTAAAATTGGCCCCAGTGACATTGTCTTTAGTAAGGTGATTGTAGATGTAAACTATAAGTTAATAAAATATTGAATATATTGGGGACATATATTTAAATTATTACATTTTGTCCCTGGCTTTTAATAGATTTATAATAACAGTAACAATAATACTTGGTATAAGGCATAGTAAGGAGAGAGAAAACAATTTAAATTTAACCACCATTAGCTGTCATTAAATTTTTGTAGTAACCAGAGACTGATAGTCTTTAGGTTTTTTAATTTTGTCCCTCCAGTTGGGCAGAGTTGTCAGGGAAAACTTTAATCCCAGGCTAACATTGTATTACCAATTGAGTTAGTTGGGCTTAGTCTTATATTTTATGAATTGAGTTAGGCGGGCAGAGAGAGAGAGAGAGAAAAAAATGGGCGTGCCAGGCCTCTAGCCACTGTTTACATGGGTACTGGAGAATTGAGCCTCGAATCAGGGTCCTTAGGCTCTACAGGCAAATGTTTAACAATTAAGCCATCTCTTTATCTTTATGTTAATGGGAAGGCAGCGAAGGGTGGGACAATGGTGTGTAGGATATAGCCATATAGACTTGAAAAATAGGATGTTTTACCTCTAGCAGGGCAATATGAATGTCTCCAGCTGTTTTTTTAATTTTTAAAAGTAAATACTTTGGGCCCCGTGGGACACTTAGTTAAGAGCATAGAGGGAGCGTCTAGAGGCAAAAGGGGCGGAGACGGCAGCGGCTCGCCTCATGGCCTCATGGCGGACCGCCCGCCTGTTCCTAAGATATTTTTAAAGCAAGTTAGGAGTCCGCCCATCTGCCTCTTTGTTGTTTGGTTGGCCTTTTTTTTTTTTTTTTTTTGACAAAAGTGACCAAAAGTGACACCTGGAGGTGCGGGCAAGGCGCAGCCAGTGAGGCTCGGCGCAGTGCTTGGGCCCGGGCTGGAGCCGCCGCTTAGGACCATCCCACTCGGTCGGCCCGCTTCCCTCAGGGATGTCGGCGGAGCCTGGCTGTTGTCCCTCTGCTCAAAGCGTGCAAGTTTTGTTTTGTGGACCAGTGACTTGTGTTTTACGCCTGCGAGGAAAGTTAACCTCGGTTTGTATTTGATCACAGTTTACATTCATAGAAAGCTACATGGAGGAGCTGTCCTCCATCAGGGGTTTGAGCACATTTGCCTTAGGCAGTAGTTAGGGGCTGAAAAGAGCTGAAAAGATAGCTGCCGGGTGGCGGCTTGGGTGGCGGCCTTGGGAGAAAGGAGATTTTAAAAGTTAGTTTTAGTTTTTTCTTACAGTTTTTAAGGGCAAAAATGAACTTTTCCCTGGAAGAGCCTTTAAGGTTGGCAATTAAGGCAAGGAGGACTGAATTAATCCATGGGGCTAAAACAAAAGTTTTGTCCCAAGAGCCACACTGTAGGAGGAGTAGGGCAATAGTAATATATATGAGTACAACATAAGCATAAAGTCCCAAAAAATAGCTAATCATGTTGTAGAATTTTTCTAAGATGGCGCCCCCACTCCAATAGGGGGCAGGACATTTTGAGAGTTCTCCAGGTTTGCCCATGTGGTGAGCCTCCTCTAGGTTTGTCCACGTGGTGAGGTATTTTTTTAGGTCTACCCACGTGGTGAGTTTCTTTTTTAGGTTTGTCCACGTGGTGAGTCTCTACCCACGTGGTGAGTTTTGTTTTTAGGTCTGCCCACGTGGTGCTTCTAAGATGGCACCCCCATTCAAATGGGGCAGGACAAAAATGGTGGCACCGCAGAAGCGGTCTGTTGGAAACCCAAAAATGAGAGGAAAGAGAAAAGAACAAGAGATGTTGAAGTTTAGGACGGAGTCTTTATTTAAATGAGGAGGCAAAACATTTAAAGTCTCCTCTAGGTCTGTCCACATGGAGTGTCCGCCATGAATGTACCCGTTTAGAAATGGCGGCAAACCGGAAATGGAAGGAAAGAGAAAGGAAGTTGAAGTAAGCACAGATTATAGAAGTAAAGGTTAGAATATTAAATATGAAGATTACCTCATAACTTATGAGGATACACCCGTCAGCAGTCCGATTAGTTCGTCAGCTTAATTTTGAATTTTTCCTTCGTCACGTCGGCAGTCCGTAGTCCGTTTGAATCTTCATACGTCCTCACATGGGGCAGTGGTTGTTGTGCCCCACGTTGGGCGCCAAAATGCCGGGGCTTTTTTCCCTCACCACTGGCAGGTAGAGCAAAAGAGAGAGAGAGAGCCGGGCCAGCCGTTTCTCTTGAGGCTGAGCGAGAAGGCGGGTGTCGGCGACTCAAACCCCTCCCTCCACTAAAACACCGGGGAGAAAAACCACATTGAGTCGCGGAGATACGTCTAAGGCGAAACTCGTCGTTTATTGTCAGGGGAGAGATATTTATGTGCTTTGAGGAAGGGGGCGGGAAGAGGGGATGAGAGAAAGGTATAAGGGCCAATATACTTTGAGGAAGGGGTGGGAAGAGGGGATGAGAGAAAGGTATAAAGGCCAATATACTTTGAGGAAGGGGGTGGGAAGAGGGGATGAGAGAAAGGTGTAAGGGCCAAGAATATTTCATCACGTCAGCAGCAGCTGGGTGGAGGCAGTTTCAGCTTAGGTGCTGAGTCAAGGGCAGGTACTCAGGCTCGACTAGGCCTTACCGGGAGTAGGCCAAGATTGGCTGGGCTAACCACTTTGCGTCACACCAGGCAGGGCCCAACAACATTAAAAAGGAAAGTTTGAACTTGCTGAACTCAACCATCTTCGTAGAAAGGAAACTGATTCCTAGAACCGAATTAACTTATTTCACACAGTACAGTGTTCGGAACTGAAGATGTTTCTTTTCTAAAGAAAGTACTCTAGAAATGAGGCTAATCTACTAAGTTGTGCAACTTTTTAGATTTCATTAACAAGGAAAGTTTGAACTTGCTTCACTCAACCATCTTCGTAGAAATTAAACTGATTCCTAGAAGCGAATTAACTCATTTCACACAGTACAGTGTTCAGTACTGAAGATGTTTCTTTTCTCAAGAAACTACTTTAGAAATGAGGCCAATCTACTAAATTGTGCATCTTTTTAGATTACATTAACAAGGAAAGTTTGAACTTGCTGCACTCAACCATCTTCGTAGAAATTGAACTGATTCCTAGAAGCGAATTCACTTATTTCACACAGTACAGTGTTCCGTACTGAAGATGTTTCTTTTCTAAAGAAAATACTTTATAAATGAGACGAATCCACTAACTTGTACATCTTGTTAGATTACACAAACTAGGAAAGTTTGAACTTGATGCACTCAACCTTCTTCGTAGAAATTAAACTGATTCCTAGAAGAGAATTAACTTATTTCACACAGTACAGTGTTCGGTACTGAAGATGTTTCTTTTCTACAGAAAGTACTCTATAAATGAGGTGAATCCACTAACTTGTAAATCTTGTTAGATTACACAAACTAGGAAAGTTTGAACTTGCTGCACTCAACCTTGTTTGTAGGAAAGCAACTGATTCCTAGAACCGAATGAGCTTATTTCACACAGTACAATGTTCGGCAATGAAGATGTTTGTTTCCACAACAAAGTACTTTAAAAATGAGGCGAACTTTCTAACTTGGCCATCGTTTTAGATTACATTAACTAGGAAAGTTTGAACTTGCTGCACTCAACCTTCTTCGTAGAAATTAAACTGATTCCTAGAACCGAATTAACTTATTTCACACAGTACAGTGTTCAGTACTGAAGGTGTTTGCTTTATAAGGAAACCACTTTAGAAATGACGCGAATCCACTAACTTGTAAATCTTGTTAGATTACACAAACGAGGAAAGTTTGAACTTGCTGCACTCAACCTTCTTCGTAGGAAAGCAAGTGATTCCTAGAACAGAACTAGCTCATTTCACATAGTATAGTGTTCGGTAATGAAGATGTTTGTTCTGTAAACAAACTACTTTAGAAATGAGGCCAATCTACTAAGTTGTGCAACTTTTCAGACTACATTAACAAGGAAAGTTTGAACTTGCTGCACTCAACTTTCTTTGTAGGAAAGCAACTGCTTCCTAGCACCGAATGAGCTTATTTCACACAGTACAATGTTTCGCAATGAAGATGTTTGTTTTCTCAACAAACTACTTTACAAATCAGGCGAATCTACTAAGTTGGCCATCTTTTTAGATTACATTAACAAGGAAAGTTTGAACTTGCTGCACTCAACCATCTTCGTAGAAATTAAACTGATTCCTAGAAGCGAATTCACTTATTTCACATAGTACAGTGTTCGGTACTGAAGTTGTTTCTTTTCTAAAGAAACTCCTTTAGAAATAAGGTGAATCCACTAACTTGTACATCTTGTTAGATTACACAAACTAGGAAAGTTTGAACTTGCTGCACTCAACCTTGTTCGTAGGAAAGCAAGTGATTCCTAGAACGGAACTAGCTTATTTCACATAGTACTGTGTTCGGTAATGAAGCTGTTTGTTTTCTAAACAAACTACTTTAGAAATGGGGCCAATCTACTAAGTTGTGCATCTTTTTAGATTACATTAACAAGGAAAGTTTGAACTTGCTGCACTCAACCTTCTTTGTAGGAAAGCAACTGATTCCTAGAACCGAATGAGCTTATTTCACACAGTACAATGTTCGCCAATAAAGATGTTAATTTTCTCAACAAACTATTTTAGAAATGAGGTGACTCTGCTAACGTAGCCATCTTTTTAGATTACATTAACAAAGAAAGTTTGAACTTGCTGCACTCAACCATCTTCGTAGAAAGGAAACTGATTCCTAGAAAAGAATTAACTTATTTCACACAGTACAGTGTTCAGTACTGAAGATGTTTGCTTTCTAAAGAAACCACTTTAGAAACTATGCGAATCCACTATCTAGTACATCTTGTTAGATTACACAAACGAGGAAAGTTTGAACTTGCTGCACTCAACCTTCTTCGTACGAAAGCAAGTGATTCCTAGAACCGAACTAGCTCATTTCACATAGTATAGTGTACGGTAATGAAGATGTTTGTTTTGTAAACAAACTACATTAGAAATGAGGCCAATCTACTAAGTTGTGCAACTTTTCAGATTACATTAACAAGGAAACCTTGAACTTGCTCTACTCCACATTCTTTGTAGGAAAGCAACTGATTCCTAGAACCGAATGAGCTTATTTCACACAGTAAAATGTTTGGCAATGAAGATGTTTGTTTTCTCAACAAACTACTTTACAAATGAGGCGAATCTACTAACTTTGCCATCTTTATAGATTACATGAACAAGGAAAGTTTGAACTTGGTGCAGTCAACCATCTTCGTAGAAATTAAACTGATTCCTAGAACCGAATTACCTTATTTCACACAGTACAGTGTTCGGTACTGACGATGTTTCTTTTCTAAAGAAACTACTTTAGAAATGAGGCGAATGCACTAACTTGTACATCTTGTTAGATTACACAAACGAGGAAAGTTTGAAATTGCTGCACTCAACTTTCTTCGTACGAAAGCCAGTGATTCCTGGAACCGAACTAGCTCATTTCACATAATATAGTGTTTGGTAATGAAGATGTTTGTTTTGTAAACAAACTACTTTAGAAATGAGGACAATCTACTACATTGTGCATCTTTTCAGATTACATTAACAAGGAAAGTTTGAACTGGCTGCACTCAACCTTCTTTGTAGGAGCACAACTGAATTGTAGAACTAAATTAGCTTTTTTCACACAGTACAATGTTCAGCTATGAAGATGTTTGTTTTCTCAAAAAACTACTTTACCAATGAGGCAAATCTACTAACTTGGACATCTTTTTAGAGCACATTAACAAGGAAAGATTGAACTTGCTAAACTCGACCATCTTCGTAGAAAGTAAACTGATTCCTAGAAACGAATTAGCTCATTTGACACAGTACAAAGTTTGGCAATTTAGGTTTGTTTTCTAAAGAAACTACTTTAGAAATGAGGCGATTCTACTAACTTGGACATCTTTTTAGATTACATTAACAAGGAAAGTTTGAACTTGCTAAACTCAACCATCTTCGTAGAAAGGAAACTGATTCCTCGAACCGAATTAACTTATTTCACACAGGACAGTGTTCGGAACTGAAGATGTTTGTTTTCTAAAGAAACTAATTTAGGAATGACGCAATCCACTAACTTGTACATCTTCTTAGATTACACAAACTAGGAAAGTTTGAACTTGCTGCACTCAACCTTCTTCATAGGAAAGCAAGTGATTCCGAGAACCGAACTAGCTCATTTCACATAGTATAGTGTTCGTTAATGAAGATGTTTGTTTTCTACACAAACTACTTTAGAAATGAGGCCAATCTACTAAGTTGTGCAACTTTTCAGATTACATTAACAAGGAAAGTTTGAACTTGCTGCACTCAACCTTCTGTGTAGGAAAGCAACTGATTCCTAGAACCGAATGAGCTTATTTCATACAGTACAATGTTCGGCAATGAATATGTTTGTTTTCTCAACAAAGTACTTGACAAATGAGGCGAATCTTCTAACTTGGTTATCTTTTTACATTACATTAACAAGGAAAGTTTGAACTTGCTGCACTCAACCATCTTCGTAGAAAGGAAACTGATTCCTGGAACCGAATTAACTTATTTCACACAGTACAGTGCTCACACAGTACTAACTTGTACATCTTGTTAGATTACACAAACTAGGAAAGTTTGAACTTGCTGCACTCAACCATCTTCGTAGAAATTAAACTGATTCCTAGAAGCGAATTAACTCATTTCACACAGTACAGTGTTCGGTAGAGAAGATGTTTCTTTTCAAAAGAAATTACTTTAGAAATGAGGCCAATCTACTAAGTTGTGCATCTTTTTAGATTACATTAACAAGGAAAGTTTGAACTTGCTGCACTCAACTTTCTTTGTAGGAAAGCAACTGAATCCTAGAACCGAATGAGCTTATTTCACACAGTACAATGTTTGGCAATGAAGATGTTTGTTTTCTCAACAAACTACAAATGAGGCGAATCTACTAACTTGGCCATCTTTTTAGATTACATTATCAAGGAAAGTTTGAACTTGCTGCACTCAACCTTCTTTGTAGGAAAGCAAGTGATTCCTAGAACCGAATGAGCTTATTTCACACAGGACAATGTTCGGCAGTAAAGATGTTAATTTTCTCAACAAACTACCTTACAAATGAGGTGAGTCTGCTAACTTGGCCATCTTTTTAGATTACATTAACAAGGAAAGTTTGATCTTGCTGCACTCAACCATCTTTGTAGAAAGGAAACTGATTCCTAGTACCGAATTAACTTATTTCACACAGTACAGTGCTCAGTACTGAAGACATTTGTTTTCTAAAGAAACCACTTTAGAAACGACGTGAAACCACCAACTTGGACATCTTGTTAGATTACACAAACTAGGAAAGTTTGAACTTGCTGCACTCAACCTTCTTCGTAGGAAAGCAAGTGATTCCTAGTACCTAACTGGCTCATTTCACATAGTACAGTGTTCGGTAATGAAGATGTTTGTTTTCTAAACAAACTACTTTTGAAATGAGGCCAATCTACTAAGTTGTGCATCTTTTCAGATTACATTAACAAGGAAAGTTTGAACTTGCTAAACTCAACAATCTTCGTAGAAAGGAAACTGATTCCTAGAACCGAATTAACTTATTTCACCCAGTACAGTGTTCGGTACTGAAGATGTTTGTTTTCTAAAGAAACTAATTTAGAAATGAGGCGAATCCACTAACTTGTACATCTTGTCAGATTACACAAATTAGGAAAGTTTGAACTTGCTGAACTCTTCCTTCTTCGTAGGAAAGCAAGTGATTCCTAGAACAGAACTAGCTTATTTCATATAGTACAGTGTTTGGTAATGAAGATGTTTGTTTTCTAAACAAACTACTTTAGAAATGAGGCCAATCTACTAAGTTGTGCATCTTTTTAGATTTCATTAACAAGGAAAGTTTGAACTTGCTGCACTCAACCTTCTTTGTAGGAAATCAACTGATTCCTAGCACCGAATGAGGTTATTTCACACAGTACAATGTTCAGTAATGAAGATCTTTGTTTTCTCAACAAAGTACTTTACAAATGAGGCGAATCTTCTAACTTGGCCATCTTTTTAGATTGCATTAACAAGGAAAGTTTGAACTTGCTGCACTCAACCTTCTTTATAGGAAAGCAACTGATTCCTAGAACCGATTGAGCGTATTTCACACAGTACAATGTTCGGCAATGAAGATGTTTGTTTTCTCAACAAAGTACTTTACAAATGAGGCGAATCTTCTAACTTGGCCATCTTTTAAGATTACATTAACAAGGAAAGTTTGAACTTGCTGCACTCAACCTTCTTCGTAGAAATTAAACTGATTCCTAGAAGCGAATTAACTTATTTCACACAGTACAGTGTTCGGTACTGAAGATGTTTCTTTTCTAAAGAAACTACTTTAGAAATGAGGCCAATCTACTAAGTTGTGCATGTTTTCAGATTACATTAAGAAGGAAAGTTTGAACTTGCTGCACTCAACCTTCTTCGTAGGAAAGCAAGTGATTCCTAGAACCGAACTGGCTCATTTCACATTGTATAGTGTTCGGTAATGAAGATGTTTGTTTTGTAAAAAAACTACTTTACATATGAGGCCAATCTACTAAGTTGTGCAACTTTTCAGATTACATTAACAAGGAAAGTTTGAACTTGCTGCACTCAACCATCTTTGTAGTTAAGGAACTTATTCCTAGAACTGAATGAGCTTATTTCACACAGTACAATGTTTGGCAATGAAGATGTTTGTTTTCTCAACAAACTACTTTAAAACTGAGGCGAATCTACTACCTTGGCCAAAATTTTAGATTACATTAACAAGGAAAGTTTGAACTTGCTGCCCTCAACCATCTTCGTAGAAATTAAACTGATTCCTAGAAGCGAATTCACTTATTTCACACAGTACAGTGTTCGGTACTGAAGATGTTTCTTTTCTAAAGAAACTACTTTAGAAATGAGGCGAATCCACTTTCTTGTATATCTTGTTAGATTACACAAACTAGGAAAGATTGAACTTGCTGCACTCAACCTTCTTCAAAGGAAACCAAATGATTCCGAGAACGGAACTGGTTTATTTCACATAGTACAGTGTTCGGTAATGAAGATGTTTGTTTTCTAAACAAACTACTTTAGCAATGAGCCCAATCTACTAAGTTGTGCATCTTTTTAGATTACATTAACAAGGAAAGTTTGAACTTGCTGCACTCAACCTTCTTTGTAGGAATGCAAGTGATTCCTAGAACCGAATGAGCTTATTTCACAAAGTACAATGTTTGGCTATGAAGGTTTGTTTTCTAAAGAAACTAATTTAGAAATGAGGCGAATCCACGAACTTGGACATCTTTTAAATTACATTAACAAGGAAAGTTTGAACTTGCTAAACTCAACCATCTTCGTAGAAAGGAAACTGATTCCTAGAACCGAATGAACTTATTTCACACAGTACAGTGTTCGGTACTGAAGATGTTTGTTTTCTAAAGAAACTAATTTAGAAATTACACGAATCCACTAACTTGTAGATCTTGTTAGATTACACAAACTAGGAAAGTTTGAACTTGCTGCACTCAACTATCTTCGTAGAAAGGAAAATGATTCCTAGAACCGAATTTACTTATTTCACATAGTACAGGGTTGGGTACTGAAGATGTTTCTTTTCTAAAGAAACTGCTTTAGAAATGAGGCGAATACACTAACTAGTATATCTTGTTAGATTACACAAACTAGGAAAGTTTGAACTTGCTGCACTCAACCTTCTTCGTAGGAAAGCAAGTGATTCCTAGAACGGAACTAGCTCATTTCTCATAGTACAGTGTTCGGTATTGAAGCGAATTAATTTATTTCACACAGTACAGTGTTCGGTACTGAAGATGTTTCTTTTCTAAACAAACTACTTTTGAAATGAGGCCAATCTACTAAGTTGTGCAACTTTTCAGATTACATTAACAAGGAGAGTTTGTACTTGCTGCACTCAACCATCTTTGTAGAAAGTAAACTGATTCCTAGAACCGAATTAGCTCATTTCAAACAGTACAATGTTCGGCTATGAAGGTTTGTTTTCTAAAGACACTACTTTAGAAATGAGGTGAATCTACTAACTTAGACTTCTTTTTAGATTACATTAACAAGGAACGTTTGAACTTGCTAAACTCAACCATCTTCGTAGAAATTAATCTGATTTCTAGAAAGCAAATTAACTTATTTCACACAGTACAGTGTTTGGTACTGAAGACGTTTCTTTCCTAAGGGAACTACGTT
Organism: Orientallactaga sibirica; assembly: GCA_036365145.1. Lineage (NCBI taxonomy): Eukaryota > Metazoa > Chordata > Mammalia > Rodentia > Dipodidae > Orientallactaga > Orientallactaga sibirica. Next base: position 223,329 of record JAEOAD010002378.1, on the reverse strand, counting down.
AGAAATGAGGCAAATCCACTAACTTGTACATCTTGTTAGATTACACAAACTAGGAGAATTTGAACTTGCTGCACTCAACATTCTTCGTAGAAATTAAACTGATTCCTAGAAGCGAATTAACTTATTTCACACAGTACAGTGTTCGGTACTGAAGATGTTTCTTTACTAAAGAAACTACTGTAGAAATGAGGCCAATCTACTACATTGTGCATCTTTTTACATTACATTAACAAGGAAAGTTTGAACTTGCTGCACTCAACCGTCTTTGTAGGAAAGCAACTGAATTCTAGAACTAAATTAGCTTTTTTCACACAGTACAATGTTCGGCAATGAAGATGTTTGTTTTCTCAACAAACTACTTTACCAATGAGGCAAATCTACTAACTTGGACATCTTTTTAGATTACATTAACAAGGAAAGTTTGAACTTGCTAAACTCAACCATCTTCGTAGAAAGGAAAGTGATTCCTAGAAGCGAATTAACTTATTTCACACGGTACAGTGTTCGGTACTAAAGATGTTTGTTTTCTAAAGAAACTAATATAGAAATGACGCGAATCCACTAACATGTACATCTTGTTAGATTACACAAACTGGGAAAGTTTGAACTTGATGCACTCAACCTTCTTTGTAGGAAAGCAACTGATTCCGAGAACCGAACTAGCTCATTTCACATAGTATAGTGTTCGTTAATGAAGATGTTTGTTTTCTACACAAACTACTTTAGAAATGAGGCCAATCTACTAAGTTGTGCAACTTTTCAGATTACATTAACAAGGAAAGTTTGAACTTGCTGCACTCAACCTTCTGTGTAGGAAAGCAACTGATTCCTAGAACCGAATGAGCTTATTTCATACAGTACAATGTTCGGCAATAAATATGTTTGTTTTCTCAACAAAGTACTTTACAAATGAGGCGAATCTTCTAACTTGGCCATCTTTTTAGATTACATTAACAAGGAAAGTTTAAACTAGCTGCACTCAACCTTCTTCGTAGAAATTAAACTGAATCCTAGAAGCGAATTAACTTATTTCACACAGTTCAGTGTTCGGAAGTGAATATGTTTTTTTTCTAAAGAAACTACTTTAGAAATGAGGCGAATGGACTAACTTGTACATCTTGTAAGATTACACAAACTAGGAAAGTTTCAACTTGCTGCACTCAACCTTCTTCGTAGAAATTAAACTCATAACTAGAAGCGAATTAACTTATTTCACACAGTACAGTGTTCGGTACTGAAGATGTTTCTTTTCTAAAGAAACTACTTTGAAATGAGGCCAATCTACTAAGTTGTGCATATTTTTAGATTACATTATCAAGGAAAGTTTGAACTTGCTGCACTCAACCTTCTTTGTAGGAAAGCAAGTGATTCCTAGGACCGAATGAGCATATTTCAGACAGGACAATGTTCGGCAATAAAGATGTTAATTTTCTCAACAAACTACCTTACAAATGAGGTGAGTCTGCTAACTTGGCCATCTTTTTAGATTACATTAACAAGGAAAGTTTGATCTTGCTGCACTCAACCATCTTCGCAGAAAGGAAACTGATTCCTAGAACCGAATTAACTTATTTCACACAGTACAGTGCTCAGTACTGAAGACATTTGTTTTCTAAAGAAACCACTTTAGAAACGACGTGAAACCACCAACTTGGACATCTTGTTAGATTACACAAACTAGGAAAGTTTGAACTTGCTGCACTCAACCTTCTTCGTAGGAAAGCAAGTGATTCCTAGTACCTAACTGGCTCATTTCACATAGTACAGTGTTCGGTAATGAAGATGTTTGTTTTCTAAACAAACTACTTTTGAAATGAGGCCAATCTACTAAGTTGTGCATCTTTTCAGATTACATTAACAAGGAAAGTTTGAACTTGCTAAACTCAACAATCTTCGTAGAAAGGAAACTGATTCCTAGAACCGAATTAACTTATTTCACCCAGTACAGTGTTCGGTACTGAAGATGTTTGTTTTCTAAAGAAACTAATTTAGAAATGACGCGAATCCACTAACTTGTACATCTTGTTAGATTACACAAACTTGGAAAGTTTGAACTTGCTGCACTCTTCCTTCTTCGTAGGAAAGCAAGTGATTCCTAGAACCGAATGAGCGTATTTCACACAGTACAATGTTCCACAATGAAGATATTTGTTTTCTCAACAAAGTACTTTACAAATGAGGCGAATCTTCTAACTTGGCCATCTTTTTAGATTACATTAACAAGGAAAGTTTGAACTTGCTGCACTCAAACATCTTCGTAGAAATTAAACTGATTCCTAGAAGCGAATTAACTTATTTCACACAGTGCAGTTTTCGGTACCGAAGATGTTTCTGTTCTAAAGAAACTACTTTAGAAATGAGGCGAATCCACTAACTTGTACATCTTGTTAGACTACACAAAATAGAAATTTTGAACTTGCTGCATTCAACCTTCTTTTTAGAAATTAAAGTGATTCCTAGAAGCGAATTAACTTATTTCACACAGTACATTGTTCGGTAGTGAAGGTGTTTCTTTTCTAAAGAAACTACTTTAGAAATGAGGCCAATCTACTATGTTGTGCATCTCTTCAGATTACATTAACAAGGAAAGTTTGAACTTGCTGCACTCAACCATCTTCGTAGAAATTAAACTGATTCCTAGAAGCGAATAAACATTTCACACAGTACTGTGTTCGGTACTGAAGATGTTTCTTTTCTAAACAAACTACTTTAGAAATGAGGCCAATCTACTAAGTTGTGCATCTTTTTACATTACACAAACTAGGAAAGTTTGAACTTGCTGCACTCAACCTTCTTCGTAGGAAAGCAAGTGATTCCTAGAACCGAACTAGCTCATTTCACATAGTGCAGTGTTCCGTAATGAAGATGTTTATTTTCTAAACAAACTACTTTACAAATGAGGTGAATCTCCTAAGTTGGCCATTTTTTAGTTTAAATTAACAAGGAAAGTTTGAACTTGCTGCACTCAACCATCTTCGTAGAAATTAAACTGATTCCTAGAAGCGAATTAACTTATTTCACACAGTACAGTGTTCGGTACTGAGGATGTTTCTTTTCTAAAGAAACTACTTTAGAAATGAGGCCAATCTAGTAAGATGTACAACTATTCAGATTACATGAACAAGGAAAGTTTGAACTTGCTGCACTCAAGCTTCTTTATAGGAAAGCAAGTGACTCCTAGAACCGAATGAGCTTATTTCACACAGTACAATGTTCGGCAATGAAGATGTTTGTTTTCTCAACAAACTACTTTACAAATGAGGTGAATGTACTAACGTGGCCATCTTTTTAGATTACATTAACAAGGAAAGTTTGAACTTGCTGCACTCAACCGTCTTCGTAGAAAGTAAACTGATTCCTAGAACCGAATTAGCTCATTTCACACAGTACAATGTTTGGCAATGAAGGTTTGTTTTCTAAAGAAACTACTGTAGAAATGAGGTGAATCTACTAACTTGGACATCTTTTTAGATTACATTAACAAGGAAAGTTTGAACTTGCTAAACTCAACTATCTTCGTAGAAATTAAACTGATTCCTAGAAAGCGAATTAACTTATTTAGAACAGTACAGTGTTTGGTACTGAAGATGTTTCTTTCCTAAGGGAACTACGTTAGAAATGAGGCGAATCCACTAACTTGTACATCTTGTTAGGTTTCACAAACTAGGAAAATTTGAACTTGCTGCACTATACCTTCTTCGTAGAAATTAAACTGATTCCTAGAAGCGAATAAACTTATTTCACACAGTACAGTGTTCGGTACTGAAGATGTTTCTTTACTAAAGAAACTACTTTAGAAATGAGGCCAATCTACTACGTTGTGCATCTTTTTACATTACATTAACAAGGAAAGTTTGAACTTGCTGCGCTCAACCGTCTTTGTAGGAAAGCAACTGAATTCTAGAACTAAATTAGCTTTTTTCACACAGTACAATGTTCGGCAATGAACATGTTTGTTTTCTCAACAAACTACTTTACCCATGAGGCAAACCTACTAACATGGACATCTTTTTAAATTACATTAACAAGGAAAGTTTGAACTTGCTAAACTCAACCATCTTCGTAGAAAGTAAACTGATTCCTAGAACCAAATTAGCTCATTTCACACAATACAATGTTTGGCAATGAAGGTTTGTTTTCTAAAGAAACTACGTTAGAAATGAGGCCAATCTACTAAGTTGTGCATCTTTTTAGATTACATTAACAAGGAAAGTTTGAACTTGCTGCACTCAACCTTCTTTGTAGGAAAGCAAGTGATTCCTAGAACCGAATGAGCTTATTTCACACAGTACAATGTTCGGCAATGAAGATGTTAATTTTATCAACAAACTACCTTACAAATGAGGTGAGTCTGCTAACTTGGCCATCTTTTTAGATTACATTAAGAAGGAAAGTTTGAACTTGCTGCACTCAACCATCTTCGTAGAAAGGAAACTGATTCCTAGAACCGAATTACCTTATTTCATACAGTACAGTGCTCAGTACTGAAGATGTTTGTTTTCTAAAGAAACCACTTTAGAAACGATGCGAAACCACTAACTTGTACATCTTGTGAGATTACAGAAACTAGGAAAGTTTGAACTTGCTGCACTCAACCTTCTTCGTAGGAAAGCAAGTGATTCCTAGAACCGAACTGTCTCATTTCACATAGTACAGTGCTCGGTAATGAAGATGTTTGTTTTCTAAACAAACTACTTTAGAAATGAGGCCAATCTACTAAGTTGAGCATCTTTTCAGATTACATTAACAAGGAAAGTTTGAACTTGCTGCACTCAACCTTCTTCGTAGAAATTAAACTGATTCCTAGAAGCGAATTAACTTATTTCACACAGTACAGTGTTCAGTACTGAAGATGTTTCTTTTCTAAAGAAACTACTTTAGAAATGAGGCCAATCTACTATGTTGTGTATCTTGTTAGATTACATTAACAAGGAAAGCTTGAACTGGCTGCACTCAACCTTCTTTGTAGGAAGGAACTGAATGCGAGACCTAAATTAGCTTTTTTCACACAGTACAATGTTTGGCAATGAAGATGTTTGTTTTCTCAACAAACTACTTTACAAATGAGGCAAATATACTAACTTGGATATCTTTTTAGATCACATTAACAAGGAACGTTTGAACTTGCTAAACTCAACCATCTTCGTAGAAAGTAAACTGATTCCTAGAATCGAATTAGCTTATTACACACAGTACAAAGTTTGGCAATGAAGGTTTGTTTACTAAAGAAACTACTTTAGAAATGAGGCGAATCTACTAACTGGGACATCTTTTTAGATTACATTAACAAGGAAATTTCGAACTTGCTAAACTCAACCATCTTCGTAGAAAGAAAACTGATTCCTAGAACCGAATTAACTTATTTCACACAGTACAGTGTTCGGAACTGAAGATGTTTGTTTTCTAAAGAAACTACTTTAAAAATGAGGCCAATATACTAAGTTGTGCATCTTTCTAGATTACATTAGCAAGGAAAGTTTGAACTTGCTGCACTCAACCTTCTTTGTAGGAAAGCAAGTGATTCCTAGAACCGAATGAGCTTATTTCACACAGTACAATGTTGGGCAATAAAGATGTTAATTTTCTCAACAAACTACTTTACAAATGTGGTGACTCTGCTAACTTGGCCATCTTTTTAGATTACATTAACAAGGAAAGTTTGAACTTGCTGCACTCAACCATCTTCGTAGAAAGGAAACTGATTCCTAGAAGCGAATTAACTTATTTCACACAGTACAGGGTTCAGTACTGAAGATATTTGTTTTCTAAAGAAACCACTTTAGAAACGACACGAATCCACTAACTTGTACATCTTGTTAGATTACACAAACGAGGAAAATTTGAACTTGCTGCACTCAACCTTCTTCGTAGGAAAGCAAGTAATTCCTAGAACCGAACTAGCTCATTTCACATAGTACGGTGTTCGGTACTGAAGATGTTTCTTTTATAAGAAACTACGTAAGAAATGAGGCGAATGCACTAACTTGTACATCTTGTTAGATTACACAACCTAGGAAATTTTGATCTTGCTGCACTCAACCTTCTTCGTAGAATTTAAACTGATTCCTGGAAGCGAATTAACTTATTTGACACAGTACAGTGTTCGGTACTGAAGATGTTTCTTTTCTAAAGAAACTACTTTAGAAATGAGGCCAATCTACTACCTTGTTCATCTTTTTAGATTACATTAACAAGGAAAGTTTGAACTTGCTGCACTCAACCTTCTTTGTAGGAAAGCAACTGAATTTGAGAACTAAATTACCTTTTTTCACACAGTCCAATGTTCGGCAATGAAGATGTTTGTTTTCTCAACAAACTACTTTACCAATAAGGCAAATCTACTAACTTGGACATCTTTTTAGATCACATTAACAAGGAAAGTTTGAACTTGCTGCACTCAACCTTCTTCGTAGAAATTAAACTGATTCCTAGAACCGAATTAACTTATTTCACACAGTACAGTGTTCACTACTGAAGATGTTTTTTTTATAAGGAAACCACTTTAGAAATGACGCAATTCCACTAACTTGTAAATCTTGTTAGATTATACAAACGAGGAAAGTTTGAACTTGCTGCACTCAACCTTCTTTGTAGGAAAGGAAGTGATTCCTAGAACCGAACTAGCTCATTTCACATAGTATAGTGTTCGGTAATGAAGATGTTTGTTTTGTAAACAAACTACTTTAGAAATGAGGCCAATCTACTAAGTTGTGCAACTTTTCAGATTACATTAAGAAGGAAAGTTTGAACTTGCTGCCCTCAACCTTCTTTGTAGGAAAGCAACTGATTCCTAGAACCGAATGAGCTTATTTCACACAGGACAATATTTGGCAATGAAGATGTTTGTTTTCTCAAGAAACTACTTTACAAATGAGGCGAATCCACTAACTTGGCCATCTTTTTAGATTACTTTAACAAGGAAAGTTTGAACTTGCTGCACTCAACCATCTTCATAGATTTAAACTGAATCCTAGAAGCGAATTCACTTATTTCACACAGTACAGAGTTCGGTACTGAAGATGTTTCTTTTCTAAAGAAACTACTTTACAAATGAGGCGAATCCACTAACTTGTACATCATTTTAGATTACACAAACTAGGAAAGTTTGAACTTGCTGCACTCAACCTTCTTCGTAGGAAAGCAAGTGATTCCTCGAACGGAACTAGCTTAGTTCACATATTACAGTGTTCGGTATTGAAGATGTTTGTTTTCTAAACAAACTACGTTAGAAATGTGGCCAATCTACTAAGTTGTGCATCTTTTTAGATTACATTAACAAGGAAAGTTTGAACTTGCTGCACTGAACCTTTTTTGTAGGAAAGCAACTGATTCCTAGAACCAAATGAGCTTATTTCACACAGTACAATGTTCGGCAATGAAGATGTTTGTTTTCTCAACAAAGTACTTTACAAATGAAACGAATCTTCTAACTTGGCCATCTTTTTAGATTACATTAACAAGGAAAGTTTGAACTTGCTGCACTCAACCTTCTTCGTAGAAATTAAACTGATTCCTAGAAACGAATTAACTTATTTCACACAGTACAGTGTTCGGTACTGAAGATGTTTCTTTTCTAAAGAAACTACTTTAGAAATTAGGCCAATCTACTAAGTTGTGCCTCTTTTTAGATTACATTAACAAGGAAAGTTTCAACTTGCTGCACTCACCCTTTTTTGTAGGAAAGCAAGTGATTCCTAGAACTGAATGAGCATATTTCACACCTTAAAATGTTCGGCAATAAAGATTTTAATTTTCTCAACAAACTATTTTACAAATGAGGTGACTCTGCTAACTTGGCCATCTTTTTAGGTTACATTAACAAGGAACGTTTGAACTTGCTGCACTCAACCATCTTCGTAGAAAGGCCACTGATTCCTAGAACTGAATTAACTTATTTCACACAGTACAGTGTTCACTACTGAGGATGTTTGTTTTCTAAAGAAACCACTTTAGAAACAACGCGAATCCACTAACTTGTATATCTTGTTAGATTACACAAACGAGGAAAGTTTGAACTTGCTGCACTCAACCTTCTTCGTAGGAAAGCAAGTGATTCCTAGAACCAAAGTAGCTCATTTCACATAGTATAGTGTTCGGTAATGAAGATGTTTCTTTTGTAAACAAACTACTTTAGAAATGAGGCCAATCTACTAAGTTGTGCAACTTTTCAGATTACATTAACAAGGAAAGTTTGAACTTGCTGCACTCAACCTTCTTTGTAGGAAAGCTGTAGAGAGCTGCGAGGTGCCGCGCCTTAAAGATGGCATTGGCTTCTGCCTTCCACCTTCCCGATGGCGAGTGCTCTCCTGGATAAACAAGTCCTTATTTGGCTTGGGCCATGATCTAGGCTTGCTTCCGCATATGTGGACCTATCTGCATTCACCACGTGGCTTACCAGGGTTGGCTGTTCAAAAGCTTCTTAAGCTTTGGGTGGGCTTGTCCCGGGGGGAGTGAGTCCGGTAGTCCGTGAGTGAGTGAGTGAGTGGGGGAGTGAGTCGGGCACTCAGTGAGTGAGTGAGGGAGTGAGTCGGGCAGTCAGTGAGTGAGTGAGTGAGGGAGTGAGTCGGGCAGTCAGTCAGTGAGTGAGTCAGTGAGTGAGGCAGTCAGTGAGTGGATGAGTGAGTGGGTGAGTGAGTGAGTCAGTGAGTCAGTGAGTGAGTCAGTGAGTGAGTGAGTGAGTCAGTGAGTCAGTCAGTCAGTCAGAAGAAGATTGTTCAAGGTTCTTGAATAAACTGCTTCAAGAAGAGTTCCTGTGGTCGTTGCCTTATTCTGCTGGTCGGACTGGGCGAAGACAAGTGGTGGCCCATACGGGGAACTCAGAACTTGCAGGGCAGCTATCTGGTAAGTACCAGATAAGTGGACAAAAAGGGTAAAGGCAAGTTCTCCGGTAGAGAGACAATAAGGTCCCATAGCAAAATGGGCAATACATCTTCCAGTATTAGGGTTAATAGGCGCCACAATAATGTTTCCTTAGAGGAAACGCAGTGAGAAGATTTCTTAAGAATGATAGCCGGCCAATTAATGTATATTTGTTCGTGCGTCTTATTAGTGTATAAAAGTTGGTTAACCTCATGTGGTGTATTTGTGCTGTAGTGTGTCTAGTCATATTACATAGGGCAAACGAGAATGATTCAGATGCAGTTAAAAAAAAATTTTAGAGGAGGTGAGAGAAGAGCGCTCGAGTAAAACATCTAAAAGAAAAGGTAAGGTTCCTGAATAAACTGTTGAAAGAAGAGTCCGAAGAGGGACTCAGAACTCTCTGCAGTCAGTGCAGTGCACTGGTAAGTTCCCAGGTAAGGTGGGAATCCACGACAAAAGTGGGGATTTTGCTCCTCTCAGTAGAAAAAGAGGGAGCAGGAAGGAATCCGCGACAAAAGTAGGGATTTTGCTCCTCTCGGTAGAAAAAGATGGAGCAGGAAAAGAATTTTTGCAAATTTAGCCATGGGCGCTTCTCACCCAATTTTTTTGGCTCTGAATGAGCTGCAGTAAAAGTTTTAAAAGAAACTTTTGCAAGTGTAGCCATGGGCGCTTCTCACTCGCACCCAATTTTTTTTGGCTCTGAATGAGCTGCTTCGTTCAAAAAACTTAAAGATAAAGGGGAGTACCCTGGAGAGGTTCCTGGAGGAATGTGATGCCATAGCCCCTTGGTTTGCGTGCTCTGGAAGTCTTACAATCCCTTCATGGGAAAATTTGGGCGAAGATCTTGATTTTGCAGCAGACCAAGGCACGCTTAAGGGCGGGGTAAGATCGATCTGGAGGTTAGTGAGGAACTGCCTCGAGGAAGAAAGGTCGGAACAGGCAAACAGTGAAAAAGAGGCAAAAACAAAGAACAACTTATATCCAACACTTGAGCTAGAAGATTCAGAGTCTATGGATTCTAAAGAAGGGCTGCAGGCTCTCAAAAAAAATGAAAAGATCAAAATTTAAAAAAAGGGAAAAAAAGAGAGAGGGGGGGAATCCCGGGAAAAAAGCTGGGTGTGGTGGCTCAGGCCATCCCAGCACATGGGAGGCAGAGCAGGACTGCCACAAGTTCAAAGCCAGCCTGGTCTACATAGTGAGTTCCAGGGCAGCCAGGACTACACAGTGAGACCCTGTCACTTAAAAAAAAAAAATTTATATATATATATATATTTCTTTGCTTTGCCCAATGCCATCCTCCATCCTTTGCAGTGTGAATGTTGTTAAAAGACCTTGGATTATGGGGACGTATGAACATCATTGGAATTGATAAAAACTATGGAGACCTTTAAATTTGCATGAATGCATTACATTTTACATCATATACGGTTATCAGTTTACGGTGGCTAGGGACAGAATGTGGTGGTTTGATTCAGGTGTCCCCCATAAACTTCAAGTGTTCTGAATGCTAGGTTCCCAGCTGATGGCAATTTGGGAATTAACACCTCCTGGAGGCAGAGTAATTAACACCTCCTGGAGGCAGAGTATTGTTGGGGGCGGGCTTATGGGTATAATAACCAGTTTCCCCTTGCCAGTGTTTTGACCAATGCTAGCCTCGCAGCCGCCGTGGCTTAGTTAACTCAAAATATATAAATTGTACTAGGGCTGCAAATTTATCCAGATTTTTGTCTAGTTTTCTATTTCAGAATTGGTCGCTTGAATTTGAAGATACCTTAAAAGAACTGAGACTGGCTGTAGTTAATGTGAATTCTACCTGCATGTCATCTTGGCTGATCTCCGCTATGAATCATCTGAAGGAATGGGCGGGTTTGGGTGCTCTTTAGCAGGCCTTCTGTTACCGGTCTCTCTGGTTTGCTTGTGGTGTCTGTGTAAAATCAGGGTCACGCAACGACGGGATGCGGCTATGATCATTCAAGCCTTTACTGCCATAGAGGCTGCACAGTCCCCCTAAGTCTGGCTGGCTACAATTAAAAGTTAATCTTCTTCCTGCTCAGGTTGCGAGGCTAAGCACTGCACTCTGGGTTAGCCCTAGAACTCCAGAGAAGAGCATGTTTGATTGCATGCGGGTTGATGCCCCAGATCCCGCCTCTGAGGAAAAGGCATCAGGGTTGCAAAAATACGCATCATCAGAGATCAGACCTCTACTCTTACCTGTGGCTTGTTTTAAAACATAAAAGGGGGAACTGTAGAGAGCTGGGAGGTGCCGCGCCTTAAAGATGGCGCTGGCTTCCGCCTTCCGCCTTCCCGATGGCGAGTGCTCTCCTGGATAAACAAGTCCTTATTTGGCTTGGGCCGTGATCTAGGCTTGCTTCAGCATATGTGGACCTATCTGCATTCACCACGTGGCTTACCAGGGTTGGCTGTTCAAAGGCTTCTTAAGCTTTGGGCGGGCTTGTCCCGGGGGGAGTGAGTCGGGCAGTCAGTGAGTGAGTGAGTGAGTGGGGGAGTGAGTCGGGCACTCAGTGAGTGAGTGAGTGAGTGAGGGAGTGAGTCGGGCAGTCAGTGAGTGAGTGATTGAGTGAGGGAGTGAGTCGGGCAGTCAGTCAGTGAGTGAGTCAGTGAGTGAGGCAGTCAGTGAGTGGGTGAGTGAGTGGGAGAGTGAGTGAGTGAGTGAGTGAGTGAGTGAGTCAGTGAGTCAGTAAGTGAGTCAGTCAGTCAGTCAGTCAGAAGAAGATTGTTCAAGGTTCCTGAATAAACTGCTTCAAGAAGAGTTCCTGTGAGCGTTGCGTCTTCCTTGCTGGTCGAGGCGGACGCGACAGAAAGCAACTGATTCCTAGAACCGAATGAGCTTATTTCACACAGTACAATGTTCGGCAATGAAGATGTTTGTTTTCTCAACAAAGTACTTTACAAGTCAGGCGAATCTTCTAACTTGGCCATCTTTTTAGATTACATTAACAAGGAAAGTTTGAACTTGCTGCACTCAACCTTCTTCGTAGAAATTAAACTGATTACTAGCAGCGAATTAACTTATTTCACACAGTACAGTGTTCGGTTCTGAAGATGTTTCTTTTCTAAAGAAACTACTTTAGAAATGAGGCCAATCTAATAAGTTGTGCATCTTTTTAGATTACATTAACAAGGAATGTTTGAACTTGCTGCACACAACCTTCTTTGTAGGAAAGCAAATGATTCCTAGAACCGAATGAGTTTATTTCACACAGTACAATGTTCGGCAATAAAGATGTTAATTTTCCTAACAAACTACTTTACAAATGAGGTGACTCTGCTAACTTGGCCATCTTTTTAGATTACATTAACAAGGAAAGTTTGAACTTGCTGCACTCAACCATCTTCGTAGAAAGGAAACTGATTCCTAGAACCGAATTAACTTATTTCACACAGTACGGTGTTCACTACTGAAGATGTTTCTTTTATAAGGAAACCACTTTAGAAATGCGCGAATCCACTAACTTATAAATCTTGTTAGATTACACAAACGAGGAAAGGTTGAACTTGCTGCACTCAACCTTCTTCGTAGGAAAGCAAGTGATTGCTAGAACCGAACTAGCTCATTTCACATAGTATAGTGTTCGGAAATGAAGATGTTTGTTTTCTAAACAAACTAGTTTAGAAATGAGGCCCATCTACTAAGTTGTGCAACTTTTCAGATTACATTAACAAGGAAAGTTTGAACTTGCTGCACTCAACCTTCTTTGTAGGAAAGCAACTGATTCCCAGAACTGCATGAGATTATTTCACACAGTACAATGTTTGGCAATGAAGATCTTTGTTTTCTCAACAAACTACTTTACAAATGAGGTGAATCTACTAACTTGGCCATCTTTCCAGATTACATTAAGAAGGAAAGTATGAACTTGCTGTACTCAACCATCTTCGAAGAAATTAAACTGATTCCTGGAAGCGAATTAACGTATTTCAGACAGTACAGTGTTCGGTACTGAAGATGTTTCTTTTCTAAAGAAATTACGTTAGAAATGAGGCGAATCCACTAAGTTGTGCATCTTTTTAGATTATATTAACAAGGAATGTTTGAAATTGCTGCACTCAACCGTCTTTGTAGGAAAGCGAATGATTTCTAGATTCGAATTAACTTTTTTGACACAGTACAATATTCCGCAATGAAGATGTTTGTTTTCTGAACAAACTACCTTACAAATGAGTCAAATCTACTAACTTGGACATCTTTTTAGATTACATTAACAAGGAAAGTTTGAACTTGCTGCACTCAACCATGTTCGTAGAAAGTAAACTGGTTCCTAGAACCGAATTAGCTCAATTCACACAGTACAATGTTTGGCAATAAAGGTTTGTTTTCTAAAGAAACTACGTTAGAAATGACGCGAATCAACTAACTTGTACATCTTGTTAGATTAAAAAAAAAAATAGGAAAGTTTGAATTTGCTGCACTCAACCTTCTTCGGAGAAATTAAACCGATTCCTAGAAGCGAATTAACTTATTTCACATAGTACAGTGTTCGGTACTGAAGATGTTTCTTTTCTAAAGAAACAACTTTAGAAATAAGGCCAATCTACTAAGTTTTGCATCTTTTTAGATTACATTAACAAAGAAAGTTTGAACTTGCTGCACTCAACCGTCTTTGTAGGAAAGCAACTGAATTCTCCAACCGAGTTAGCTTTTTTCACACAGTACAATGTTCGGAAATGAAGATGTTTGTTTTCTCAACAAACTACTTTACAAATGAGGCGAATCTTCTAACTTGGCCATCGTTTGAGATTACATTAACAAGGAATGTTTGAACTTGCTGCACTCAACCATCTTCGTACAAATTAAACTGATTCCTAGAAGCGAATTAACTTATTTCACACAGTACAGTGTTCGATATTGAAGATGTTTCTTTTCGAAAGAAACTACTTTAGAAATGAGGCCAATCTACTAAGTTGTGCATCTTTTTAGATTACATTAACAAGGAAAGTTTGAACTTGCTGCACTCAACCTCCTTTGTAGGAAAGCAAGTGATTCCTAGAACCGAATGAGCTTATTTCACACAGTACAATGTTCGGCTATAAAGATGTTAATTTTCTCAACAAAGTATTTGACAAATGAGGTGACTCTGCTAACTTGGCCATCTTTTTAGAATACATTAACAAGGAATGTTTGAACTTGCTGCACTCAACCATCTTCGTAGAAAGGAAACTGATTCCTAGAACCGAATTAACTTATTTCACACAGTACAGTGTTCAGTACTAAACATGTTTTTTTTTTAAAGAAACCACTTTAGAAATGATGCGAATCCACTAACTTGTACATCTTGTTAGATTACACAAACTAGGAAAGTTTGAACTTGCTGCACTCATCCTTCTTCGGAGGAAAGCAAGTGATTCCTAGAACCGAACTAGCTCATTTCACAAGTATAGTGTTCGGTAAAAAAGATGTTTGTTTTGTAAACAAACTACTTTAGAAATGAGGCAATTCCACTAAGTTGTGCATATTTTCAGATTACATTAACAAGGAAAGTTTGAACTTGCTGCACTGAACCTTCTTAATAGGAAAGCAACTAATTCCTAGAACCGAATGAGCTTATTTCACATAGTACAATGTTTGGTAATGAAGATGTTTGTTTTCTGAACAAACTACTTTACAAATGAGGCGAATCTACTAACTTGGTCATCTTTTTAGATTACATTAACAAGGAAAGTTTGAACTTGCTGCACTCAACCATCTTCGTAGAAATTAAACTGATTCCTAGAAGCGAATTAACTTATTTCACACAGTATAGGGTTTGGTACTGAAGATGTTTCTTTTCTAAAGAAACTACTTTAGAAATGAGGCCCATCTAATAACTTGTGCATCTTTTTAGATTACATTAACAAAGAAAGTTTGAACTTGCTGCACTCAACCTTCTTTGTAGGAAAGCAAGTGATTCCTAGAACCGAATGAGCTTATTTCACACAGTACAATGTTCGGCAATAAAGATGTTAATTTTCTCAACAAACTACTTTACAATGAGGTGACTTTGCTAACTTGGCCATCTTTATAGATTACATTAACAAGAAAAGTTTGAACTTGCTGCACTCAACCTTCTTCGTAGGAAAGCAAGTGATTCCTAGAACCGAACTAGCTCATTTCACATAGTATACTGTTCTGTAATGAAGATGTTTGTTTTGTAAACAAACTACTTTAGAAATGAGGCCAATCTACAAGGTGTGCATCTTTTTAGATTACATTAACAAGGAAAGTTTGAAGTTGCTGCACTCAACCATCTTCGTAGAAATTAAACCGATTCCTAGAACCGAATTGCCTTATTTCAAACAGTACAGTGTTCGGCACTGAAGATGTTTCTTTTCTAAAGAAACTACTTTAGAAATGAGGCGAATGCACTAACTTGTACATCTTGTTAGATTACACAAACTAGGAAAGTTTGAACTTGATGCAATCAACCTTCTTCGTAGGAAAGCAAGTTATTCCGAGAACGGAACTAGCTCATTTCACATAGTATAGTGTTCCGTAATGTAGATATTTGTTTTCTAAACAAACTACTTTAGAAATGAGGCCAATCTACTAAGTTGTGCATCTTTTTAGATTACATTAACAAGGAAAGTTTGAACTTGTTGCAATCAACCTTCTTTGTAGGAAAGCAAGTGATTCCTAGAACAGAATGAGCTTATTTCACACAGTACAATGTTCGGCAATAAAGATGTTAATTTTCTCAACAAACTACTTTACAAATGAATAGACTCTGCTACCTTAGCCATCTTTTTAGATTACATTAACAAGGAAAGTTTGAACGTGCTGCACTCAACCATCTTCATAGAAAGCAAAATGATTCCTAGAACCGAATTAACTTATTTCACACAGTACAGTGTTCACTACTGAAGATGTTTGTTTTATAAGGAAACCACTTTAGAAACGACGCGAATCCACTAACTTGTAAATCTTGTTAGATTACAGAAATGAGGAAGGTTTGAACTTGCTGCACTCATCCTACTTCGTAGGAAAGCAAGTGATTCCTAGAAGCGAACTAGCTCATTTCACATAGTATAGTGTTCGGTAATGAAGATGTTTGTTTTGTAAACAAACTATTTTTGAAATGAGGCCAATCTACTAAGTTGTGCAACTTTTCAGATTACATTAACAAGGAAAGTTTGAACTTGCTGCACTCAACCTTCTTTGTAGGAAAGCAACTGTTTCCTAGAACCGAATGAGCTTCTTTCACACAGTACAATGTTTCGCAATGAAGATGTTTGTTTTCTCAACAAACTACTTCACAAATGAGGCGAATCTACTAACTTGTCCATCTTTTTAGATTACATTAACAAGGAAAGTTTGAACTTGCTAAACTCAACCATCTTCGTAGAACGGAAACTGATTCCTAGAACCGAATTAGTTCATTTCACACAGTACAGTGTTCGGGACTGAAGATGTTTGTTTTCTCAAGAAACTAATTTAGAAATGATGCGAATCCACTAACTTCTACATCTTGTTAGATTACACGAACTAGGAAAGTTTGAACTTGCTGCACTCAACCATCTTTGTAGAAATTAAACTGATTCCTAGAAGCGAATGAACTCATTTCACACAGTACAGTGTTTGGTACTGAAGATGTTTCTTTTCTAAACAAACTACTTTAGAAATGAGGCCAATCTACTAAGTTGTGCACCTTTTCAGATTACATTAACAAGGAAAGTTTGAACTTGCTGCACTCAACCTTCTTTGTTGGAAAGCAACTGATTCCTAGAACCGAATGAGCTTATTTCACACAGTACAATGTTTGGCAATGAAGATGTTTGGTTTCTCAACAAACTACTTTACAAATGAGGCGAATCTACTAACTTGGCCATCTTTTTAGATTACATTAACAAGGAAAGTTTGAACTTGCGGCACTGAACCATCTTCGTAGAAATTAAACTGATTCCTAGAAGCGAATTCACTTATTTCACACAGTACATTGTTCGGTACTGAAGATGTTTCTTTTCTGAAGAAACTACTTTAGAAATGAGGCGAATCCACTAACTTGTACATCTTGTTAGATTTTACAAACTAGGAAAGTTTGAACTTGCTGCACTCAAACTTCTTCGTAGGAAAGCAAGTGATTCCTAGAACGGAACTACCTTATTTCACATAGTACAGTGTTCAGTAATGAAGATGTTTGTTTTCTAAACAAACTACTTTAGAAATGAGGTGATTCCACTAACTTGTACATCTTGTTAGATTACACAAACTAGGAAAGTTTGAACTTGCTGCACTCAACCTTCTTTGTAGGAAAGCAACTGATTCCTAGAACCGAATGAGCTTATTTCACACAGTACAATGTTCAGCAATGAAGATGTTTGTTTTCTCAACAAAGTACTTTACCAATGAGGCGAATCTTCTAACTTGGCCATCTTTTTAGATTACATTAACAAGGAAAGTTTGAACTTGCTGCACTCAACCTTCTTCATAGAAATTAAACTGATTCCTAGAAGCGAATTAACTTATTTCAAACAGTACAGTGTTGGGTACTGATGATGATGTTTCTTCTAAAGAAACTACTTTAGAAATGAGGCCAATCTACTAAGTTGTGCATCTTTTTAGATTACATTAACAAGGAAAGTTTGAGCTGGCTGCACTCAACCTTCTTTGTAGGAAAGCAACTGAATTCTAGAACTAAATTAGCTTTTTTAACACAGTACAATGTTCACGAATGAAGATGTTTGTTTTCTCAACAAACTACTTTACCAATGAGCCAAATCTACTAACTTGGACATCTTTTGAGAGCACATTAACAAGGAAAGTTTGAACTTGCTCAACTCAACCATCTTCGTAGAAAGTAAACTGATTCCTAGAACCGAATTAGCTCATTTCACACAGTACAAAGTTTGGCAGTTTAGGTTTGTTTTCTCAAGAAAGTACTTTAGAAATGAGGCGAATCTACTAACTTGGACATCTTTTTAGATTACATTAACAAGGAAAGTTTGAACTTGCTAAACTCAACCATCTTCGTAGAAAGGAAACTGATTCCTAGAACCGAATTAACTTATTTCACACAGTACAGTGTTCGGTACTGAACATATCTGTTTTCTAAAGAAACTAATTTAGAAATGACGCGAATCCACTAACTTCTACATCTTGTTAGATTACACAAACTAGGAAAGTTTGAACTTGCTGCACACAACCTTCTTCGTAGGAAAGCAAGTGATTCCTACAAAGGAACTAGCTTATTTCACATAGTACAGTGTTCGGTAATGAAGATGTTTGTTTTCTAAACAAACTACTTTAGAAATGAGACCAATCTACTAAGTTGTGCATCTTTTGAGATTACATTAACAAGGAAAGTTTGAACTTGCTGCACTCAACCTTCTTTGTAGGAAAGCAACTGATTCCTAGAACCGAATGAGCTTATTTCACACAGTACAATGTTCGCAATGAAGATGTTTGTTTTCTCAAAAAACTACTTTACAAATGAGGCAAATCTACTAACTTGGCCTCTTTTCAGATTACATTAACAAGGAAAGTTTGAACTTGCTGAACTCAACCATCTTCATAGAAATTAAACTGATTCCTAGAACCGAATTACCTTATTTCACACAGTACAGTGTTCGGTACTGAAGATGTTTCTTTTATAAAGAAACTACTATAGAAATGAGGCGAATCCACTAACTTGTACATCTTGTGAGATTCCACAAACTAGGAACGTTTGAACTGGCTGCACTCAACCTTCTTCGTAGGAAAGCAAGTATTCCTAGAACGGAACTACCATATTTCACATAGTAGAGTGTTCAGTAATGAAGATGTTTGTTTTCTAAACAAACTACTTTAGAAATGAGGCCAATCTACTAAGTTGTGCATGTTTTCAGATTACATTAACAAGGAAAGTTTGAACTTGCTGCACTCAACCTTCTTTATAGGAAAGCAACTGATTCCTAGAACCGAATGAGTTTATTTCACACAGTACAATGTTTGGCAAGGAAGATGTTTGTTTTCTGAACAAACTACTTTACAAATGAGTTGAATCTACTAACTTGGCCATCTTTTTAGATTACATTAACAAGGAAAGTTTGAACTTGCTGCACTCAACCATCTTCGTAGAAATTAAACTGATTCCTAGAAGCGAATTAACTTATTTCACACAGTACAGTGTTTGGTTCTGAAGATGTTTCTTTTCTAAAGAAACTACTTTAGAAATGAGGCCCATCTAATAAGTTGTGCATCTTTTTAGATTACATTAACAAAGAAAGTTTGAACTTGCTGCACTCAACCTTCTTTGTAGGAAAGCAAGTGATTCCTAGAACCGAATGAGCTTATTTCACACAGTACAATGTTCGGCAATAAAGATGTTAATTTTCTCAACAAACTACATTACAAATGAGGTGACTCTGCTAACTTGGCCATCTTTTTAGATTACATTAACAAGAAAAGTTTGAACTTGCTGCACTCAACCATCTTTGTAGAAAGGAAAATGATTCCTAGAGCCGAATTAACTTATTTCACACAGTCCAGTGCTCAGTACTGAAGATGTTTGTTTTCTAAAGAAACTACTTTAGAAATGAGGCGAATCCACTAACTTGTACATCTTGTTAGATTACACAAACTAGGAAAGTTTGAACTTGCTGCACTCAAACTTCTTCGTAGGAAAGCAAGTGATTCCTAGAACGGAACTAGCTTATTTCACATAGTACAGTGTTCGGTAATGAAGATGTTTGTTTTCTAAACAAACTACTTTAGAAATGAGGCCAATCTACTAAGTTGTGCATCTTTTTAGATTACATTAACATGGAAAGTTTGAACTTGCTGCACTCAACTTTCTTTGTAGGAAAGCAACTGATTCCTAGAACCGAATGAGCTTATTTCACACAATACAATGTTTGGCAATGAAGATGTTTGTTTTCTCAACAAACTACTTTACAAATGAGGCGAATCTGCTAACTTGGAAATCTTTTTAGATTACATTAACAAGGAAAGTTTGAACTTGCTGCACTCAACCATCTTCACAGAAATTAAACTGATTCCTAGAACCGAATTACCTTATTTCACACAGTACAGTGTTTGGTACTGAAGATGTTTCTTTTCTAAAGAAACTACTATAGAAATGAGGCGATTCCACTAACTTGTACATCTTGTTATATTACACAAACTAGGAAAGTTTGAACTTGCTGCACTCAACCTTCCTCGTAGGAAAGCAAGTGATTCCTAGAACGGAACTACCTTATTTCACATAGTACAGTGTTCAGTAATGAAGATGTTTGTTTTCTAAACAAACTACTTTAGAAATGAAGCCAATCTACTAAGTTGTGCATCTTTTTCGATTACATTAACAAGGAAAGTTTGAACTTGCTGCACTCAACCTTCTTTGTAGGAAAGCAACTGATTCCTAGAACCGAATGAGCTTATTTCACACAGTATAAAGTTCGGCAATGAAGATGTTTGTTTTATCAACAAACTACTTTACAAATGAGGCCAATCTTCTAACTTGTGCATCTTTTGATTATATTAACAAGGAAAGTTTGAACTTGCTGCACTGAACCTTCTTTGTAGAAATTAAACTGATTCTTAGAAGAGAATTAGTTTATTTCACACAGTATAGTGTTTGGTACTGAAGATGTTTCTTTTCTAAACAAACTACTTTAGAAATGAGGCCAATCTACTAACGTTGTGCATCTTTTTAGATTACATTAACAAGGAAAGTTTGAACTGGCTGCACTCAACCATCACTGTAGGAAATTAAACTGATTCTAGACCTAAATTAGCTTTTTCACAGTACAGTGTTTGGTTCTGAAGATGTTTGTTTTCTCAAAAAACTACTTTACCAATGAGGCAAATCTACTAAGTTGGACATCTTTTTAGATTACAGCAACAAAGAAAGTTTGAACTTGCTAAACTCAACCATCTTTGTAGGAAAGCAAATGATTCCTAGAACCGAATGAGCTCATTTCACACAGTACAAAGATTGGCAGTTTAGGTTTAATTTTCTCAAGAAACTACTTTAGAAATGAGGTGATCTACTAACTTGGACATTTTTTAGATTACATTAACAAGAAAAGTTTGAACTTTCTAAACTCAACCATCTTCGTAGAAAGGAAACTGATTCCTAGAACCGAATTAACTTATTTTACACAGTATAGTGTTCGGTACTGAAGATGTTTGTTTTCTAATGAAACTAATTTAGAAATGACGAGAATCCACTACCTTGTACATCTTGTTAGATTACACAAACTAGGAAAGTTTGAACTTGCTGCACTCAACCATCTTTGTAGAAATCAAACTGATTCCTAGTAGCGAATTAACTCATTTCACACAGTACAGTGTTCGGTAGTGAAGATGTTTCTTTTCTAAAGAAACTACTTTAGACATGAGGCCAATCTATTAAGTTGTGCGTCCTTTTAGATTACATTAACAAGGAGAGTTTGATCTTGCTGCACTCAACCTTCTTTGTAGGAAAGCAAGTGATTCCTAGAACCGAATGAGCTTATTTCACACAGTACAATGTTCGGCAGTAATGATGTTAATTTTCTCAACAAACTATTTTACAAATGAGGTGTCTCTGCTAACTTGGCCATCTTTTTAGATTACATTAACAAGGAAAGTTTGAACTTGCTGCACTCAACCTTCTTCGTAGGAAACAAGTGATTCCTAGAACCGAATTAGCTCATTTCACATTGTATAGTGTTCTGTAATGAAGATGTTTGTTTTGTAAACAAACTACTTTAGAAAGGAGGCGCATGCAATAACTTGTACATCTTGTTAGATTACACAAACTAGGAAAGTTTGATCTTGCTGCACTCAACCTTCTTCATAGAAATTAAACTGATTCCTAGAAGCGAATTGACTTATTTCACATAGTACAGTGTTCAGTAATGAAGATGTTTCTTTTCTAAACAAACTACTTTAGAAATGAGGCCAATCTACCAAGTTGTGCATCTTTTTATATTACATTAACAAGGAAAGTTTGAACTGGCTCTACTCAACCTTCTTTGTAGGAAAGAAACTGATTCCTAGAACCGAATGAGCTTATTTCACACAGTACAATGTTCCGCAATGAAGATGTTTGTTTTCTCAACAAAGTACTTTACAAATCAGGCTAATCTTCTAACTTGGCCATCTTTTTAGATTACATTAAGAAGGAAAGTTTGAACTTGCTGCACTCAACCTTCTTTGTTGGAAATTAAAGTGATTCTTAGAAGAGAACTAGCTCATTTCACACAGTATAGTGTTCTGTAATGAAGATGTTTGTTTTGTAAACAAACTACTTTAGAAATGAGGCCAATCTACTAAGTTGTGCATCTTTTTAGATTACATTAACAAGGAAAGTTTGAACTTGCTGCACTCAACCATCTTCGTAGAAATAAAACAGATTCCTAGAACCTAAATTAGCTTTTTTCACACAGTACAATGTTAGGCAATGAAGATGTTTGTTTTCTCAACAAACTACTTTAGAAATGAGGAAATCTACTAAGTTGTACATCTTTTTAGATTACAGCAACAAGGAAAGTTTGAACTTGCTGCAATCAACCATCTTCGTAGGAAAGTAAAATATTCCTAGAACGGAAATAGCTCATTTCACATAGTATAAAAGTTTGGCAATTTAGATGTTTGTTTTCTAAACAAACTACTTTAGAAATGAGGCCAATCTACTAAGTTGTGCATTTTTTTAGATTACATTAACAAGGAAAGTTTGAACTTGCTGCACTCAACCATCTTCGTAGAAATTAAACTGATTCCTAGAACCTAATTAACTTATTTTAAACAGTACAGTGTTAGGCACTGAAGATGTTTCTTTTCTAAAGAAACTAATTTAGAAATGAGGGAATGCACTAACTTGTACATCTTGTTAGATTACACAAACTAGGAAAGTTTGAACTTGCTGCAATCAACCATCTTTGTAGAAATCAAACTGATTCCTAGAACGGAACTAACTCATTTCACATAGTATAGTGTTCCGTAATGAAGATGTTTGTTTTCTAAACAAACTACTTTAGAAATGAGGCCAATCTACTAAGTTGTGCATCTTTTAGATTACATTAACAAGGAAAGTTTGAACTTGCTGCACTCAACCATCTCTTTGTAGGAAAGAACCGATTCCTAGAACCGAATGAGCTTATTTCAAACAGTACAATGTTAGCAGCACTGAAGATGTTTCTTTTCTCAACAAACTATTTTACAAATGAGGGAATCTCTGCTAACTTGTACATCTTGTTAGATTACACAAACAAGGAAAGTTTGAACTTGCTGCAATCAACCTTCTTCAGTAGGAAACAAGTTATTCCTAGAACCGGAACTAGCTCATTTCACATTGTATAGTGTTCTGTAATGAAGATGTTTGTTTTCTAAACAAACTACTTTAGAAAATGAGGCCAATCTACTAACTTGTACATCTTGTTTTTTTTTTTTTTTTTTGAAAGTTTGTCTCACTCACTGGCCCAGGCTTCCTGGAAATTAACTATTCCTGGTCTCAGGGTGGCCTCAACTCTTGGCAGTCCTCCTACATCTGAAGATGTTTCTTTTTCTTAAAAACTACTTTAGAAATGAGGCCAATCTACTAAGTTGTGCATCTTTTTAGATTACATTAACAAGGAAAGTTTGAACTTGCTTGCAATCAACCTTGTTTGTAGGAAAGCAAGTGATTCCTAGAACAGAATGAGCTTATTTCACACAGTACAATGTTCCAGCATAAAGATGTTAATTTTCTCAACAAACTACTTTACAAATGAATAGAATCTGCTAACTTGGCATCTTTTTAGATTACATTAACAAGGAAAGTTTGAACTTGGTGCACTCAACCATCTTCATAGAAAGGAAAATGATTCCTAGAACCGAATTAACTTATTTCACACAGTACAGTGTTCTGTAATGAAGATGTTTGTTTTATAAACAAACCACTTTAGAAATGAGGCCAATCCACTAACTTGTAAATCTTTTTAGATTACATTAACAAGGAAAGTTTGAACTTGCTGCACTCAACCATCTTCGTAGAAATAAAACAGATTCCTAGAACCGAACTAGCTTATTTCAAACAGTACAGTGTTAGGCAATGAAGATGTTTGTTTTGTAAACAAACTATTTTTGAAATGAGGCCAATCTACTAAGTTGTGCATCTTGTTAGATTACATTAACAAGGAAAGTTTGAACTTGCTGCACTCAACCTTCTTTGTAGGAAAGCAACTGTTTCTAGAACCGAATGAGCTTATTTCACACAGTAAAATGTTTAAGTAATGAAGATGTTTGTTTTCTCAACAAACTACTTTACAAATGAGGCGAATCTACTAACTTGTGCATCTTTTTAGATTACATTAACAAGGAAAGTTTGAACTTGCTGCACTCAACCATCTTTGTAGAAATTAAACTGATTCCTAGAACCGAATTAACTTATTTCAAACAGTACAGTGTTCGGTACTGAAGATGTTTCTTTTCTAAAGAAACTACTTTAGAAATGAGGGAATCAACTAACTTGTACATCTTGTTAGATGACACAAACTAGGAATGTTTGAACTTGCTGCACTCAACCTTCTTCGTAGGAAAGCAAGTGATTCCTAGAACGGAACTAGCTTATTTTACATAGTACAGTGTTCCGTAATGTAGATGTTTGTTTTCTAAACAAACTACTTTAGAAATGATGACAATCTACTAAGTTGTGCATCTTTTTAGATTACATTAACAAGGAAAGTTTGAACTTGCTGCACTCAACCTTCTTTGTAGAAAGCAACTGTTTCCTAGAACCGAATGAGCTTATTTCAAACAGTACAATGTTCGGCAATGAAGATGTTTGTTTTCTCAAGAAACTACTTTAGAAATGAGGAATCTTCTAACTTGTACATCTTTTTAGATTACATTAACAAGGAAAGTTTGAACTTGCTGCACTCAACCTTCTTCGTAGAAATTAAACTAATTCCTAGAAGCGAATTAGCTCATTTCACACAGTACAGTGTTCCGTAATGAAGATGTTTCTTTTCTAAAGAAACTACTTTAGAAATGAGGCCAATCTACTAAGTTGTGCATCTTTTTTTTTTTTTTTTTTTTTTTTTTTTTTTTTGAGGTAGAGTCTCACTCTGGCCCAGGCTGACCTGGAATTAACTATGTGGTCTCAGGGTGGCCTCGAACTCTTGGCGATCCTCCTACATCTGCCTCCCGAGTGCTGGGATTAAAGGCGTGCGCCACCACGCCTGGCTTAAGTTGTGCATCTTTTTAGATTACATTAACAAGGAAAGTTTGAACTTGTTGCAATCAACCTTGTTTGTAGGAAAGCAAGTGATTCCTAGAACAGAATGAGCTTATTTCACACAGTACAATGTTCGGCAATAAAGATGTTAATTTTCTCAACAAACTACTTTACAAATGAATAGACTCTGCTACCTTAGCAATCTTTTTAGATTACATTAACAAGGAAAGTTTGAACGTGGTGCACTCAACCATCTTCATAGAAAGGAAAATGATTCCTAGAACCGAATTAACTTATTTCACACAGTACAGTGTTCACTACTGAAGATGTTTGTTTTATAAGGAAACCACTTTAGAAACAACGCGAATCCACTAACTTGTAAATCTTGTTAGATTACAGAAATGAAGAACGTTTGAACTTGCTGCATTCATCCTTCTTCGTAGGAAAGCAAGTGATTCCTAGAAGCGAACTAGCTCATTTCACATAGTATAGTGTTCGGTAATGAAGATGTTTGTTTTGTAAACAAACTATTTTTGAAATGAGGCCAATCTACTAAGTTGTGCAACTTTTCAGATTACATTAACAAGGAAAGTTTGAACTTGCTGCACTCAACCTTCTTTGTAGGAAAGCAACTGTTTCCTAGAACCGAATGAGCTTATTTCACACAGTAAAATGTTTCGCAATGAAGATGTTTGTTTTCTCAACAAACTACTTCACAAATGAGGCGAATCTACTAACTTGGCCATCTTTTTAGATTACATTAACAAGGAAAGTTTGAACTTGCTGCACTCAACCATCTTTGTAGAAATTAAACTGATTCCTAGAAGCGAATTAACTTATTTCACACAGTACAGTGTTCGGTACTGAAGATGTTTCTTTTCTAAAGAAACTGCTTTAGAAATGAGGCGAATCAACTAACTTGTACATCTTGTGAGATGACACAAACTAGGAATGTTTGAACTTGCTGCACTCAACCTTCTTCGTAGGAAAGCAAGTGATTCCTAGAACGGAACTAGCTTATTTTACATAGCACAGTGTTCGGTAATAAAGATGTTTGTTTTGTAAACAAACTACTTTAGAAATGATGACAATCTACTAAGTTGTGCATCTTTTTAGATTACGTTTACAAGGAAAGTTTGAACTTGCTGCACTCAACCTTCTTTGTAGGAAAGCAACTGTTTCCTAGAACCGAATGAGCTTATTTCACACAGTACAATGTTCGGCAATGAAGATGTTTGTTTTCTCAAGAAAGTACTTTACAAATGAGGCGAATCTTCTAACTTGGCCATCTTTTTAGATTACATTAACAAGGAAAGTTTGAACTTGCTGCACTCAACCTTCTTCGTAGAAATTAAACTAATTCCTAGAAGCGAATTAACTTATTTCACACAGTACAGTGTTCGGTACTGAAGATGTTTCTTTTCTAAAGAAACTACTTTAGAAATGAGGCCAATCTACTAAGTTGTGCATCTTTTTTTTTTTTTTTTTTTTTTTTTGAGGTGAGTCTCAACTCTGGCCCAGGCTGACCTGGAATTAACTACCGTGGTCTCAGGGTGGCCTCGAACTCTTAGCGATCCTCCTACATCTGCCTCCCGAACTGGGATTAAAGGCGTGCGCCACCACGCCTGGCTAACTTGTGCATCTTTTTAGATTACATTAACAAGGAAAGTTTGAACTTGCTGCAATCAACCTTGTTTGTAGGAAAGCAAGTGATTCCTAGAACAGAATGAGCTTATTTCACACAGTACAATGTTAGAGCAATAAAGATGTTAATTTCTCAACAAACTACTTTACAAATGAATAGACTCTGCTACCTTAGCAATCTTTTTAGATTACATTAACAAGGAAAGTTTGAACGTGGTGCACTCAACCATCTTCATAGAAAGGAAAATGATTCCTAGAACCGAATTAACTTATTTCACACAGTACAGTGTTCACTACTGAAGATGTTTGTTTTATAAAGAAACCACTTTAGAAACAACGCGAATCCACTAACTTGTAAATCTTGTTAGATTACAGAAATGAAGAACGTTTGAACTTGCTGCATTCATCCTTCTTTGTAGGAAAGCAAGTGATTCCTAGAAGCGAACTAGCTCATTTCACATGAGTATAGTGTTCGGTAATGAAGATGTTTGTTTTGTAAACAAACTATTTTTGAAATGAGGCCAATCTACTAAGTTGTGCAACTTTTCAGATTACATTAACAAGGAAAGTTTGAACTTGCTGCACTCAACCTTCTTTGTAGGAAAGCAACTGTTTCCTAGAACCGAATGAGCTTATTTCACACAGTAAAATGTTTCCATGGATGAAGATGTTTGTTTTCTCAACAAACTACTTCACAAATGAGGCGAATCTACTAACTTGGCCATCTTTTTAGATTACATTAACAAGGAAAGTTTGAACTTGCTGCACTCAACCATCTTTGTAGAAATTAAACTGATTCCTAGAAGCGAATTAACTTATTTCACACAGTACAGTGTTCGGTACTGAAGATGTTTCTTTTCTAAAGAAACTGCTTTAGAAATGAGGCGAATCAACTAACTTGTACATCTTGTTAGATGACACAAACTAGGAATGTTTGAACTTGCTGCACTCAACCTTCTTCGTAGGAAAGCAAGTGATTCCTAGAACGGAACTAGCTTATTTTACATAGCACAGTGTTCTGGTAATAAAGATGTTTGTTTTGTAAACAAACTACTTTAGAAATGATGACAATCTACTAAGTTGTGCATCTTTTTTAGATTACGTTTACAAGGAAAGTTTGAACTTGCTGCACTCAACCTTCTTTGTAGGGAAGCAACTGTTTCCTAGAACCGAATGAGCTTATTTCACACAGTACAATGTTCGGCAATGAAGATGTTTGTTTTCTCAAGAAAGTACTTTACAAATGAGGCGAATCTTCTAACTTGGCCATCTTTTTAGATTACATTAACAAGGAAAGTTTGAACTTGCTGCACTCAACCTTCTTCGTAGAAATTAAACTAATTCCTAGAACCGAATTAACTTATTTCACACAGTACAGTGTTCGCAATGAAGATGTTTCTTTTCTAAAGAAACTACTTTAGAAATGAGGCCAATCTACTAAGTTGTGCATCTTTTTAGATTACATTAACAAGGAAAGTTTGAACTGGCTGGACTCAACCTTCTTTGTAGGAAAGCAACTGAATTCTAGAACTAAATTAGCTTTTTTCACACAGGAAAATGTTCGGCAATGAAGATGTTTGTTTTCTCAACACACTTCTTTACCAATGAGGCAAATCTACTAACTTGGACATCTTTTTAGATTACATTAACAATGAAAGTTTGAACTTGCTGCACTCAACCATCTTTGTAGAAAGGAAACTGATTCCTAGAAATGAATTAGCTCATTTCACACAGTACAGTGTTCGGTACTGAAGATGTTTGTTTTCTCAAGAAACTAATTTAGAAATGACGCGAATCCACTAACTTCTACATCTTGTTAGATTATACGAACTAGGAAAGTTTGAACTTCCTGAACTCAACCATCTTTGTAGAAATTAAACTGATTCCTAGAAGCGAATGAACTCATTTCACACAGTACAGTGTTTGGTACTGAAGATGTTTCTTTTCTAAACAAACTACTTTAGAAATGAGGCCAATGTACTAAGTTGTGCATCTTTTCAGATTACATTAACAAGGAAAGTTTGAACTTGCTGCAGTCAACCTTCTTTGTAGGAAAGCAAGTGTTTCCTAGAACCGAATGAGCTTATTTCACACAGTACAATGTTCGGCAATAAAGATGTTAATTTTCTCAACAAACTACTTTACAAATGAGGTGACTCTGCAAACTTGGCCATCTTTTTAGATTACATTAACAAGGAAAGTTTGAACTAGCTGCACTCAACAATCTTTATAGAATGGAAACTGATTCCTAGAACCGAATTCACTTATTTCACACAGTACAGTGTTCGGTACTGAAGATGTTTCTTTTCTGAAGAAACTACTTTAGAAATGAGGCGAATCCAATAACTTGTACATCTTGTTAGATTTTACAAACTAGGAAAGTTTGAACTTGCTGCACTCAACCTTCTTCGTAGGAAAGCAAGTGATTCCTACAACGGAACTACCTTATTTCACATAGTACAGTGTTCTGTAATGAAGATGTTTGTTTTCCATACAAACTACTTTAGAAATGAGGTGATTCCACTAACTTGTACATCTTGTTAGATTACACAAACTAGAAAAGTTTGAACTTGCTGCACTCAACCTTCTTTGTAGGAAAGCAACTGATTCCTAGAACCGAATGAGCTTATTTCACACAGTACAATGTTCAGCAATGAAGATGTTTGTTTTCTCAACAAAAGTACTTTACCAATGAGGCGAATCTTCTAACTTGGCCATCTTTTTAGATTACATTAACAAAGGAAAGTTTGAACTTGCTGCACTCAACCTTCTTCAGTAGGAAATTAAACTGATTCCTAGAACCGAATTAACTTATTTCAAACAGTACAGTGTTAAGTACTGATGATGTTTCTTTTCTAAAGAAACTACTTTAGAAATGAGGCCAATCTACTAAGTTTTGCATCTTTTTAGATTACATTAACAAGGAAAGTTTGAGCTGGCTGCACTCAACCTTCTTTGTAGGAAAGCAACTGAATTCTAGAACTAAATTAGCTTTTTTAACACAGTACAATGTTCAGCAATGAAGATGTTTGTTTTCTCAACAAACTACTTTACCAATGAGCCAAATCTACTAACTTGGACATCTTTTGAGAGCACATTAACAAGGAAAGTTTGAACTTGCTCAACTCAACCATCTTCGTAGAAAGTAAACTGATTCCTAGAACCGAATTAGCTCATTTCAGACAGTACAAAGTTTGGCAGTTTAGGTTTGTTTTCTAAAGAAAGTACTTTAGAAATGAGGCGAATCTACTAACTTGGACATCTTTTTAGATTACATTAACAAAGAAAGTTTGAACTTGCTAAACTCAACCATCTTCGTAGAAAGGAAACTGATTCCTAGAACCGAATTAACTTATTTCACACAGTACAGTGTTCGGTACTGAAGATGTTTCTTTTCTAAAGAAACTACTATAGAAATGAGGCGAATCCACTAACTTGTACATCTTGTTAGATTCCACAAACTAGGAACGTTTGAACTGGCTGCAGTCAACCTTCTTCGTAGGAAAGCAAGTATTCCTAGAACGGAACTACCCTATTTCACATAGTACAGTGTTCAGTAATGAAGATGTTTGTTTTCTAAACAAACTACTTTAGAAATGAGGCCAATCTACTAAGTTGTGCATATTTTCAGATTACATTAACAAGGAAAGTTTGAACTTGCTGCACTCAACCTTCTTTATAGGAAAGCAACTGATTCCTAGAACCGAATGAGCTTATTTCACACAGTACAATGTTTGGCAAGGAAGATGTTTGTTTTCTGAACAAACTACTTTACAAATGAGGTGAATCTACTAACTTGGCCATCTTTTTAGATTACATTAACAAGGAAAGTGTGAACTTGCTGCACTCAACCATCTTCGTAGAAATTAAACTGATTCCTAGAAGCGAATTAACTTATTTCACACAGTACAGTGTTTGGTACTGAAGATGTTTCTTTTCTAAAGAAACTACTTTAGAAATGAGGCCCATCTAATAAGTTGTGCATCTTTTTAGATTACATTAACAAAGAAAGTTTGAACTTGCTGCACTCAACCTTCTTTGTAGGAAAGCAAGTGATTCCTAGAACCGAATGAGCTTATTTCACACAGTACAATGTTCGGCAATAAAGATGTTAATTTTCTCAACAAACTACATTACAAATGAGGTGACTCTGCTAACTTGGCCATCTTTTTAGATTACATTAACAAGAAAAGTTTGAACTTGCTGCACTCAACCATCTTTGTAGAAAGGAAAATGATTCCTAGAACCGAATTAACTTATTTCACACAGTCCAGTGCTCAGTACTGAAGATGCTTGTTTTATAAAGAAACTACTTTAGAAATGAGGCGAATCCACTAACTTGTACATCTTGTTAGATTACACAAACTAGGAAAGTTTGAACTTGCTGCACTCAAACTTCTTCGTAGGAAAGCAAGTGATACCTAGAACGGAACTAGCTTATTTCACATAGTACAGTGTTCGGTAATGAAGATGTTTGTTTTCTAAACAAACTACTTTAGAAATGAGGCCAATCTACTAAGTTGTGCATCTTTTTAGATTACATTAACACGGAAAGTTTGAACTTGCTGCATTCAACTTTCTTTGTAGGAAAGCAACTGATTCCTAGAACCGAATGAGCTTATTTCACACAGTACAATGTTTGGCAATGAAGATGTTTGTTTTCTCAACAAACTACTTTACAAATGAGGCGAACCTACTAACTTGGAAATCTTTTTAGATTACATTAACAAGGAAAGTTTGAACTTGCTGCACTCAACCATCTTTGTAGAAAGGAAAATGATTCCTAGAACCGAGTTAACTTATTTCACACAGTCCAGTGCTGGTACTGAAGATGTTTGTTTTCTAAAGAAACTACTTTAGAAATGAGGCGAATCCACTAACTTGGACATCTTGTTAGATTACATTAACTAGGAAAGTTTGAACTTGCTGCACTCAAACTTCTTCGTAGGAAAGCAAGTGATACCTAGAACGGAACTAGCTTATTTCACATAGTACAGTGTTGGTAATGAAGATGTTTGTTTTCTAAACAAACTACTTTAGAAATGAGGCCAATCTACTAAGTTGTGCATCTTTTTAGATTACATTAACACGGAAAGTTTGAACTTGCTGCATTCAACTTTCTTTGTAGGAAAGCAACTGATTCCTAGAACCGAATGAGCTTATTTCACACAGTACAATGTTTGGCAATGAAGATGTTTGTTTTCTCAACAAACTACTTTACAAATGAGGCGAATCTACTAACTTGGAAATCTTTTTAGATTACATTAACAAGGAAAGTTTGAACTTGCTGCACTCAACCAACTTCGCAGAAATTAAACTGATTCCTAGAACCGAATTACCTTATTTCACACAGTACAGTGTTTGGTACTGAAGATGTTTCTTTTCTAAAGAAACTACTATAGAAATGAGGCAATTCCACTAACTTGTACATCTTGTTAGATTACACAAACTAGGAAAGTTTGAACTTGCTGCACTCAACCTTCCTCGTAGGAAAGCAAGTGATTACTAGAACGGAACTAGCTTATTTCACATAGTACAGTGTTCAGTAATGAAGATGTTTGTTTTCTAAACAAACTACATTAGAAATGAAGCCAATCTACTAAGTTGTGCATCTTTTTCGATTACATTAACAAGGAAAGTTTGAACTTGCTGCACTCAACCTTCTTTGTAGGAAAGCAACTGATTCCTAGAACCGAATGAGCTTATTTCACACAGTACAATGTTTGGCAATGAAGATGTTTGTTTTCTCAACAAACTACTTTACAAATGAGGCGAATCTACTAACTTGGAAATCTTTTTAGATTACATTAACAAGGAAAGTTTGAACTTGCTGCACTCAACCATCTTCGTGGAAAGAAAACTGATTCCTAGAACCGAATTAACTTATTTCACACAGTACAGTGCTCAGTACTGAAGATGTTTGTTTTCTAAAGAAACCACTTTAAAAACGACTCAAAACCACTAGCTTGTACATCTTGTTAGTTTACACAAACTTGGAAAGTTTGAACTTGCTGCACTCAACCTTCTTCGTAGGAAAGCAAGTGATTCCTAGAACCTGAACTAGCTCATTTCACATAGTACAGTATTCGGTAATGAAGATGTTTGTTTTCTAAAAAAACTACTTTAGAAATGAGGCCAATCTACTAAGTTGTGCATCTTTTCAGATTACATTAACAAGGAAAGTTTGATCTTGCTGCACTCAACCTTCTTTATAGGAAAGCAACTGATTCCTAGAACCGAATGAGATTATTTCACACAGTACAATGTTTGGCAATGAAGACGTTTGTTTTCTCAACAAACTACTTTACAAATGAGGCGAATCTACTAACTTGGACATCTTTTTAGATTACATTAACAAGGAAAGTTTGAACTTGCTGCATTCAACCATCTTCGTAGAAATTAAACTGATTCCTAGAACCGAATTAACTTATTTCACACAGTACAGTGTTTGGTACTGAAGATGTTTCTTTTCTAAAGAAACTACTTTACCAATGAGGCAAATCTACTAACTTGTACATCTTTTTAGATTACATTGACAAGGAAAGTTTGAACTTGCTGCACTCAACCATCTTTGTAGAAAGTAAACTGATTCCTAGAACCGAATTAGCTCATTTCACACAGTACAAAGTGTTGGCAATAAAGATGTTTGTTTTCTCAACAAACTACTTTAGAAATGAGGCGAATCTACTAACTTGGACATCTTTTTTAGATTACATTAACAAGGAAAGTTTGAACTTGCTGCACTCAACCATCTTTAGAAAAGAAAATGATTCCTAGAACCGAATTAACTTATTTCACACAGTCCAATGTTCAGTACTGAAGATGTTTGTTTTATAAACAAACTACTTTAGAAATGAGGCGAATCCACTAACTGTACATCTTTTTTAGATTACACAAACTAGGAAAGTTTGAACTTGCTGCACTCAAACTTCTTCAGAGAAATTAAACTGATTCCTAGAACGGAATTCACTTATTTCACACAGTACAGTGTTCGGTAATGAAGATGTTTGTTTTCTAAACAAACTACTTTAGAAATGAGGCCAATCTACTAACTTGTACATCTTTTAGATTACATTAACACGGAAAGTTTGAACTTGCTGCATTCAACCTTCTTTGTAGGAAAGCAAACTGATTCCTAGAACCGAATGAGCTTATTTCACATAATACAATGTTTGGCAATGAAGATGTTTGTTTTCTCAACAAACTACTTTACAAATGAGGCGAATCTACTAACTTGGAAATCTTTTTAGATTACATTAACAAGGAAAGTTTGAACTTGCTGCACTCAACCAT
This sequence comes from Orientallactaga sibirica, assembly GCA_036365145.1. NCBI lineage: Eukaryota > Metazoa > Chordata > Mammalia > Rodentia > Dipodidae > Orientallactaga > Orientallactaga sibirica. The sequence goes on along the minus strand of JAEOAD010002378.1, from coordinate 189,418 downwards.
CTTTGTGTAGGAAAAACTGATTCCTGGAACCGAATTAGCCTTATTTCACACAGTACAAAGTTTGGTAATGAAGATGTTTTGTTTTAAAGAAACTACTTTAGAAATGAGGCAAATCTACTAACTTGTACATCTTGTTAGATTACATTAACAAGGAAAGTTTGAACTTGCTGCACTCAACCTTCTTCAGAGAAAGCAACTGATTCCTAGAACCGAACTAGCTTATTTCACACAGTACAGTGTTCAGTACTGAAGATGTTTGTTTTCTAAAGAAACCACTTTAGAAAATGAGGCCAATCTACTAACTTGTACATCTTGTTAGATTACACAAACTTGGAAAGTTTGAACTTGCTGCACTCAACCTTCTTTGTAGGAAAGCAAGTGATTCCTAGAACCGAATGAGCTTATTTCACACAGTACAGTGTTCGGCAATGAAGATGTTTGTTTTCTAAAAAACTACTTTAGAAATGAGGCCAATCTACTAACTTGTGCATCTTTTCAGATTACATTAACAAGGAAAGTTTGAACTTGCTGCACTCAACCTTCTTTTGTAGGAAAGCAACTGATTCCTAGAACCGAATTAGCTTATTTCACACAGTACAATGTTTGGCAATGAAGATGTTTGTTTTTCTCAACAAACTACTTTACAAATGAGGCCAATCTACTAACTTGTACATCTTTTTAGATTACATTAACAAGGAAAGTTTGAACTTGCTGCACTCAACCTCTTTGTAGAAAGCAAACTGATTCCTAGAACCGAATTCAGCTTATTTCACACAGTACAGTGTTCAGTAATGAAGATGTTTGTTTTCTAAACAAACTACTTTACAAATGAGGCAAATCTACTAACTTGGCCATCTTTTTAGATTACATTAACAAGGAAAGTTTGAACTTGCTGCACTCAACCTTCTTTGTAGGAAAGCAAACTGATTCCTAGAACCGAATTAGCTTATTTCACACAGTACAAAGTTTGGGAATGAAGATGTTTGTTTTCTCAACAAACTACTTTAGAAATGAGGCGAATCTACTAACTTGGACATCTTTTTAGATTACATTAACAAGGAAAGTTTGAACTTGCTGCACTCAACCATCTTCGTAGAAATTAAACTGATTCCTAGAACTAAATTAACTTATTTCACACAGTACAGTGTTCAGTACTGAAGATGTTTGTTTTCTAAAGAAACTACTTTAGAAATGAGGCAAATCCACTACGTTGTGCATCTTTTAGATTACATTAACAAGGAAAGTTTGAACTTGCTGCACTCAACCTTCTTTGTAGGAAAGCAACTGATTCCTAGAACTAAATTGGCTTTTTTCACACAGTACAGTGTTTGGTAATGAAGATGTTTGTTTTCTAAACAAACTACTTTAGAAATGAGGCCAATCTACTAAGTTGTGCATCTTTTTAGATTACATTAACAAGGAAAGTTTGAACTTACTGCACTCAACCTTCTTTGTAGAAAGTAAACTGATTCCTAGAACCGAATGAGCTTATTTCACACAGTACAATGTTTGGCAATGAAGATGTTTGTTTTCTCAAGAAACTACTTTACAAATGAGGTGAATCTACTAACTTGGCCATCTTTTTAGATTACATTAACAAGGAAAGTTTGAACTTGCTGCACTCAACCATCTTCGTAGAAAGGAAACTGATTCCTAGAACTGAATTAACTTATTTCACACAGTACAGTGTTGGTACTGAAGATGTTTGTTTTCAAAGAAACTACTTTAGAAATGAGGCAAATCCACTAACTTGTACATCTTGTTAGATTACACAAACTAGGAAAGTTTGAACTTGCTGCACTCAACCTTCTTCGTGTAGAAAGCAAGTGATTCCTAGAACGGAACTAGCTTATTTCACATAGTACAGTGTTCGGATAATGAAGATGTTTGTTTTCTAAACAAACTACTTTAGAAATGAGGCCAATCTACTAAGTTGTGCATCTTTTTAGATTACATTAACAAGGAAAGTTTGAACTTGCTGCACTCAACCTTCTTTGTAGGAAAGCAACTGATTCCTAGAACCGAATGAGCTTATTTCACACAGTACAATGTTCAGCAATGAAGATGTTTGTTTTTCTCAACAAAGTACTTTACAAATGAGGCCAATCTTCTAACTTGGCCATCTTTTTAGATTACATTAACAAGGAAAGTTTGAACTTGCTGCACTCAACCTTCTTTTAGGAAAGCAACTGATTCCTAGAACTGAATGAGCTTATTTCACACAGTACAATGTTAGCAATGAAGATGTTTGTTTTCTCAACAAACTACTTTACAAGTGAGGCGAATCTTCTAACTTGGCCATCTTTTTAGATTACATTAAGAAGGAAAGTTTGAACTTGCTGCACTCAACCATCTTCATAGAAAGGAAACTGATTCCTAGAACTAGAATTCAGCTTATTTCACACAGTACAGTGTTTGGCACTGAAGATGTTTCTTTTCTAAAAAACTACTTTAGAAATGAGGCGAATCCACTAACTTGTACATCTTGTTAGATTACATTAACAAGGAAAGTTTGAACTTGCTGCACTCAACCTTCTTTGTAGAAATTAAACTGATTCCTAGAACCGAATTAACTTATTTCACACAGTACAGTGTTTGGTACTGAAGATGTTTCTTTTCTAAAGAAACTACTTTAGAAATGAGGCAATCTACTAACTTGTGCATCTTTTTAGATTACATTAACAAGGAAAGTTTGAACTTGCTGCACTCAATCTTCTTTGTAGGAAAGCAACTGATTTCTAGAACTAAATTAGCTTTTTTCACACAGAACAATGTTCGGCAATGAAGATGTTTGTTTTCTAAACAAACTACTTTACAAATGAGTCAAATCTACTAACTTGGACATCTTTTAGATTACATTAACAAGGAAAGTTTGAACTTGCTAAACTCAACCATCTTTGTAGAAAGCAAAATGATTCCTAGAACAGAATGAACTTATTTCACACAGTACAGTTTTTGGTACTGAAGATGTTTGTTTTCTGAAGAAACTAATTTAGAAATGACGCGAATCCACTAACTTGTAGATCTTGTTAGATTACACAAACTAGGAAAGTTTGAACTTGCTGCACTCAACCTTCTTCGTAGGAAAGCAAGTGATTCCTAGAACGGAACTAGCTTATTTCACATAGTACAGTGTTTGGTAATGAAGATGTTTGTTTTCTAAAACAAACTACTTTAGAAATGAGGCCAATCTACTAAGTTGTGCATCTTTTAGATTACATTAACAAGGAAAGTTTGAACTTGCTGCACTCAACCTTCTTTGTAGGAAAGCAACTGATTCCTAGAACCGAATGAGCTTATTTCACACCGTACAATGTTCGGCAATGAAGATATTTGTTTTCTCAACAAACTACTTTAAAAATGAGGCGAATCTTCTAACTTGGCCATCTTTTTAGATTACATTAACAAGGAAAGTTTGAACTTGCTGCACTCAACCTTCTTTATAGGAAAGCAACTGATTCCTAGAACCGAATGAGCTTATTTCACACAGTACAATGTTCGGCAATGAAGATGTTTGTTTTCTAAACAAACTACTTTACAAATGAGGCGAATCTTCTAACTTGTACATCTTTTTAGATTACATTAACAAGGAAAGTTTGAACTTGCTGCACTCAACCATCTTCATAGAAAGCAAACTGATTCCTAGAACTGAATTAGCTTATTTCACACAGTACAGTGTTCAGTAATGAAGATGTTTGTTTTCTAAAGAAACCACTTTAGAAATGAGGCCAAACCACTAACTTGTACATCTTTTTAGATTACATTAACTAGGAAAGTTTGAACTTGCTGCACTCAACCTTCTTTGTAGGAAAGCAAACTGATTCCTAGAACCGAATGAGCTTATTTCACATAATACAATGTTCGCAATGAAGATGTTTGTTTTCTCAACAAACAACTTTACCAATGAGGCAAATTTACTAACTTGGACATCTTTTTTTGATTACATTAACAAGGAAAGTTTGAACTTGCTAAACTCAACCATCTTTTAGAAAGTAAACTGATTCCTAGAACTGAATTAGCTTATTTCAAACAGTACAAAGTTTGGCAATGAAGATGTTTGTTTTCTAAAGAAACTACTTTAGAAATGAGGCGAATCTACTAACTTGGACATCTTTTTAGATTACATTAACAAGGAAAGTTTGAACTTGCTGCACTCAACCATCTTCAGAGAAAGGAAACTGATTCCTAGAACCGAATTAACTTATTTCACACAGTACAGTGTTCAGTACTGAAGATGTTTGTTTTCTAAAAACCACTTTAGAAATGAGGCAAACCACTAACTTGTACATCTTGTTAGATTACACAAACTAGGAAAGTTTGAACTTGCTGCACTCAACCTTCTTTGTAGAAAAGCAACTGATTCCTAGAACCGAACAAACTCATTTCACACAGTACAGTGTTCGGTAATGAAGATGTTTGTTTTCTAAACAAACTACTTTAGAAATGAGGCCAATCTACTAAGTTGTGCATCTTTTTTAGATTACATTAACAAGGAAAGTTTGAACTTGCTGCACTCAACCTTCTTTGTAGGGAAAGCAAGTGATTCCTAGAACCGAACTAGCTTATTTCACATAGTACAGTTTTGGGTAATGAAGATGTTTGTTTTCTAAACAAACTACTTTACAAATGAGGCCAATCTACTAAGTTGTACATCTTTTCAGATTACATTAACAAGGAAAGTTTGAACTTGCTGCACTCAACCTTCTTTGTAGAAAGCAAACTGATTCCTAGAACCGAATGAGCTTATTTCACACAGTACAATGTTTGGGTAATGAAGATGTTTGTTTTCTCAACAAACTACTTTACAAATGAGGCGAATCTACTAACTTGGCCATCTTTTTAGATTACATTAAAAAGGAAAGTTTGAACTTGCTGCACTCAACCTTCTTTGTAGGAAAGCAACTGATTCCTAGAACCGAATGAGCTTATTTCACACAGTACAATGTTTGGGAATGAAGATGTTTGTTTTTCAACAAACTACTTTACAAATGAGGCGAATCTACTAACTTGGCCATCTTTTTAGATTACATTAACAAGGAAAGTTTGAACTTGCTGCACTCAACCATCTTTGTAGAAAGCAAACTGATTCCTAGAAGCGAATTCACTTATTTCACACAGTACAGTGTTCGGTAATGAAGATGTTTGTTTTCTAAACAAACTACTTTAGAAATGAGGCCAATCTACTAACTTGTGCATCTTTTTAGATTACATTAACAAGGAAAGTTTGAACTGGCTGCACTCAACCTTCTTTGTAGGAAAGCAACTGATTCTAGAACTGAATTAGCTTTTTTCACACAGAACAATGTTCGGTAATGAAGATGTTTGTTTTCTCAACAAACTACTTTACAAATGAGTCAAATCTACTAACTTGGACATCTTTTTAGATTACATTAACAAGGAAAGTTTGAACTTGCTGCACTCAACCATCTTCATAGAAAGTAAACTGATTCCTAGAACCGAATTAGCTCATTTCACACAGTACAAATTTTGGCAATGAAGATGTTTGTTTCTAAAGAAACTACTTTAGAAATGAGGCAAATCTACTAACTTGGACATCTTTTTAGATTACATTAACAAAGAAAGTTTGAACTTGCTAAACTCAACCATCTTCGTAGAAAAGGAAACTGATTCCTAGAACTGAATTAACTTATTTCACACAGTACAGTGTTTGGTAATGAAGATGTTTGTTTTCTAAAGAAACTACTTTAGAAATGAGCAATCTACTAACTTGTACATCTTTTTAGATTACATTAACAAGGAAAGTTTGAACTTGCTGCCCTCAACCTTCTTTGTAGAAAGCAACTGATTCCTAGAACCGAATTAGCTTATTTCACACAGTACAATGTTCGGCAATGAAGATGTTTGTTTTCTGAACAAACTACTTTAGAAATGAGGCCAATCTACTAACTTGTGCATCTTTTTAGATTACATTAACAAGGAAAGTTTGAACTTGCTGCACTCAACAATCTTCAGAGAAAGCAACTGATTCCTAGAACCGAATGAGCTTATTTCACACAGTACAGTGTTCAGTAATGAAGATGTTTGTTTTCAAACAAACCACTTTAGAAACTGAGGCGAATCCACTAACTTGTACATCTTTTTAGATTACACAAACAAGGAAAGTTTGAACTTGCTGCACTCAACCTTCTTTGTAGGAAAGCAAGTGATTCCTAGAACCAACTAGCTCATTTCACACAGTACAGTGTTTGGTAATGAAGATGTTTGTTTTCTAAACAAACTACTTTAGAAATGAGGCCAATCTACTAAGTTGTGCATCTTTTCAGATTACATTAACAAGGAAAGTTTGAACTTGCTGCACTCAACCTTCTTTGTAGAAAGCAAAACTGATTCCTAGAACCGAATTAGCTTATTTCACACAGTACAATGTTTGGCAATGAAGATGTTTGTTTTCTCAACAAACTACTTTACAAATGAGGCCAATCTACTAACTTGGCCATCTTTTTAGATTACATTAACAAGGAAAGTTTGAACTTGCTGCACTCAACCTTCTTTGTAAGAAAGCAACTGATTCCTAGAACCGAATGAGCTTATTTCACACAGTACAATGTTTGGGAATGAAGATGTTTGTTTTCTCAACAAACTACTTTAGAAATGAGGCAAATCTACTAACTTGTGCATCTTTTTAGATTACATTAACAAGGAAAGTTTGAACTTGCTGCACTCAACCTTCTTGTAGGAAAGCAACTGATTCCTAGAACCGAATGAGCTTATTTCACACAGTACAATGTTTGGCAATGAAGATGTTTGTTCTCAACAAACTACTTTACAAATGAGGCCAATCTACTAACTTGGCCATCTTTTTAGATTACATTAACAAGGAAAGTTTGAACTTGCTGCACTCAACCATCTTTGTAGAAAGCAAACTGATTCCTAGAACTGAATTAGCTTATTTCACACAGTACAGTGTTCAGTAATGAAGATGTTTGTTTTCTAAACAAACTACTTTAGAAATGAGGCCAATCTACTAACTTGTGCATCTTTTTAGATTACATTAACAAGGAAAGTTTGAACTTGCTGCACTCAACCTTCTTTGTAGGAAAGCAACTGATTCCTAGAACTGAATTAGCTTATTTCACACAGTACAAATTTTGGTTCTGAAGATGTTTGTTTTCTAAAGAAACTACTTTACAAATGAGGCAAATCTACTAACTTGGACATCTTGTTAGATTACAAACTCAACTAGGAAAGTTTGAACTTGCTGCACTCAACCTTCTTCGTAGGAAAAAACTGATTCCTAGAACCGAATTAACTTATTTCACACAGTACAGTGTTTGGTATTGAAGATGTTTCTTTTCTAAAGAAACTACTTTAGAAATGAGGCCAATCTACTAAGTTGTCCATCTTTTTAGATTACATTAACAAGGAAAGTTTGAACTTGCTGCCCTCAACCTTCTTTGTAGGAAAGCAACTGATTCCTAAAACCGAATGAGCTTATTTCACACAGTACAATGTTCGGCAATAAAGATGTTAATTTTCTGAACAAAAGACCTTACAAATGAGGTGAATCTAGTAACTTGGCCATCTTTTTAGATTACATTAACAAAAAAGTTTGAACTTCCTGCACTCAACAATTTTCGTAGAAAGGAAACTGATTCCTAGAACCGCATGAACTGATTTCACACAGTACAGTGCTCAGTACTGAAGATGTTTGTTTTCCAAAGAAACCACTTTAGAAACTCTGAGAAACCACTAACTTGTACATCTTGTTAGATTACACAAACTAGGAAAGTTTGAACTTGCTGCACTCAACCTTCTTCGTCGGAAAGCAAGTGATTCCTAGAACAGAACTAGCTCATTTCACATAGTACAGTGTTCAATAATGAAGATGTTTGTTTTCTGAACAAACTACTTTAGAAATGAGGCCAATCTACTAAGTTGTGCATCTTTTCAGATTACATTAACAAGGAAAGTTTGAACTTGCTGCACTCAACCTTCTTTATAGGAAAGCAACTGATTCCTAGAACCGAATGAGCTTATTTCACACAGTACAATGTTTGGCAATGAAGATGTTTGTTTTCTCAACAAACTACTTTACAAATGAGGCGAATCTACTAACTTGGCCATCTTTTTAGATTATATTAACAAGGAAAGATTGAACTTGCTGCACTCAACCATCTTCGTAGAAAGGAAACTGATTCCTAGAACCGAATAAACTTATTTCCCACAGTACAGTGTTCGGTACTGAAGATGTTTCTTTTCTAAAGAAACTACTTTAGAAATGAGGCCAATATACTAAGTTGTGCATCTTTCTAGATTACATTAGCAAGGAAAGTTTGAACTTGCTGCACTCAACCTTCTTTGTAGGAAAGCAAGTGATTCCTAGAACCGAATGAGCTTATTTCACACAGTACAATGTTGGGCAATAAAGATGTTAACTTTCTCAACAAACTACTTTACAAATGTGGTGACTCTGCCAACTTGGCCATCTTTTTAGATTACATTAACAAGGAAAATTTGAACTTGCTGCACTCAACCATCTTCGTAGAAAGGAAACTGATTCCTAGAAGCGAATTAACTTATTTCACACAGTACAGTGTTCAGTACTGAAGATGTTTGTTTTGTAAAGAAACCACTTTAGAAATGACACGAATCCACTAACTTGTACATCTTGTTAGATTACACAAACGAGGAAAGTTTGAACTTGCTGCACTCAACCTTCTTCGTAGGAAAGCAAGTGATTCCTATAACCGAACCAGCTCATTTCACATAGTACAGTGTTCGGTTCTGAAGATGTTTCTTTTACAAGAAACTACGTAAGAAATGAGGCGAATGCACTAACTTGTACATGTTGTTAGATTACACAACCTAGGAAATTTTGAACTTGCTGCACTCAACCTTCTTCGTAGAATTTAATCTGATTCCTGGAAGCGAATTAACTTATTTGACACAGTACAGTGTTTGGTACTGAAGATGTTTCTTTTCTAAAGAAACTACTTTAGAAATGAGGCCAACCTACTACCTTGTGCATCTTTTTAGATTACATTAACAAGGAAAGTTTGAACTTGCTGCACTCAACCTTCTTTGTGGGAAAGCAACTGAATTCGAGAACTAAATTAGCTTTTTTCACACAGTACAATGTTCGGCAGTGAAGATGTTTGTTTTCTGAACAAACTACTTTACCAATAAGGCAAATCTACTAACTTGGGCATCTTTTTAGATCACATTAACAAGGAAAGTTTGAACTTGCTGCACTCAACCTTCTTCGTAGAAATTAAACTGATTCCTAGAACCGAATTAACTTATTTCACACAGTACAGTGTTCACAACTGAAGATGTTTTTTTTTAAGGACACCACTTTTGAAACGACGCGATTCCACTAACTTGTAAATCTTGTTAGATTACACAAACGAGGAAAGTTTGAACTTGCTGCACTCAACCTTCTTTGTAGGAAAGCCAGTGATTCCTAGAACCGAACTAAATCATTTCACATAGTATAGTGTTCGATAATGAAGATGTTTGTTTTGTAAACAAACTACTTTAGAAATGAGGCCAATCTACTAAGTTGTGCAACTTTTCAGATTACATTAATAAGGAACTTTGAACTTGCTGCACTCAACCTTGTTTGTAGGAAAGCAACTGATTCCTAGAACCGAATGAGCTTATTTCACACAGTACAATGTTCAGTAATGAAGATGTTTGTTTTCTCAAGAAAGTACTTTACAAATTAGGCGAATCTTCTAACTTGGCCATCTTTTTAAATTACATTAACAAGGAAAGTTTGAACTGGCTGCACTCAACCTTGTTTGTAGGAAAGCAACTGATTCCTAGAACCGAATGACCTTATTTCACACAGTACAATGTTGGCAATGAAGATGTTTGTTTTCTCAACTAACTACTTTACAAATGAGGCGAATCTACTAACTTGGCCATCTTTTTAGATTACATTAACAAGGAAAGTATGAACTTGCTGCACTCCACCATCTTCGTAGAAATTAAACTGATTCCTGGAAGCGAATTAACTTATTTCACACAGTACAGTGTTCGGGACTGAAGCTGTTTCTTTTCTAAAGAAATTACTTTAGAAATGAGGCGAATCCACTAAGTTGTGCATCTTTTTAGATTACATTAACAAGGAATGTTTGAAATTGCTGCACTCAACTGTCTTTGTAGGAAAGCGACTGAATTCTAGATTTGAATTAACTTTTTTCACACAGTACAATATTCCACAATGAAGATGTTTGTTTTCTCAACAAACTACCTTACAAATGAGTGAAATCTACTAACTTGGACATCTTTTTAGATTACATTAACAAGGAAAGTTTGAACTTGCTGCACTCAACCATCTTCGTAGAAAGTAAACTGATTCCTAGAACAGAATTAGCTCAATTCACATAGTACAATGTTTGGCAATTAAGGTTTGTTTTCTAAAGAAACTACTTTAGAAATGACGCGAATCAACTAACTTGTACATCTTGTTAGATTACCAAAACTAGGAACGTTTGAACTTGCTGCACTCAACCTTCTTCGTACAAATTACACTGATTCCTACAAGCAAATTAACTTATTTCACACAGTACAGTGTTCGGTACTGAAGATGTTTCTTTTCTAAAGAAACAACTTTAGAAATGAGGCCAATCTACTAAGTTTTGCATCTTTTTAGATGACATTAACAAAGAAAGTTTGAACTTGCTGCACTCAACCGTCTTTGTAGGAAAGCAACTGAATTCTAGAACCGAATTAGCTTTTTTCACACAATACAATGTTCGGCAATGAAGATGTTTGTTTTCTCAACAAACTACTTTACCAATGAAGCAAATCTACTAACTTGGACATCGTTTTAGAGCACATTAACCAGGAAAGTATGAACTTGCTAAACTCAACCATCTTCGTAGAAAGTAAACTGATTCCTAGAACCGAATTAGCTCATTTCACACAGTACAAAGTTTGGCAATTTAGGTTTGTTTTCTAAAGAAACTACTTTAGAAATGAGGCGAATCTACTAACTTGGACATCTTTTTAGATTACATTAACAAGGAAAGTTTGAACTTGCTAAACTCAACCATCTTCGTAGAAAGGAAACTGATTCCTAGAACCGAATTAACTTATTTCACCCAGTACAGTGTTCGGTACTAAAGATGTTTGTTTTCTAAAGAAACTAATTTAGAAATGACGGGAATCCACTAACTTGTACATCTTGTTAGATTACACAAACTAGGAAAGTTTGAACTTGCTGCACTCAACCTTCTTCGTAGGAAAGCAAGTGATTCCTAGAACCGAACTAGCTCATTTCACATAGTATAGTGTTCGGTAATGAAGATGTTTGTTTTCTAAACAAACTACTTTAGAAATGAGGCCAATCTACTAAGTTGTGAATCTTTTCAGATTACATTAACAAGGAAATTTTGAACTTGCTGCACTCAACCTTCTGTATAGGAAAGCAACTGATTCCTAGAACCGAATGAGCTTATTTCCCACAGTACAATGTTTGGCAATGAAGATGTTTGTTTTCTCAACAAACTACTTTACAAATGAGGCGAATCTACTAACTTGGCCATCTTTTTAGATTACATTAACAGGGACAGTTTGAACTTGCTGCACTCAACCATCTTCATAGAAATTAAAGTGATTCCTAGAAGCGAATTCACTTATTTCACACAGTACAGTTTTAGGTCGTGAAGATGTTTCTTTTCTAAAGAAACTACTTTAGAAATATGGCGAATTAACTAACTTGTACATCTTGTTAGATTACACAAACTAGGAACGTTTGAACTTGTTGCACTGAACCTTCTTTGTAGGAAAGGAAGTGATTCCTAGAACGGAACTAGCTTATTTCACATAGTACAGTGTTCGGTAATGAAGATGTTTGTTTTCTAAACAAACTACTTTAGAAATGAGGGCAATCTACTAAGTTGTGCATCTTTTTAGATTACATTAACAAGGAAAGTTTGAACTTCTGCACTCAACATTCTTTGTAGGAAAGCAAGTGATTACTAGAACCGAATGAGCTTATTATACACAGTACAATGTTCGGCAATGAAGATGTTTGTTTTCTCAACAAAGTACCTTACAAATGATGTGAATCTGCTAACTTGACCATCTTTTTAGATTACATTAACAGGGAAAGTTTGAACTTGCTGCACTCAACCATCTTCCTAGAAAGGAAACTGATTCCTAGAACCGAATTAACTTATTTCACACAGTACAGTGTTCAGTACAGAAGATGTTTGGTTTCTAAAGAAACCACTTTAGAAATGACGCGAAATGACTAACTTGTCCATCTTGTTAGATTACACAAGCTAGGAAAGTTTGAACTTACTGCACTCAACCTTCTTCGTAGAAAGGAAACTGATTCCTAGAAGCGAATTCACTTATTTCACACAGTACAGTGTTCAGTACTGAAGATGTTTGTTTTCTAAAGAAACCACTTTAGAAATTAGGCCAATCTTGTAAGTTGTGCCTCTTTTTAGATTACATTAACAAGGAAAGTTTCAACTTGCTGCACTCACCCTTTTTTGTAGGAAAGCAAGTGATTCCTAGAACTGAATGAGCATATTTCACACAGTAAAATGTTCGGCAATAAAGATGTTAATTTTCTCAACAAACTATTTTACAAATGAGGTGACTCTGCTAACTTGGCCATCTTTTTAGATTACATTAACAAGGAAAGTTTGAACTTGCTCCACTCAACCATCTTCGTAGAAAGGCAACTGATTCCTAGAACTGAATTAACTTATTTCACACAGTACAGTGTTCAGTACCGAAGATGTTTGTTTTCTAAAGAAACCACTTTAGAAACAACGCGAATCCAGCCACTTGTATATCTTGTTAGATTACACAAACGAGGAAAGTTTGAACTTGCTGCACTCAACCTTCTTCATTAGGAAAGCAAGTGATTCCTAGAACCGAAGTAGCTCATTTCACATAGTATAGTGTTGTTAGGTAATGAAGATGTTTCTTTTGTAAACAAACTGCTTTAGAAATGAGGCCAATCTACTAAGTTGTGCAACTTTTCAGATTACATTAACAAGGAAAGTTTGAACTTGCTGCACTCAACTTTCTTTGTAGGAAAGCTGTAGGGAGCTGCGAGGTGCCGCACCTTAAAGATGGCGCTGGCTTCTGCCTTCCGCCTTCCGATGGCGAGTGCTCTCCTGGATAAACAAGTCCTTATTTGGCTTGGGCCGTGATCTAGGCTTGCTTCCGCATATGTGGACCTATCTGAATTCACCACGTGGCTTACTAGGGTTGGCTGTTCAAAAGCTTCTTAAGCTTTGGGCAGGCTTGTCCCGGGGGGAGTGAGTCGGGCAGTCAGTGAGTGAGTGAGTGAGTGGGGGAGTGAGTCGGGCACTCAGTGAGTGAGTGAGGGAGTGAGTTGGGCAGTCAGTGAGTGAGTGAGTGAGTGAGGGAGTGAGTCGTGCAGTCAGTCAGTGAGTGAGTCAGTGAGTGAGGCAGTCAGTGAGTGGATGAGTGAGTGGGTGTGTGAGTGAGTCAGTGAGTCAGTGAGTGAGTCAGTGAGTGAGTCAGTCAGTCAGTCAGAAGAAGATGTTCAAGGTTCCTGAATAAAGTGCTTCAAGAAGAGTTCCTGTGGTCGTTGCCTTATTCTGCTGGTCGGACTGGGCGACGACAAGGGGTGGCCCATACGGGGAACTCAGAACTTGCAGGGCAGCTAGCTGGTAAGTTCCAGATAAGTGGACAAAAAGGGTAAAGGCAAGTTCTCCGGTAGAGAGACAATAAGGTCCCATAGCAAAATGGGCAATACATCTTCCAGTATTAGGGTTAAAAGGCGCCACAATAATGTTTCCTTAGAGGAAACGCGGTGAGAAGATTTCTTAAGAATGATAGCCGCCAATTAATGTATATTTGTTCGTGTCTTATTAGTGTATAAAAGTTGGTTAACCTCATGTGGTGTATTTGTGTTGTAGTGTGTCTAGTCATATTACATAGGGCAAACGAGAATGATTCAGAAGCAGTTAAAAAAAAATTTTAGAGGAGGTGAGAGAAGAGCGCTCGAGTAAAACATCTAAAAGAAAAGGTAAGGTTCCTGAATAAACTGTTGAAAGAAGAGTCCGAAGAGGGACTCAGAACTCTCTGCAGTCAGGGCAGTGCACTGGTAATTTCCCAGGTAAGGTGGGAATCCACGACAAAAGCGGGGATTTTGCTCCTCTCGGTAGAAAAAGAGGGAGCAGGAAGGAATCCAATTTTGCTCTCTCGGTAGAAAAAGACGGAGCAGGAAAAGAATTTTTGCAAATTTAGCCATGGGCGCTTCTAACCCAATTTTTGGCTCTGAATGAGCTGCAGTAAAAGTTTTAAAAGAATCTTTTTGCAAAGTGTAGCCATGGGCGCTTCTCACTCGCACTCCAATTTTTTTGGCTCTGAATGAGCTGCTTCGTTCAAAAAACTTAAAGATAAAGGGGAGTACCCTGGAGAGGTTCCTGGAGGAATGTGATGCCATAGCCCCTTGGTTTGCGTGCTCTGGAAGTCTTACAATCCCTTCATGGGAAAATTTGGGCGAAGATCTTGATTTTGCAGCAGACCAAGGCACGCTTAAGGGCGGGGTAAGATCGATCTGGAGGTTAGTGAGGAACTGCCTCGAGGAAGAAAGGTCGGAACAGGCAAACAGTGAAAAGATGCAAAAACAAAGAACAACTTATATCCAACACTTGAGCTAGAAGATTCAGAGTCTACGGATTCTAAAGAAGGGCTGCAGGCTCTCATAAAACAAATGAAAAGATCAAAATTTAAAAAAAAAAAGGGAAAAAAGAGAGAGAGGGGGATCCCGGAAAAAAGCTGGGTGTGGTGGCTCAGGCCATCCCAGCACATGGGAGGCAGAGCAGGACTGCCACAAGTTCAAAGCCAGCCTGGTCTACATAGTGAGTTCCAAGGAGCCAGGACTACACAGTGAGACCCTGTCACTTAAAAAAATTAAAAAAAAAATATATATATATTTTCTTTGCTTGCCCAATGCCATCCTCCATCCTTTGCAGTGTGAATGTTGTTAAAAGACCTTGGATTATGTGGACGTATGAACATCATTGGAATTGATAAAAACTATGGGGACCTTTAAATTTGCATGAATGCATTACATTTTACATCATATACGTTTATCAGTTTACGGTGGCTAGGGACAGAATGTGGTGGTTTGATTCAGGTGTCCCCCATAAAGTTCAAGTGTTCTGAATGCTAGGTTCCCAGCTGATGGCAATTTGGGAATTAACACCTCCTGGAGGCAGAGTAATTAACACCTCCTGGAGGCAGAGTATTGTTGGGGGCGGGCTTATGGGTATAATAACCAGTTTCCCCTTGCCAGTGTTTTGACCAATGCTAGCCTCGCAGCCACCGTGGCTTAGTTAACTCAAAATATATAAATTATACTAGGGCTGCAAATTTATCCAGATTTTTGTCTAGTTTTCTATTACAGAATTGGTCGCTTGAATTTGAAGATACCTTAAAAGAACTGAGACTGGCTGTAGTTAATGTGAATTCTACCTGCATGTCATCTTGACTGATCTCCGCTATGAATCATCTGAAGGAATGGGCGGGTTTGGGTGCTCTTTAGCAGGCCTTCTGTTACCGGTCTCTATGGTTTGCTTGTGGTGTCTGTGTAAAATCAGGGTCACGCAATGACGGGATGCAGCTATGATCATTCAAGCCTTTACTTCCATAGAGGCTGCACAGTCCCCCTAAGTCTGGCTGGCTACAATTAAAAGTTAATCTTCTTCCTGCTCAGGTTGCGAGGCTAAGCACTGCACTCTGGGTTAGCCCTAGAACTCCAGAGAAGAGCATGTTTGATTGCATGCGGGTTGATGCCCCAGATCCCGCCTCTGAGGAAAAGGCATCAGGGTTGCAAAAATACGCATCATCAGAGATCAGACCTCTACTCTTACCTGTGGCTTGTTTTAAAACATAAAAGGGGGAACTGTAGAGAGCTGCGAGGTGCCGCGCATTAAAGATGGCGCTGGCTTCCGCCTTCCACCTTCCCGATGGCGAGTGCTCTCCTGGATAAACAAGTCCTTATTTGGCTTGGGCCGTGATCTAGGCTTGCTTCCGCATATGTGGACCTATCTGCTTTCACCACGTGGCTTACCAGGGTTGGCTGTTCAAAGGCTTCTTAAGCTTTGGGCGGGCTTGTCCCGGGGGGAGTGAGTCGGGCAGTCAGTGAGTGAGTGAGTGAGTGGCGGAGTGAGTCGGGCACTCAGTGAGTGAGTGAGTGAGTGAGTGAGGGAGTGAGTCGGGCAGTCAGTCAGTGAGTGAGTCAGTGAGTGAGGCAGTCAGTGAGTGGGTGAGTGAGTGGGTGACTGAGTGAGTGAGTGAGTGAGTCAGTGAGTGAGTCAGTAAGTGAGTTAGTCAGTCAGTCAGTCAGAAGAAGATTGTTCAAGGTTCCTGAATAAACTGCTTCAAGAAGAGTTCCTGTGAGCGTTGCGTCTTCCTTGCTGGTCGAGGCGGACGCGACAGAAAGCAACTGATTCCTAGAACCGAATGAGCTTATTTCACACAGTACAATGTTCGGCAATAAAGATGTTTGTTTTCTCAACAAACTACTTTACAAATGAGGCGAATCTACTTACTTGGCCATCTTTTTAGATTACATTAACAAGGAAAGTTTGAACTTGCTGCACTCAACCAACTTCGTAGAAATTAAACTGATTCCTAGAAGTGAATTCACTTATTTCACACTGTACAGTGTTCGGTACTGAAGATGTTTCTTTTCTAAAGAAACTACTTTAGAAAGGAGACGAATACACTAACTTGTACATCTAGTTAGATTACACAAACTAGGAAAGTTTGAACTTGCTGCACTCAACCTTCT
Source organism: Orientallactaga sibirica (assembly GCA_036365145.1). Lineage (NCBI taxonomy): Eukaryota > Metazoa > Chordata > Mammalia > Rodentia > Dipodidae > Orientallactaga > Orientallactaga sibirica. The sequence goes on along the minus strand of JAEOAD010002378.1, from coordinate 172,653 downwards.
TCGTAGGAAAGCAAGTGATTCCTGGAACAGAACTAGCTTATTTCACACAGCACAATTTTCGGCTATAAAGATGTTAATTTTCTCAAAAAACTATTTTACAAATGAGGTGACTCTGCTAACTAGGCCATCTTTTTATATTACCTTAACAAGGAAAGTTTGAACTTGCTGCACTCAACCATCGTCTTAGAAAATAAACTGACTCCTAGAACCGAACTAACTTATTTCACACAGTACAGTGTGAAGTACTGAAGATGTGTGTTTTCTAAAGAAACCACTTTAGAAACTACACAAATCCACTAACTTGTACATCTTGTTAGATGAAACAAACGAGGAAAGTTTGAACTTGCTGCACTCATCCTTCTTCGTAGGAAAGCAAGTGATTCCTAGAACCGAAGTAGCTCATTTCACATAGTATAGTGTTCGGTAATGAAGACGTTTGTTTTGTAAACAAACTACTTTAGAAATGAGGCCAATCTACTAAGTTGTGCATCTTTTTAGATTACATTAACAAGGAAAGTTTGAACTTGCTGCACTCAACCATATTCATAGAAATTAAAATGATTCCTAGAACCAATTTACCTTATTTCACACAGTGCAGTGTTCAGTACTGAAGATGTTTCCTTTCTAAAGAAACTACTTTAGAAATGAGGCGAATGCACTAACTTCGACATCTTGTTAGATTACACAAACTAGGAAAGTTTGAACTTGCGGCACTCAACCTTCTTCGTAGGAAAGCAAGTGATTCCTAGAACCGAATAGCTCATTTCACATAGTATAGTGTTCGGTAATGACGATGTTTGTTTTGTAAACAAACTACTTTAGAAATGTGGCCAATCTACTAAGTTGTGCATCGTTTCATATTACATTAACAATGAACGTTTGAACTTGCTGCACTCAGCCTTCTTTATAGGAAAGCAACTGATTCCTAGAACCGAATGAGCTTATTTCACACAGTACAATGTTTGGAAATGAAGATGTTTGTTTTCTCAACAAACTACTTTACAAATGAGGCGAATCTACTAACTTGGCCATCGTTTTAGATTACATTAACAAGGACACTTTGAACTTGCTGCACTCAACCATCTTCGTAGATTTTAAACTAATTCCTAGAAGCGAATTCACTTATTTCCCACAGTACAGTGTTCGGTACTGAAGATGTTTCTTTTGTAAAGAAACTACTTTAGAAATGAGGCGAATCCACTAACTTGTACATCTTGTTAGATTAGACAAACTAGGAAAGTTTGAACTTGCTGCACTCAACCTTCTTCGTTAGAAAGCAAGTGATTTCTAGAACGGAAATAGCTTATTTCACATAGTACAGTGTTTGGTAATAAAGATGTTAGTTTTCTAAACAAACTACTTTAGAAATGGGGCCAATCTACTAAGTTGTGCATCTCTTTAGATTACATTAACAAGGAAAGTTTGAACTTGCTGCACTCAACCTTCTTTGTAGGAAAGCAATTGATTCCCAGAACCGAATGAGATTATTTCACAAAGTACAATGTTTGGCAATGAAGATGTTTGTTTTCTCAACAAAGTACTTTACAAATCACCCGAATCTTCTAACTTGGCCATCTTTTTAGATTACATTAACAAGGAAAGTTTGAACTTGCTGCACTCAACCTTCATCGTAGAAATTAAACTGATTCCAAGAAACGAATTACCTTATTTCACACAGTACAGTGTTCGGTACTGAAGATGTTTCGTTTGTAAAGAAACTATATTAGAAATGAGGCCAATCTACTAAGTTGTGCATCTTTTTAGATTACATTAACAAGGAAAGTTTGAACTTGCTGCACTCATCCTTCTTTGTAGGAAAGCAAGTGATTCCTAAAACCGAATGAGCTTATTTCACATAGTACAATGTTTGGCAATAAAGATGTTAATTTTCTCAACAAACTACTTTAAAAATGAGGTGACTCTGCTAACTTGGCCATCTCTTTAGATTACATTAACAAGGAAAGTTTGAACTTGCTGCACTCAACCATATTCGTAAAAAGGAAACTGATTCCTCGAACCGAATTAACTCATTTAACACAGTACAGTGTTCAGTACTGAAGATGTTTGTTTTATAAGGAAACCACTTTAGAAACGACTCGAATCCACTAACTTGTAAATCTTGTTAGATTACACAAAGGAGGAAAGTTTGAACTTGCTGCACTCAACCTTCTTTGTAGGAAAGCAAGTGTTTCCTAGAACCGAACTAGCTCATTTCACATAGTACAGTGTTCAGTAATGAAGATGTTTGTTTTCTAAACAAACTACTTTAGAAATGAGGCCAATCTACTAAGTTGTGCATCTTTTTAGATTACATCAACAAGGAAAGTTTGAACTTGCTGCACTCAACCATCTTCGTAGAAAGGAAACTGATTCCTAGAAGCGAATTAACTTATTTCACACTGTACAGTGTTCGGTACTGAAGATGTTTCTTTTCTAAAGAAATTACTTTAGAAATGAGGCCAATCTACTAAGTTGTGCATGTTTAAGATTACATTAACAAGGAAAGTTTGAACGTGCTGCATTCAACCTTCTGTGTAGGAAAACAACTGATTCCTAGAACCGAATGAGCTTATTTCACACAGTACAATGTTCGGCAATGAAGATGTTTGTTTTCTCAACAAAGTACTTTACAAATCAGGCGAATCTTCTAACTTGGCCATCTTTTTAGATTTCATTAATAAGGAAAGTTTGAACTTGCTGCACTCAACCTTCTTCGTAGAAATTAAACTGATTCCTAGAAGAGAATTACCTTATTTCACACAGTACAGTGTTCGGTACTGAAGATGTTTCTTTTCTAAAGAAACTACTTTAGAAATGAGGCCAATCTAATAAGTTGTGCATCTTTTTAGATTACATTAACAAGGAATGTTTGAACTTGCTGCACACAACCTTCTTTGTAGGAAAGCAAGTGATTCCTAGAACCGAATTAGCTTATTTCACACAGTACAATGTTCGGCAATAAAGATGTTAATATTCTCAACAAACTACTTTACAAATGAGGTGACTCTGCTAACTTGGCCATCTTTTTAGATTACATTAACAAGGAAAGTTTGAACATGCTGCACTCAACCATCTTCGTAGAAAGGAAACTGATTCCTAGAACCGAATTAACTTATTTCACACAGTACGGTGTTCACTACTGAAGATGTTTCTTTTATAAGGAAACCACTTTAGAAATGCGTGAATCCACTAACTTATAAATCTTGTTAGATTACACAAACGAGGAAAGGTTGAACTTGCTGCACTCAACCTTCTTCGTAGGAAAGCAAGTGATTCCTAGAACGGAACTAGCTCATTTCACATAGTATAGTGTTTGGTAATGAAGATGTTTGTTTTCTAAACAAACTACTTTAGAAATGAGGCCCATCTACTAAGTTGTGCAACTTTTCAGATTACATTAACAAGGAAAATTTGAACTTGCTGCACTCAACCTTCTTTATAGGAAAGCAACTGATTCCTAGAACCGAATGAGCTTATTTCACACAGTACAATGTTTGGCAATGAAGATCTTTGTTTTCTCAACAAACTACTTTACAAATGAGGAGAATCTACTAACTTGGCCATCTTTTTAGATTACATTAACAAGGAAAGTTTGAACTTGCTGCACTCAACCTTCTTCGTAGAAATTAAACTGATTCCTAGAAGCGAATTAACTTATTTCACACAGTACAGTGTTCGGTACTGAAGATGTTTCTTTTCTAAAGAAACTACTTTAGAAATGAGGCCAATCTAATAAGTTGTGCATCTTTTTAGATTACATTAACAAAGAAAGTTTGAACTTGATGCACTCAACCGTCTTTGTAGGAAAGCTACTGGATTCTCCAACCGAATTAGCTTTTGTCACACAGTACAATGTTTGGCAATGAAGATGTTTGTTTACTCAACAAACTACCTTACAAATGAGTCAAATCTACTAACTTGGACATCTTTTTAGATTACATTAACAAGCAAAGTTTGAACTTGCTGCACTCAACCATCTTCGTAGAAAGTAAACTGATTCCTAGAACCGAATTAGCTCAATTCACACAGTACAATGTTTGGTAATGAAGGTTTGTTTTCTAAAGAAACTACTTTAAAAATGACGCGAATCAACTAACTTGTACATCTTGTTAGATTAAAAAAAACCAGGAAAGTTTGAATTTGCTGCACTCAACCTTCTTCGTAGAAATGAAACCGATTCCTAGAAGCGAATTAACTTATTTCACATAGTACAGTGTTCGGTACTGAAGATGTTTCTTTTCTAAAGAAACAACTTTAGAAATGAGGCCAATCTACTAAGTTTTGTATCTTTTTAGATTACATTAACAGAGAAAGTTTGAACTTGCTGCACTCAACCGTCTTTGTAGGAAAGCAACTGAATTCTCCAACTGAATTAGCTTTTTTCACACAGTACAATTTTCGGCAATGAAGATGTTTTTTAACTCAACAAACTATTTTACAAATGAGGACAATCTTCTAACTTGGCCATCTTTTGAGATTACATTAAAAAGGAAAGTTTGAACTTGCTGCACTCAACCATCTTCGTAGAAATTAAACTGATTCCTAGAAGCGAATTAACTTATTTCACACAGTACAGTGTTCGATACTTAAGATGTTTCTTTTCGAAAGAAACTACTTTAGAAATGAGGCCAATCTACTAAGTTGTGCATCTTTTTAGATTACATTAACAAGGAAAGTTTGAACTTGCTGCACTCAACCTCCTTTGTAGGAAAGCAAGTGAATCCTAGAACTGAATGAGCTTATTTCACACAGTACAATGTTCGGCTATAAAGATGTTAATTTTCTCAACAAACTATTTTACAAATGAGGTGACTCTGCTAACATGGCCATCTTTTTAGATTACATTAACAAGGAAAGTTTGAACTTGCTGCACTCAACCTTCTTCGTAGAAAGGAAACTGATTCCTAGAACCGAATTAACTTATTTCACACAGTACAGTGTTCAGTACTGAACATGTTTGTTTTTTCAAGAAACCACTTTAGAAATGACGGGAATCCAGTAACTTGTACATCTTGTTAGATTACACAAACTAGGAAAGTTTGAACTTGCTGCACTCATCCTTCTTCATAGGAAAGCAAGTGATTCCTAGAAACGAACTAGCTCATTTCACATAGTATAGTGTTCAGGAAAGAAGATGTTTGTTTTGTAAACAAACTACTTTAGAAATGAGGCAATTCCACTAAGTTGTGCATCATTTCAGATTACATTAACAAGGAAAGTTTGAACTTGCTGCACTCAACCTTCTTTGTAGAAATTGAACTGATTCTTAGAAGCGAATTAACTTATTTCACACAGTACAGTGTTCGGTACTGAAGATGTTTCTTTTCTAAAGAAACTACGTTAGAAATTAGGCCAATCTACTAAGTTGTGCATCTTTTTAGATTACATCAACAAGGAAAGTTTGAACTTGCTGCACTCAACCTTCTTTGTAGGAAAGCAACTGATTCCTAGAACCGAATGCTTTATTTCACACAGTACAATGTTTGGCAATGACGATGTTTGTTTTCTTAACAAACTACTTTACAAATGAGGTGACTCTGCTAACTTGGCCATCTCTTTAGATTACATTAACAAGGAAAGTTTGAACTTGCTGCACTCAACCATCTTCGTAGAAAGGAAACTGATTCCTCGAACCGAATTCACATTTCACACAGTACAGTGTTCAGTACTGAAGATGTTTGTTTTATAAGGAAACCACTTTAGAAACGACTCGAATGCACTAACTTGTAAATCTTGTTAGATTACACAAAGGAGGAAAGTTTGAACTTGCTGCACTCAACCTTCTTCGTAGGAAAGCAAGTGATTCCTAGAACCGAACTAGCTCATTTCATATAGTACAGTGTTCGGTAATGAAGATGTTTGTTTTCTAAACCAACTACTTTAGAAATGAGGCCAATCTACAAAGTTGTGCATCTTTTTAGATTACATTAACAAGGAAAGTTTGAACTTGCTGCACTCAACTTTCTTTGTAGGAAAGCAACTGATTCCTAGAACCGAATGAGCTTATTTCACACAGTACAATGTTCGGCAATGAAGATGTTTGTTTCCTCAACAAAGTACTTTACAAATGAGGCGAATCTTCTAACTTGGCCATCTTTTTAGATTACATTAACAAGGAAAGTTTGAACTTGCTGCACTCAACCTTCTTCGTAGAAATTAAACTGATTCCTAGAAGCGAATTAACTTATTTCACACAATACAGTGTTCGGTACTGAAGAGGTTTCTTTTCTAAAGAAACTACTTTAGAAATGAGGCCAATCTACTAAGTTGTGCATCTTTTCAGATTACATAAAGAAGGAAAGTTTGAACTTGCAGCACTCAACTGTCTTTGTAGGAAAGCAACTGATTTCTAGAACGGAATGAGCTTATTTCACACAGTACAGTGTTCGGCAATGAAGATGTTTGTTTTCTCAACAAAGTACTTTACAAATGAGGCGAATCTTCTGTCTTGGCCATCTTTTTAGATTACCGTAACAATTAAAGCTTGAACTTGCTGCACTCAACCTTTTTCGTAGAAATTAAACTGATTCCCAGAAGAGAATTAACTTATTTCACACTGTACAGTGTTCGGTAATGAAGATTTTTTTTTCTAAACAACCTACTTTAGAAATGAGGCCAATCTACTAAGTTGTGCATCTTTTCAGATTACATTAACAAGGAACGTTTGAACTTGCTGCACTCAACCTTCTTTTTAGGAAAATAACTGATTCCTAGAACCGAAAGAGCTTATTTCACACAGTACAATGTTCAGCAATGAAGATGTTTGTTTCCTCAACAAACTACTTTACAAATGAGGCGAATCTACTAACTTGGCCATCTTTGTAGATTACATTAACAAGGAAAGTTTGAAATTGCTGCACTCAACCTTCTTTGTAGGAAAGCAACTGATTCCTAGAACCGAATGAGCTTATTTCACACAGTACAAAGTTCGGCTATGAAGATGTTAATTTTCTCAACAAACTACTTTAAAATGAGGTGACTCTGCTAACTTGGCCATCTTTTCAGATTACATTAACAAGGAAAGTTTGAACTTGCTGCACTCAACCATCTTCGTAGAAAGAAAACTGATTACTAGAACCGAATTAACTTATTTCACATAGTACAGTGTTCAGTACTGAAGATGTTTGTTTTCTAAAGAAACCACTTTAGAAACGACGCGAATCCACTAACTTGTACATCTTCTTAGATTACACAAACGAGGAAAGTTTGAACTTGCTGCACTCATCCTTCTTCGTAGGAAAGAAAGTGATTCCTAGAACCGAACTGGCTCATTTCACATAGTATAGTGTTCGGTAATGAAGATGTTTGTTTTGTAAACAAACTACTTTAGAAATGAGGCCAATCTTCTAAGTTGTGCATCTTTTCAGATTACATTAACAAGGAAAGTTTGAACTTGCTGCACTCAACCTTCTTTGTAGGAAAGCAAGTGTTTCCTAGAACTGAATGTGCTTATTTTACACAGTACAATGTTCGGCAATGAAGATGTTTGTATTCTCAACAAACTATTTTACAAATGAGGTGACTCTGCTAACTTGGCCATCTTTTTAGATTACATTAACAAGGAGAGTTTGAACTTGCTGCTCTCAACCATCTTTGTAGAAAGGAAAGTGATTCCTAGAACCGAATTAAGTTATTTCACACAGTACAGTGTTCGGTACTGAAGATGTTTCTTTTCTAAAGAAACCCTTTAGAAACGAGTCGAATCCACTAACTTGTACATCTTGTTAGATTACACAAACGAGGAGAGTTTGAACTTGCTGCACTCATCCTTCTTCGTAGGAAAGCAAGTGATTCCTGGAACCGAACTCGCTCATTTCACATAGTATAGTGTTCGGTAATGAAGGTGTTTGTTTTGTAAACAAACTACTTTAGAAATGAGGCCAATCTACTAAGTTGTGCATCTTTTTAGATTTCATTAACAAGGAAAGTTTGAACTTGCTGCACTCAACCTTCTTTGTAGGAAAGCAACTGATTCCTAGAACCGAATGAGCTTATTTCACACAGTACAATGTTCGGCAAAGAAGATGTTTGTTTTCTCAACAAAGTACTTTACAAATCAGGTGAGTCTTTTAACTTGGCCATCTTTTTAGATTACATTAACAAGGAAAGTTTGAATTTGCTACACTCAACCATCTTCGTACAAATTGAACTGATTCCTAGAAGCGAATTCACTTATATCACACAGTACAGTGATCGGTACTGAAGATGTTTATTTTCTAAAGAAACTACTTTAGAAATGAGGCGAATGCACTAACTTGTATATCTTGTTAGATTACACAAACTAGGAAAGTTTGAACTTGCTGCACTGAACCTTCTTTGTAGAAATTAAACTGATTCTTAGAAACGAAATTAACTTATTTCACACAGTACAGTGTTCGGTACTGAAGATGTTTCTTTTCTAAAGAAACTACTTTAGAAATGAGGATAATCTACTACGTTGTGCATCTTTTTAGATTACATTAACAAGGAAAGTTTGAACTGGCTGCACTCAACCTTCTTTGTAGGAAAGTAACTGAATTCTGGAACCGAATTAGCTTTTTACACACAGTACAATGTTCGGCAATGAAGACGTTTGTTTTCTCAACAAACTACTTTACCAATGAGGCAAATCTACTAACTTGGACATCTTTTTAGAGCACATTAACAAGGAAAGTTTGAACTTGCTAAACTCAACCATCTTCGTAGAAATTAAACTGATTCCTAGAACCGAATTAGCTCATTTCACACAGTACAATGTTTGGCAATTTAGGTTTGTTTTATGAAGAAACTACTTTAAAAATGAGGCAAATATACCAACTTGGACATCTTTTAGATTACATTAACAAGGAAAGTTTGAACTTGCTAAACTCAACCATCTTCGTAGAAAGGAAACTGATTCCTAGAACCGAATTAACTTATTTCACACAGTACAGTGTTCGGTACTGAAGATGTTTCTTTTCCTAAGAAAGTACTCAAGAAATGAGGCTAATCTACTAAGTTGTGCATCTTTTTAGATTCCATTAACAAGGAAAGTTTGAACTTGCTGCACTCAACCATCTTCGTAGAAATTAAACTGATTCCTAGAAGCGAATTAACTCATTTCACACAGTACAGTGTTCGGTACTGAAGTTGTTTCTTTTCTCAAGAAACTACTTTAGAAATGAGGCCAATCTACTAAGTTGTGCATCTTTTTAGATTACATTAAGAAGGAATGTTTGAACTTGCTGCACTCAACCTTCTTTGTAGGTAAGCAAGTGATTCCTAGAACCGAATGAACTTATTTCACACAGTACAATGTTCGGCAATAAAGATGTTAATTTTCTCAACAAACTACTTTACAAATGAGGTGACTCTGCTAACTTGGCCATCTTTTTAGATTACATTAACAAGGAAAGTTTGAACTTGCTGCACTCAACCATCTTCGTAGAAAGGAACCTGATTCCTAGAACCGAATTAACTTATTTCACACACTACAGTGTTCACTACGGAAGATGTTTAATTTTATAAGGAAAACACTTTAGAAACGACGCAAATCCACTAACTTGTAAATCTTGTTAGATTACACAAACGAGGAAAGTTTGAACTTGCTGCACTGAACCTTCTTCCTAGAAATTAAACTGATTCTTAGAAGAGAATTAATTTATTTCACACAGTACAATGTTCGGTACTGAAGATGTTTCTTTTCTCAAGAAACTACTTTAGAAATGAGGCCAATCTACTACGTTGTGCATCTTTTTAGATTACATTGACAAGGAAAGTTTGAACTGGCTGCACTCAACCTTCTTTGTAGGAAAGCAGCTGAATTCTAGAACCGAATTAGCTTTTTTACACACAGTACAATGTTAGGCAATGAAGACGTTTGTTTTCTCAACAAACTACTTTACCAATGAGGCAAATCTACTAACTTGGACATCTTTTTAGAGCACATTAACAAGGAAAGTTTGAACTTGCTAAACTCCACCATCTTCGTAGAAAGTAAACTGATTCCAAGAACCGAAATAGCTCATTTCACACCGTACAAAGTTTGGCAATTTAGGTTTGTTTTGTAATGAAACTACTTTAGAAATGAGGCGAATCTACTAACTTGGACATCTTTTTAGATTACTTTTGTCGGGGGCTTTTTTCCTCACCACCGGCAGGTAGAGCAAAAGAGAGAGAGCCGGGCCAGCCGTTTCTCTTGAGGCTGAGTGAGAAGGCGGGTGTCGGCGACTCAAACCCCTCCCCCCACTAAAACACCGGGGAGAAAAACCACATTGAGTCGCGGAGATATGTCTAAGGCAAAACTCGTCGTTTATTGTCAGGGGAGAGATATTTATGTGCTTTGAGGAAGGGGGCGGGAACAGGGGATGAGAGAAAGGTATAAGGGCCAATATACTTTGAGGAAGGGGGTGGGAAGAGGGGATGAGAGAAAGGTATAAGGGCCAATATACTTTGAGGAAGGGGGTGGGAAGAGGGGATGAGAGAAAGGTGTAAGGGCCAACAGTATTTCATCACGTCAGCAGCAGCTGGGTGGAGGCAGTTTCAGCTTAGTTGCTGAGTCAAGGGCAGGTTCAGGCTCGACTAGGCCTTACCGGGAGTAGGCCAAGATTGGCTGGGCTAACCACTTGGCTTCACACCAGGCAGGGCCCAACATCTCCCCCTTTTGTTTTTGTAAGAACGGTGGATGGCATAGTCCCTGTCCTAGGTTGTTCCCCTCTGGGAACCTTACCCGTCTCTGGGCACTATGCCTCTAGCCCGTTGACCACTCCACGCCCTGTCTTAGGTTGTCTCAGCCTGTTTGAGAACTTACCCGTCATTGGTTCGATGGAGGCGGGGGGAGGGATGTTAGGTGGATAGCCAGTAAGTGGAAAAGCCATTGTCTTTGAGTCGTAAACCTGTGGTGCCTTGGCCTGATGAAGTTTAATTGCCTCAAGCTGTTGGTGAATGAATTGTGTAATCTTATTAATTACACAGGGCCCAAGAGTGAGGATAAGAAGAAGAAGGGGTTCAAGGGGAGGGAGAAGGTAGGGTATAGAGCAAGAAGAAGGAGGGGGGTCCAAGGGGGGGAGAAGGTGGGATAAAAAGCCATGTAAGTTCGTCTACAGCAGGTTGTCTTAGGAGTCCCGACTCCTCTTCTGTAAATCTTTCTGGAGCTTTTCTGGCTTCATTCAGGTCTAGTAGCATCCACACCTTCAGTTGTTCCTGGGAAGAAACAGAGGCATAGTTCTCAGGGTGTGATACTCCCTGGAAAATTGATTATCATCATCCCCTTGTTGGGGTAAATATTTTAAGTCTCTTGCCGGTACCCAAATAGGTCTTTTTCCTCTTGAGGAAAGACACATCCAAATCCTCTCCCTGCTGTGAGGAGGGGGTCTGGTCCCCTCCAGGCCCCAGTTAATGGGTCCCTCCATTTGACCCAGATGGAGCTGTAGGTGACAGCTGAGGTCCAATGTTTTTGAAAAGGGGACAAGTGTCTATCTTCTTTAGAAAAATTTAAAATATTTAGGGTTAATAATGCCTTTTTTTAGTTGGTCATGTGGGGTAGAGATTCCCCCTTTTGTTTTTGTAATTGAGATTTGAGAGTTTGATGATATCTTTTCACGATGGCCTGGCCCCGCTGGTTATATGGGATGCCTGTGGAAAGTGAGATTTTCCAGGTTTGGAGGAAATCTATAAAAGTTTTGTTTACAAAGCAGGGACCATTATCGGTTTTGATTTGATCTGGTAATCCAAGGGTGGCAAAGCATTGAAGTATATGGCTAATAGTATGTTTAGTTTTTTCCCAGCATGTGCTGATCCTGTGACCTCATGGGAGATAGACTTTATGGGTATAGACTTTTCTCCCCCCTTAGGGGAGGGTAAACAAGTAGGGAAGCTCCCAAGCGCCCCCATCAGTGAATACGGTAAGAAAATCAGGGTTGGGTTTAGATAAAAAAAAAGTCTGGGGGTCTCCATTCCAACCTAGAGAAGGAGCTCATCCATTTATAAGGACCATAGTGACAATCAATTATACCCAGAAACCCTCAAGGGCAATAGCAACCCTGTTGTTATTTCTCTGAAGCCAAGTGAAGTCTGTTACCTTAAAGGGGGTGACAATGACATGAGGCTCCGTGCCAAACAATCTGACAGAGGTGTCCCTGCCCTTTATAATGCAGTCTGTAATCTGGTTAGTTATAGAGTAAACTCTGGGGACTCCACCAAGGGAGAGGTGAATCCATTGGATGGGTTCTCCTTCCTGGGCCAACAGCGCAGTGCATAATGTTTCCCCAGAGAAAATACAGAGGGAGATAGGTAAGTTAGGATCAAACCTCTTTAGGACAGCAGCATCAATGGCCCGTTGTACCTTATGTAGAATTTGTTCATGACGAGGGGCAAGGTTATCTGAGAGGAAAGAGTAAGACCCTTTAAGAGGTCAAATAAAGGGGACAGTTCCTCAGTAGTTATGGGTAGCCAGGGCCTCATCCAATTAATTTCTCCCAGCACCTTTTGGAGTTGAGGCAAAGTATAGAATTTTTGAATATGGAGTTGGGGTTTGACAGGAGAGACAGTATTAAGGAATAACCTGGAGCCCAAAATCTTGAAGGGAGAGGCAGTTTGAATCTTTTTTGGAGACACCTGTAAAATGGCAAGGCATCTTGGAGATCAGATGGGTTGGAATGACCTAAAATAATAATAAAACACATAGGATGGTTAATCAAGGAAGAAAAGATATGAGACATGTATTGTTAAGGTTAATCCAGGGCTGACAGCTAGCAGTTTTTTATGATGTTGAAACTTATAGATCTAGGGGAAGTTCCATACTGGCAGACGTTGGCCTGTCTTTGTAGAGCCATGAAAGAGAGAAAAAGAAATTAATTAGATATATAGTACATATAGTAAAATTATTGTAGTTAAGTCACAGTAAGCTTTAGGAATTTTTGTTAGGCACATTTTGTATATTTTTATAATGGAATTTTAAACCATTATTACACCTTAAAATTGGCCCCCAGTGACATTGTCTTTAGTAAGGTGATTGTAGATGTAAACTATAAGTTAATAAAATATTGAATATATTGGGGGACATATATTTAAATTATTACATTTTGTCCCTGGCTTTTAATAGATTTATAATAACAGTAACAATAATACTTGGTATAAGGCATAGTAAGGAGAGAGAAAACAATTTAAATTTAACCACCATTAGCCGTCATTAAATTTTTGTAGTAACCAGAGACTGATAGTCTTTAGGTTTTTTAATTTTGTCCCTCCAGTTGGGCAGAGTTGTCAGGAAAACTTTAATCCCAGGCTAACATTGTATTACCAATTGAGTTAGTTGGGCTTAGTCTTATATTTTATGAATTGAGTTAGGCGGGCAGAGAGAGAGAGAGAGAAAAAATTGGCGTGCCAGGCCTCTAGCCACTGTTTACATGGGTACTGGAGAATTGAGCCTCGAATCAGGGTCCTTAGGCTCTACAGGCAAATGTTTAACAATTAAGCCATCTCTTTATCTTTATGTTAATGGGAAGGCAGCGAAGGGTGGGACAATGGTGTGTAGGATATAGCCATATAGACTGGAAAAATAGAATTTTTTACCTCTAGCAGGACAATATGAATGTCTCCAGCTGTTTTTTTAATTTTTAAAAGTAAATACTTTGGGCCCCGTGGGACACTTAGTTAAGAGCATAGAGGGAGCATCTAGAGGCAAAAGGGGCGGAGACGGCAGCGGCTCGCCTCATGGCCACATGGCGGACCGCCTGCCCGTTCCTAAGATATTTTTAAAGCAAGTTAGGAGTCCGCCCATCTGCCTCTTTGTTGTTTGGTTGGCCTTTTTTTTTTTTTTGACAAAAGTGACCAAAAGTGACACCTGGAGGTGCGGGCAAGGCGCAGCCAGTGAGGCTCGGCGCAGTGCTTGGGCCCGGGCTGGAGCCGCCGCTTAGGACCATCCCACTCGGTCGGCCCGCTTCCCTCAGGGATGTCGGCGGAGCCTGGCTGTTGTCCCCCTGCTCAAAGCATGCAAGTTTTGTTTTGTGGACCAGTGACTTGTGTTTTACGCCTGCGAGGAAAGTTAACCTCGGTTTGTATTTGATCACAGTTTACATTCATAGAAAGCTACATGGAGGAGCTGTCCTCCATCAGGGGTTTGAGCACATTTGCCTTAGGCAGTAGTTAGGGGCTGAAAAGAGCTGAAAAGATAGCTGCCGGGTGGCGGCTTGGGTGGCGGCCTTGGGAGAAAGGAGATTTTAAAAGTTAGTTTTAGTTTTTTCTTACAGTTTTTAAGGGCAAAAATGAACTTTTCCCTGGAAGAGCCTTTAAGGTTGGCAATTAAGGCAAGGAGGACTGAATTAATCCATGGGGCTAAAACAAAAGTTTTGTACCAAGAGCCACACTGTAGGAGGAGTAGGGCAATAGTAATATATATGAGTACAACATAAGCATAAAGTCCCAAAAAATAGCTAATCATGTTGTAGAATTTTTCTAAGATGGAGCCCCCACTCCAATGAGGAGGCAGGACATTTTGAGAGTTCATCAGGTTTGCCCATGTGGTGAGCCTCCTCTAGGTTTGTCCACGTGGTGAGTTTTTTTTTTTTAGGTCTACCCACGTGGTGAGTTTCTTTTTTAGGTTTGTCCACGTGGTGAGTCTCTACCCACGTGGTGAGTTTTGTTTTTAGGTCTGCCCACGTGGTGCTTCTAAGATGGCGCCCCCATTCAAATGGGGCAGGACAAAAATGGCGGCACCGCAGAAGCGGTCTATTGGAAACCCAAAAATGAGAGGAAAGAGAAAAGAACAAGAGATGTTGAAGTTTGGGACGGAGTCTTTATTTAAATGAGGAGGCAAAACATTTAAAGTCTCCTCTAGGTCTGTCCACGTGGTGTGTCCGCCATGAATGTACCCGTTTAGAAATGGCGGCAAACCGGAAATGGAAGGAAAGAGAAAGGAAGTTGAAGTAAGCACAGATTATAGAAGTAAAGGTTAGAATATTAAATATGAAGATTACCTCATAACTTATGAGGATACACCCGTCAGCAGTCCGATTAGTTCGTCAGCTTAATTTTGAATTTTTCCTTCGTCACGTCGGCAGTCCGTAGTCCGTTTTGAATCTTCATACGTCCTCACATGGGGCAGTGGTTGTTGTGCCCCCACGTTGGGCGCCAAAATGCCGGGCTTTTTCCCTCACCACTGGCAGGTAGAGCAAAAGAGAGAGAGCCGGGCCAGCCGTTTCTCTTGAGGCTGAGCGAGAAGGTGGGTGTCGGCGACTCAAACCCCTACCCCCACTAAAACACCGGGGAGAAAAACCACATTGAGTCGCGGAGATATGTCTAAGGAGAAACTCGTCGTTTATTGTCAGGGGAGAGATATTTATGTGCTTTGAGGAAGGGGGCGGGAAGAGGGGATGAGAGAAAAGTATAAGGGCCAATATACTTTGAGGAAGGGGGTGGGAAGAGGGGACGAGTGAAAGGTATAAGGGCCAATATACTTTGAGAAAGGGGGTGGGAAGAGGGGATGAGAGAAAGGTGTAAGGGCCAACAAAATTTCATCACGTCAGCAGCAGCTGGGTGGAGGCAGTTTCAGCTTAGGTGCTGAGTCAAGGGAGGGTACTCAGGATCGACTAGGCCTTACTGGGAGTAGGCCAAGATTGGCTGGGCTAACCACTTGGCTTCACACCAGGCAGGGCCCAACAACATTAAAAAGGAAAGTTTTAACTTGCTAAACTCAACCATCTTCGTAGAAAGGAAACTGATTCCTAGAACCGAATTAACTTATTTCACACAGTACAGTGTTCGGTACTGAAGATGTTTCTTTTCTAAAGAAAGTACTCTAGAAATGAGGCTAATCTACTAAGTTGTGCATCTTTTTAGATTTCATTGAGAAGGAAAGTTTGAACTTGCTGCACTCAACCATCTTCGTAGAAATTAAAGTGATTCCCAGAAGCGAATTAACTCATTTCACACAGTACAGTGTTCGGTACTGAAGATGTTTCTTTTCTCAAGAAACTACTTTAGAAATGAGGCCAATCTACTAAATTGTTCATATTTTTAGATTACATTAACAAGGAAAGTTTGAACTTGCTGCACTCAACCATCTTCGTAGAAATTAAACTGATTCCTAGAAACGAATTCACTTATTTCACACAGTACAGTGTTCGGTACTGAAGATGTTTCTTTTCTAAAGAAAGTACTTTATAAATGAGGCGAATCCACTAACTTGTACATCTTGTTAGATTACACAAACTAGGAAAGTTTGAACTTGCTGCACTCAACCTTCTTCGTACAAATTAAACTGATTCCTAGAAGCGAATTAACTTATTTCACACAGTACAGTGTTCGGTACTGAAGATGTTTCTTTTCTAAAGAAAGTACTCTAGAAATGAGGTGAATCCACTAACTTGTACATCTTGTTAGATTACACAAACTAGGAAAGTTTCAACTTGCTGCACTCAACTTTGTTTGTAGGAAAGCAACTGATTCCTAGAACCGAATGAGCTTATTTCACACAGTACAATGTTCGGCAATGAAGATGTTTGTTTCCACAACAAAGTACTTTACAAATGAGGCGAACTTTCTAACTTGGCCATCTTTTTAGATTACATTAACAAGGAAAGTTTGAACTTGCTGCACTCAACCTTCTTCGTAGAAATTAAACTGATTCCTAGAAGCGAATTAAGTTATTTCATACAGTACAGTGTTCAGTACTGAAGATGTTTCTTTTCTAAAGAAACTACTTTAGAAAAGGGGCCAATCTACTAAGTTTTGCATCTTTTTAGATTACATTAACAAGGTAAGTTTGAACTTGCTGCACTCAACCTTCTTTGTAGGAAAGCAAGTGATTCCTAAAACCCAGTGAGCAAATTTCACACAGTACAATGTTCGGTTATAAAGATGTTAAATTTCTCAACAAACTCTTTTACAAATGAGGTGACTCTGCTAACTTGGCCATCTTTTTAGATTACATTAACAAGGAAAGTTTGAACTTGCTGCACTCAACCATCTTCGTAGAAAGGAAACTGATTCCTAGAACCGAATTAACTTATTTCACACAGTACAGTGTTCAGAACTGAAGATGATTGTTTTCTAAAGAAACCACTTTAGAAATGACGCGAATCCACTAACTTGTACATCTTGTTAGATTACACAAACGATTAAAGTTTGTACTTGCTGCAATCATCCTCCTTCGTAGGAAAGCAAGTGATTCCTAGAACCGAACTAGCTCATTTCACATAGTATAGTGTTCGGTAATGAAGATGTTTGTTTTCTAAACAAACTACTTTAGAAATGAGGCCAATCTACTAAGTTGTGCATCTTTTTAGATTACATTAACAAGGGAAGTTTGAACTTGCTGCACTTAACCATCTTCTAAGAAATTAAACTGATTCCTAGAACCGATTTACCTTTTTTCACACAGTACAGTGTTCAGTACTGAAGATGTTTCTTTTCTAAAGAAACTACCTTAGAAATGAGGCGAATGCACTAACTTGTACATCTTGTTAGATTACACAAACTAATAAAGATTGAACTTGCTGCACTCAACCTTCTTTGTAGGAAAGCAACTGCTTCCTAGAACCGAATGAGATTATTTCACACAGTACAATGTTTCGCAATGAAGATGTTTGTTTTCTCAACAAACTACTTTACAAATGAGGCGAATCTAATAAGTTGGCCATCTTTTTAGATTACATTAACAAGGAAAGTTTGAACATGCTGCACTCAACCATCTTCGTAGAAATTAAACTGATTCCTAGAAGCGAATTCACTTATTTCACATAGTACAGTGTTCGGTACTGAAGTTGTTTCTTTTCTAAAGAAACTCCTTTAGAAATAAGGTGAATCCACTAACTTGTACATCTTGTTAGATTACACAAATTAGGAAAGTTTGAACTTGCTGCACTCAACCTTCTTCGTAGGAAACCAAGTGATTCCTAGAACGGAACTAGCTTATTTCACATAGTACTGTGTTCGGTAATGAAGCTGTTTGTTTTCTAAACAAACTACTTTAGAAATGGGGCCAATCTACTAAGTTGTGCATGTTTTTAGATTACATTAACAAGGAAAGTTTGAACTTACTGCCCTCAACCTTCTTTGTAGGAAAGCAACTGATTCCAAGAACCGAATGAGCTTCTTTCACACAGTACAATGTTTGGCAATGAAGATGTTTGCTTTCTCAACAAAGTACTTTACAAATGAGGTGAATCTTCTAACTTGGCCATTTTTTAGATTACATTAACAAGGAAATTTTGAACTTGCTGCACACAACCTTCTTCGTAGAAATTAAACTGATTCCTAGAAGCGAATTAACTTATTTCACACAGTACAGTGTTCGGTACTGAACATGTTTCTTTTCTAAAGAAACTATTTTAGAAATGAGGCCAATCTACTACGTTGTGCATCTTTTTAGATTACTTTAACAAGGAAAGTTTGTACTTGCTGCACTCAACCTTCTTTGTAGGAAAGCAACTGATTCCTAGAACCAAATGAGCTTATTTCACATAGTACAATGTTCGGCAATGAAGATGTTTGTTTTCTCAACAAAGTACTTTACAAATCAGGTGAATCTTCTAACTTGGCCATCTTTTTAGATTACATTTACAAGGAAAGTTTGAACTTGCTGCACTCAACCTTCTTCATAGAAATTAAACTGATTCATAGAAGCGAATTTACTTATTTCACACAGTACAGTGTTCGGTACTGAAGATGTTTCTTTTCAAAAGAAACTACTTTAGAAATGAGGCCAATCTACTAAGTTGTGCATCTTTTAAGATTACATTAACAAGGAAAGTTTGAACTGGCTGCACTCAACCTTTTTTGTAGTAAAGCAAGTGATTCCTAGAATCGAATGAGCTGATTTCACACCGTACAATGTTCGGCAATAAAGATGTTAATTTTCTCAACAATCTACTTTACAAATGAGGTGAATCTACTAACTTGGCCATCTTTTTAGATTACATTAACAATGAAACTTTGAACTTGCTGCACTCAACCATCTTCGGAGAAATTAAACTGCTTCCTAGAGGCGAATTCACTTATTTCACACAGTACAGTGTTCGGTACTGAAGATGTTTCTTTTCTAAAGAAACTACTTGAGAAATGAGGCGAATCCTCTAACTTCTACATCTTGTTAGATTACACAAACGAGGAAAGTTTGAACTTGCTGCACTCAACCTTCTTCGTAGGAAAGCAAGTGATTCCTAGAATCGAACTAGCTCATTTCACATAGTACAGTGTTCGGAAATGAAGATGTTTGTTTTCTAAACAAACTACTTTAGAAATGAGGCCAATCTACTAAGTTGTGCATCTTTTCAGATTACATTAACAAGGAAAGTTTGAACTTGCTGCACTCAACCTTCTTTGTAGGAAAGCAAACTGATTCCCAGAACTGAATGAGCTTATTTCACACAGTACAATGTTTGGCAATGAAGATGTTTGTTTTCTCAACAAACTACTTAACAAGTGAGGTGAATCTACTAACTTGGCCATCTTTTTAGATTACATTAACAAGGAAAGTTTGACCTTGCTGCACTCAACCTTCTTTGTAGGACAGCAAGTGATTCCTATAACCGAATGAGCTTATTTCACACAGTACAATGTTCGGATATAAAGATGTTAATTTTCTCAACAAACTATTTTACAAATGAGGTGACTCTGCTAACCTGGCCATCTTTTTAGATCACATTAACAAGGAAAGTTTGAACTTGCTGCACTCAACCATCTTCGTAGAGAAAGGAAACTGATTCCTAGAACTAAATTAACTTATTTAACACAGTACAGTGTTCAGTACTGAAGATGTTTGTTTTCTAAACAAACCACTTTAGAAACGACACGAATCCACTAACTTGTACATCTTGTTAGATTACACAAACAAGGAAAGTTTGAACTTGCTGCACTCATCCTTCTTCGTAGGACATTAAACTGATTCCTGGAACCGAACTAGCTCATTTCACATAGTAGAGTGTTAGATTAATGAAGATGTTTGTTTTGTAAACAAACTACTTTAGAAATGAGGCAAATCTACTAAGTTGTGCATCTTTTTAGATTACATTAAAGAGGAAAGTTTGAACTTGCTGCACTCAACCTTCTTTGAAGGAAAGCAACTGATTCCTAGAACCGAATGAGCTTATTTCACACAGTACAATGTTTGGCAATGAAGATGTTTGTTTTCCCAACAAACTACTTTACAAATGAGGCGAATCTACTTACTTGGCATCTTTTTAGATTACATTAACAAGGAAAGTTTGAACTTGCTGCAATCAACCATCTTCATAGAAATTGAACTGATTCCTAGAACCGAATTCACTTATTTCACACAGTACAGTTTTCTGTACTGAAGATGTTTCTTTTCTAAAGAAACTACTTTAGAAATGAGACGCGATTCCACTAACTTGTACATCTTGTTAGATTACACAAACTAGGAAAGTTTGAACTTGCTGCACTCAACCTTCTTCGTAGGAAAGCAAGTGATTCCTAGAACGGAACTAGCTTATTTCACATAGTACAGTGTTCGGTTATGAAGATGTTTGTTTTGTAAACAAACTACTTTAGAAATGAGGCCAATCTACTAAGTTGTGCATGTTTTTTTAGATTACATTAACAAGGAAAATTTGAACTTGTTGCACTCAACCTTCTTTGTTGGAAAGCAACTGATTCCTAGAACAGAATGAGCTTATTTCACACAGTACAGTGTTCGGCAATGAAGATGATTGTTTTCCAAATAAAGTACTTTACAAATGAGGCTAATCTTCTAACTTGGCCATCTTTTTATATTACATTAACAAGGAAAGTTTGAACTTGCTGCACTCCACCTTCTTCATAGAAATTAAACTGATTCCTAGAACCGAATTAACTTATTTCTCACTGTACAGTGTTAGGTATTGAAGATGTTTCTTTTCTAAAGAAACTCCTTTAGAAATGAGGCCAATCTACTAAGTTGTGCATCTTTTAGATTACATTAACAAGGAAAGTTTGAACTTGCTGCACTCAACCTTTTTGTAGAAAAGCAAGTGATTCCTAGAACCGAATGAGCTTATTTCACACAGTACAATGTTCAGTAATAAAGATGTTAATTTTTCTCAACAAACTATTTTACAAATGAGGTGACTCTGCTAACTTGTACATCTTTTTAGATTACATTAACAAGAAAAGTTTAAACTTGCTGCACTCAACCTTCTTCGTAGGAAAGCAAGTGATTCCTAGAACCGAACTAGCTCATTTCACATAGTATACTGTTCTGTAATGAAGGTGTTTGTTTTGTAAACAAACTACTTTAGAAATGAGGCCAATCTACTATGTTGTGCATCTTTTTAGATTACATTAAAAAGGAAAGTTTGAACTTGCTGCACTCAACAATCTTCGTAGGAAATTAAACTGATTCCTAGAACCGAATTGCCTTATTTCAAACAATACAGTGTTCGGTACTGAAGATGTTTGTTTTCTAAAGAAACTACTTTAGAAATGAGGCAAATCTACTAACTTGTACATCTTGTTAGATTACACAAACTAGGAAAGTTTGAACTTGCTGCAATCAACCTTCTTCGTAGGAAAGCAAGTTATTCCTAGAACGGAACTAGCTCATTTCACATAGTATAGTGTTCGGTAATGTAGATGTTTGTTTTCTAAACAAACTACTTTAGAAATAAGGCCAATCTACTAAGTTGTGCATCTTTTTAGATTACATTAACAAGGAAAGTTTTTAACTTGTTGCACTCAACCTTCTTTGTAGGAAAGCAAGTGATTCCAGAACCGAATGAGCTAATTTCACACAGTACAATGTTTAAGCAATAAAGATGTTAATTTTTCTCAGCAAACTACTTTTAGAAATGAGGAGAATCTGCTAACTTAGCCATGTTTTAGATTACATTAACAAGGAAAGTTTAAACTTGCTGCACTGAACCATCTTTGTAGAAAAAACTGATTCCTAGAACCAGAATTAACTTATTTCACACAGTATAGTGTTCGGTAATGAAGATGTTTGTTTTCTAAACAAACTAATTTAGAAATGAGGCAAAACCACTAACTTGTACATCTTGTTAGATTACACAAACAAGGAAAGTTTGAACTTGCTGCACTCCACCTTCTTTGTAGGAAAGCAACTGATTCCTAGAACCGAATGAGCTTATTTCATACAGTACAATGTTTGCAATAAAGATGTTTGTTTTCTCAACAAAGTACTTTTTACAAATGAGGTGACTCTGCTAACTTGGCCATCTTTTTAGATTACATTAACAAGGAAAGTTTGAACTTGCTGCACTCAACCATCTTCATAGAAATTGAACTGATTCCTAGAACTGAATTAACTTATTTCACACAGTACAGTTTTCAGTACTGAAGATGTTTGTTTTCTAAAGAAACTACTTTAGAAATGAGACGAATCCACTAACTTGTACATCTTGTTAGATTACACAAACTAGGAAAGTTTGAACTTGCTGCACTCAACCTTCTTCGTAGGAAAGCAAGTGATTCCTAGAACGGAACTAGCTTATTTCACATAGCACAGTGTTCGGTTATGAAGATGTTTGTTTTGTAAACAAACTACTTTAGAAATGAGGCCAATCTACTAAGTTGTGCATGTTTTTAGATTACATTAACAAGGAAAATTTGAACTTGTTGCACTCAACATTCTTTGTTGGAAAGCAACTGATTCCTAGAACAGAGTGAGCTTATTTCACACAGTACAGTGTTCGGCAATGAAGATGATTGTTTTCTCAAATAAAGTACTTTACAAATGAGGTGAATCTTCTAACTTGGCCATCTTTTTATATTACATTAACAAGGAAAGTTTGAACTTGCTGCACTCCACCTTCTTCATAGAAATTAAACTGATTCCTAGAAGCGAATTAACTTATTTCACTGTACAGTGTTCGGTATTGAAGATGTTTCTTTTCTAAAGAAACTACTTTAGAAATGAGGCCAATCTACTAAGTTGTGCATCTTTTTAGATTACATTACCAAGGAAAGTTTGAACTTGCTGCACTCAACCTTTTTGTAGGAAATCAAGTGATTCCTAGAACCGAATGAGCTTATTTCACACAGTACAATGTTCGGCAATAAAGATGTTAATTTTCTCAACAAACTATTTTACAAATGAGGTGACTCTGCTAACTTGGCCAACTTTTTAGATTACATTAACAAGAAAAGTTTAAACTTGCTGCACTCAACCTTCTTCGTAGGAAAGCAAGTGATTCCTAGAACCGAACTAGCTCATTTCACATAGTATACTGTTCTGTAATGAAGGTGTTTGTTTTGTAAACAAACTACTTTAGAAATGAGGCCAATCTACTATGTTGTGCATCTTTTTAGATTACATTAAAAAGGAAAGTTTGAACTTGCTGCACTCAACAATCTTCGTAGAAATTAAACCGATTCCTAGAACTGAATTGCCTTATTTCAAACAGTACAGTGTTCGGTACTGAAGATGTTTCTTTTCTAAAGAAACTACTTTAGAAATGAGGCGAATGCACTAACTTGTACATCTTGTTAGATTACACAAACTAGGAAAGTTTGAACTTGCTGCAATCAACCTTCTTCGTAGGAAAGCAAGTTATTCCTAGAACGGAACTAGCTCATTTCACATAGTATA
This sequence comes from Orientallactaga sibirica, assembly GCA_036365145.1. Taxonomy (NCBI): domain Eukaryota; kingdom Metazoa; phylum Chordata; class Mammalia; order Rodentia; family Dipodidae; genus Orientallactaga; species Orientallactaga sibirica. Next base: position 149,150 of record JAEOAD010002378.1, on the reverse strand, counting down.
GTGTTCGGTAATGTAGGTGTTTGTTTTCTAAACAAACTACTTTAGAAATAAGGCCAATCTACTAAGTTGTGCATCTTATTAGATTACATTAACAAGGAAAGTTTTAACTTGTTGCACTCAAACTTCTTTGTAGGAAAGCAAGTGATTCCAGAACCGAATGAGCTAATTTCACACAGTACAATGTTCGGCAATAAAGATGTTAATTTTCTCAGCAAACTACTTTTCAAATGAGGAGACTCTGCTAGCTTAGCCATGTTTTTAGATTACATTAACAAGGAAAGTTTAAACGTGCTGCACTGAACCATCTTCGTAGAAAGGAAACTGATTCCTAGATCCGAATTAACTTATTTCACACAGTATAGTGTTCGGTACTGAAGATGTTTGTTTTCTAAGGAAACTAATTTAGAAATGACGCGAAACCACTAACTTGTACATCTTGTTAGATTACACAAACTAGGAAAGTTTGAACTTGCTACACTCCACCTTCTTCGTAGGAAAGCAACTGATTCCTAGAACCGAATGAGCTTATTTCATACAGTACAATGTTCGGCAATAAAGATATTAATTGTCTCAACAAAGTACTTTACAAATGAGGTGACTCTGCTAACTTGGCCATCTTTTTAGATTACATTAACAAGGAAAGTTTGAACTTGCTGCACTCAACCATCTTCGTAAAGGAAACTGATTTCTAGAACCGAATTAACTTATTTCACACAGTACAGTGTTCAGTACTGAAGATGTTTGTTTTATAAGGAAACCACTTCAGAACTGACACGAATCCACTAACTTGTAAATCTTGTTAGATTACACAAACGTGGAAAGTTTGAACTTGCTGCACTCATCCTTCTTCGTAGGAAAGCAAGTGATTCCTAGAACCTAACTAGCTCATTTCACATAGTATAGTGTTCGGTAATGAAGATGTCTGTTTTGTAAACAAACTACTATAGAAATGAGGCCAATCTACTAAGGTGTGCAACTTTTCAGATTACATTAAAAGGGAAAGTTTGAAATTGCTGCACTCAACATTCTTTGTAGAAAAGCAACTGATTCCTAGAACCGAATGAGTTTATTTCACACAGTACAATGTTCAGCAATGAAGATGTTTGTTTTCTCAACAAACTACTTTACAAATGAGGTGAATCTACTAACTTTGCCATCTTTTTAGATTACATTAACAAGGAAAGTTTGAACTTGCTGCACCAACCATCTTCTTAGAAATTAAACCGATTCCTACAAGCGAATTCACTTATTTCACACAGTACAGTGTTCGGTACTGAAGATGTTTCTTTTTTAAAGAAACTACTTTAGAAAGGAGGCCAATCCACTAACTTGTACATCTTGTTAGATTACACAAACGAGGAAAGTTTGAACTTGCTGCACTCAACCTTCTTTGTAGGAAAGCAAGTGATTCCCAGAAGCGAATTCACTTATTTCACACAGTACACTGTTCGGTAATGAAGATGTTTGTTTTGTAAACAAACTACTTTAGAAATGAGGCCAATCTACTAAGTTGTGCAACTTTTCAGATTACATTAACAAGGAAAGTTTGAACTTCCTGCACTCAACCTTCTTTGTAGGAAAGCAACTGATTCCTAGAACCGAATGACCTTATATCACACAGTACAATGTTTGGCAATGAGGATGTGTGTTTTCTCAACAAACTACTTTACAAATGAGGCGCATCTACTTACTTGACCATCTTTTTAGATTACATTAACAAGGAAAGTTTGAACTTGCTGCACTCAACCGTCTTTGTAGAAATTAAACTGATTCCTAGAACCGAATTCACTTATTTTACACAGTACAGTGTTCGGTACTGAAGATGTTTCTTTTCTAAAGAAACTACTTTAGAAATGAGGCGAATCCACGAAATGGTACATCTTGTTAGATTACACAAACGAGGAAAGTTTGAACTTGCTGCACTCAACCTTCTTCGTAGGAAAGCAAGTGATTCCTAGAACGGAACTAGCTTATTTCACAGAGTACAGTGTTCGGTAATGAAGATGTTTGTTTTCTAAACAAACTACTTTAGAAATGAGGCCAATCTACTAAGTTGTGCATCTTTTTAGATTACATTAACACGGAAAGTTTGAACTTGCTGCACTCAACCGTCTTCTTAGAAATTAAACTGATTCCTTGAACCAATATACCTTACGTCCAACAGTACAGTGTTCCCAACTGAAGATGTTTCTTTTGTAAAGAAACTACCTTAGAAATGAGGCGAATGCACTAACTTGTACATCTTGTTATGTTACACAAACTAGGAAAGGTTGAACTTGCTGCACGCAACCTTCTTCATAGGAAAGCAAGTGATTCCTAGAACCGAACTAGCTCATTTCACATAGTATAGTGTTCGGTAATGAAGATGTTTGTTTTGTAAAAAAACTAATTTAGAAATGAGGCCAATCTACTAAGTTGTGCATCTTTTTAGATTACATTAACAAGGAAAGTTTGAACTTGCTGCACTCAACCTTCTTTGTAGGAAAGCAACTGATTCCTAGAACCGAATGAGCTTATTTCACACAGTACAATGTTCGGCAATGAAGATGTTTGTTTCCTCAACAAAGTACTTTACAAATGAGGCGAATCTTCTAACTTAGCCATCTTTTTAGATTACAATAACAAGGAAAGATTGAACTTGCGGCACTCAACCTTCTTCGTAGAAATTGAACTGATTCCTAGAAGCGAATTAACTTATTTCACACAGTACAGTGTTCACTACTGAAGATGTTTGTTTTATATGGAAACCACTTTAGAAACGACGTGAATCCACTAACTTGTAAATCTTTTTAGATTACACAAACGAGGAAAGTTTGAACTTGCTGCACTCAACCTTCTTGGTAGGAAAGCAAGTGATTCCTAGAACCGAACTCATTTCACATAGTATAGTGTTCGGTAATGAAGATGTTTGTTTTGTAAACAAACTACTTTAGAAATGAGGCCAATCTACTACGTTGTGCATTTTTTTAGATTTCATTAACAAGGGAAGTTTGAACTTGCTGCACTCAACCTCCTTTGTAGGAAAGCAAGTGATTCCCAGAACCGAATGAGCTTATTTCACACAGTACAATGTTCAGCTATAATGATGTTAATTTTCTCAACAAACTATTTTACAAATGAGGTGACTCTGCTAACATGGCCATCTTTTTAGATTACATTAACAAGGAAAGTTTGAACTTGCTGCACTTAACCTTCTTGGTAGAAATTAAACTGATTCCTGGAAGCGAATCTACTTATTTCACACAGTGCAGTGTTCGGTACTGAAGACGTTTCTTTTCTAAAGAAACAACTTTAGAAATGAGGCCAATCTACTAAGTTGTGCATCTTTTCAGATTACATTAACAAGGAAAGTTTGAACTTGCTGCACTCAACCTTCTTTGTAGGAAAGCAAGTGATTCCTAAAACCGAATAAGCTTATTTCACACAGTACAATGTTAGTCAATGAAATTGTTTGTTTATCAACAGAGTACTTTACAAATCAGGCGAATCTTCTAACTTGGCCATCTTTTTAGATTACATTATCAAGGAAAGTTTGAACTTGCTGCAATCAACCTTCTTTGTAGAAATTAAACTGATTCCTGGAAGTGAAATAACTTATTTCACACAGGACAGTGTTCCGTACTGAAGATGTTTCTTTTCTAAAGAAACTACTTTAGAAATGAGGCCAATCTACTCACTTGTGCATCTTTTCAGATTACATCAACAAGGAAAGTTTGAACTTGCTGCACTCAACCTTCTTTGTAGGAAAGCAAGTGATTCCTAGAACCGAATGAGTTTATTTCACACAGCACAATGTTCGGCAATAAACATGTTAATTTTCTCAACAAACTACTTTACAAATGAGGTGACTCTGCTAACTTGGCCATCTTTTTAGATTACATTAACAAGGAAAGTTTGAACTTGCTGCACTCACCCTTCTTTATAGGAAAGCAACTGATTCCTAGAACCGAATGAGCTTATTTCACACAGTACAATGTTCGCCAATAAAGATGTTAATTTTCTCAATAAACTACTTTACAAATGAGGCGAATCTACTAACTTGGCCATCTTTTTAGATTACATTAACAAGGACAGTTTGAACTTGCTGCACTCAACCATCTTCGTAGAAATTAAACTGATTCCTAGAAGCCAATTTATTTATTTCACACAGTACAGTGTTCGGTACTGAAGATGTTCATTTTATAAGGAAACCACTTTAGAAATGATGTGAATCCACCAGCTTGTAAATCTTGTTAGATTACACAAAGGAGGAAAGTTTGACCTTGTTGCACTCAACCTTCTTCGTAGGAAAGCAAGTGATTCCTAGAACCTATGTAGCTCATTTCACATAGTATAGTGTTCGGTAATGAAGATGTTTGTTTTGGAAACAAACTACTTTAGAAATGAGGCCAATCTACTAAGTTGTGCAACTTTTAAGATTACATTAACAAGGAAAGTTTGAACTTGCTGCACTCAACCTTCTTTATAGGAAAGCCACTGATTCCTAAAACCGAATGAGCTTATTTCACACAGTACAATGTTCGGCAATGAAGATTTTTGTTTCCTCAACAAAGTACTTTACAAATGAGGCGAATCTAATAACTTGGCCATCATTTTAGATTACATTAACAAGGAAAGTTTGAACTTGGTGCACTCAACCATCTTCTTAGAAATTAAACTGATTCCTAGAACCGATTTACTTATTTCACACAATACAGTGTTCAGTACTGAAGATGTTTCTTTTCTAAAGAAACTACTTTAGAAATGAGGCGAATGCACGAACTTGTACATCTTGTTAGATTACACAAACTAGGAAAGTTTGAACTTGCTGCACTCAACCTTCTTCGTATGAAAGCAAGTGATTCCTAGTACCGAAATGGCTCATTTCACATAGTATAGTGTTTGGAAATGAAGATGTTTGTTTTGTAAACAAACTACTTTAGAAATGAGGCCAATCTACTAAGTAGTGCATCTTTTCAGATTACATTAACAAGGAAAGTTTGAACTTGCTGCACTCAACCTTCTTTATAGGAAAGCAACTGATTCCTAGAACCAATGAGCTTATTTCACACAGTACAATGTTCGCCAATAAAGATGTTAATTTTCTCAATAAACTACTTTGCAAATGAGGCGAATCTACTAACTTGGCCATCTTTTTAGATTCCATTAACAAGGACAGTTTGAACTTGCTGCACTCAACCATCTTCATAGAAATTAAACTGTTTCCTAGAAGCCAGTTTATTTATTTCACACAGTACAGTGCTCGGTACTGAAGATGTTTCTTTTCTAAAGAAACTCCTTTAGAAATGAAGCCAATCTGCTAAGTTGTGCATCTTTTTAGATTACATTAACAAGGATTGTTTGAACTGGCTGCACTCAAACTTCTTTGTAGGAAAGCAACTGAATTCTAGAACTAAATTAGCTTTTTTCACACAGTAAAATATTCGGCAATGAAGATGTTTATTTTCTAAACAAACTACTTTACCTATGAAGCAAATCTACTAACTTGGACATCTTTTTAGAGCACATTAACAAGAAAAGTATGACCTTGCTAAACTCAACCATCTTCGTAGAAATTAAACTGATTCCTAGAAGCGAATTAACTCATTTCACACAATACAGTGTTCGGTACTGAAGATGTTTCTTTTCTAAAGAAACTACTTTAGAAATGAGGCCAATCTACTACGTTGTGCATCTTTTCAGATTACATTAACAAGGAAAGTTTGAACTTGCTGCACTCAACCTTCTTTGTAGGAAAGCAACTGATTCCGAGAACCCAATGAGCTTATTTCACACAGTACATTGTTCGGTAATGAAGATGTGTGTTTTCTCAACAAAGTACGTTAAAAATGAGGCAAATCTTCTAACTTGGCCATCTTTTTAGATTACATTAACAAGGAAAGTTTGAACTTGCTGCACTCAACCTTCTTCGTAGAAATTAAACTGATACCTAGAAGCGAATTAACTTATTTCACACAGTACAGTGTTCGGTACTGAAGATATTTCTTTTCTAAAGAAACTACTTTAGAAATGAGGCCAATCTACTAAGTTGTGCATCTTTTTAGATTACATTAACAAGGAAAGTTTGAACTGGCTGCACTCAACCTTCTTTGTAGGAAAGCAACTGAATTCTAGAACTAAATTAGCTTTTTTCACACAGTACAATGTTCGGCAATGAAGATGTTTATTTTCTAAACAAACTTCTTTACAAATGAGGCGAATGCACTAACTTGTACATCTTGTTAGATTACACAAACTAGGAAAGTTTGAACTTGCTGCACTCAACCTTCTTAATAGGAAAGCAAGTGATTCCTAGAACGGAACTAGCTTATTTCACATAGTACAGTGTTCGGTAATGAAGATGTTTGTTTTGCAAACAAACTACTTTAGAAATGAGGCCAATCTACTAAGTTGTGCATCTTTTAAGATTACATTAACAAGGGAAGTTTGAACTTGCTGCACTCAACCATCTTCTTAGAAATTAATCAGATTCCTAAAACTGATTTACCTTATTTCACACAGTACAGTGTTCAGTACTGAAGATGTTTCTTTTCTAAAGAAACTACTTTAGAAATGAGACGAATGCACTAACGTGTACATCTTGTTAGATTACACAAACTAGGAAAGTTAGAACTTGCTGCACTCAACCTTCTTCGTAGGAAAGCAAGTGATTCCTAGAACCGAACTAGCTCATTTCACATAGTATAGTGTTCGGTAATGAAGATGTTTGTTTTGTAAACAAACTACTTTAGAAATGAGGCCAATCTACTAAATTGTGCATCTTTTCAGATTACATTAACAAGGAAAGTTTGAACTTGCTGCACTCAACCTTCTTTATAGGAAAACAACAGATATAAACCGAATGAGCTTATTTCACACAGTACAATGTTTGGCAATGAAGATGTTTGTTTTCTGAAAACTACTTTACAAATGAGGTGACTCTGCTAACTTGGCCATCTTTTTAGATTACATTAACAAGGCAAGTTTGAACTTGCTGCACTCAACCATCTTTATAGAAAGGAAACTGATTCCTAGAACCGAATTAAGTTATTTCACACAGTACAGTGTTCGGTACTGAAGATGTTTGTTTTCTAAAGAAACTACATTAGAAAGGAGGCAAATCCACTAACTTGTACATATTGTTAGATTACACAATCTAGGAAAGTTGAACTTGCTGGACTCAACCTTCTTCATAGGAAAGCAAGTGATTCCTAGAACGGAACTAGCTTATTTCACATAGTACAGTGTTCGGTTATGAAGATGTTTGTTTTCTAAACAAAGTACTTTAGAAATAAGGCCAATCTACTAAGTTGTGCATCTTTTTAGATTACATTAACAAGGAAAGTTTGAACTTGCTGCACTCAACCTTCTTTGTAGGAAAGCAACTGATTCCTAGAACCGAAAGAGCTTATTTCTCACAGTACAGTGTTCGTCAATTAAGATGTTTTTTTTTTATCAACAAAGTACTTTACAAATGAGGCGAATCTTCTAACTTGGCCACCTTTTTAGATTACATTAACAAGGAAAGTTTGAACTTGCTGCACTCAACCTTCTTTGTAGGAAAGCAACTGATTCCTAGAACCGAATGAGCTTATTTCACACAGTAAAATGTTTGGCAATGAAGATGTTTGTTTTCTCAACAAAGTACTTTACAAATGAGGCCAATCTTCTACCTTGGCCATCTTTTTAGATTACATTAACACGGAAAGTTTGAACTTGCTGCACTCAACCTTCTTCGTAGAAATTAAACTGATTCCTAGAAGGGAACTAACTTATTTCACACTGTACAGTGTTCGGTACTGAAGATGTTTCTTTTATAAAGACAGTACTTTAGGAATGAGGCCAATCTACTACGTTGTGCATCTTTTTAGATTACATTAACAAGGAAAGTTTGAACTTCCTGCACTCAACCATCTTCGTAGAAATTAAACTGATTCCTAGAACCAAATTACCTTATTTCACACAGTACAGTGTTCGGTACTAAAGATGTTTCTTTTCTAAAGAAACTACTTTAGAAATGAGGCAAATGCACTAACTTGTATATCTTGTTAGATTACACAAACTAGGAGATTTTGAACTTGCTGCACTCAACCTTCTTCGTAGAAATTACTCTGATTCCTAGAAGCGAATTAACTTATTTCACACAGTACAGTGTTCGGTACTGAAGATGTTTCTTTTCTAAAGAAACTACTTTAGAAATGAGGCCAATCTACTACGTTGTGCATCTTTTTAGATTACATTAACAAGGAAAGTTTGAACTGGCTGCACTCAACCTTCTTTGTAGGAAAGCAACTGAATTCTAGAACCGAATTAGCTTTTTACACACAGTACAAAGTTCTCAATGAAGATGTTTGTTTTCTCAACAAACTACTTTACCAAAGAGGCAAATCTACTAACTTGGACATCTTTTTAGATCACATTAAGAAGGAAAGTTTGAACTTTATAAACTCAACCATCTTCGTAGAAAGTAAACTGATTCCTAGAACCGTATTAGCTCATTTCACACAGTACAATGTTTGGCAATTTAGGTTTGTTTTCTAAAGAAATTACTTTAGAAATGAGGCGAATCTTCTAACTTGGCCATCTTCTTAGATTACATTAACAAGGAAGGTTTGAAGTTGCTAAATTCAACCATCTTCGTAGAAAGGAAACTGTTTCCTAGAACCGAAATAACTTATTTCACACAGTACAGTGCTCAGTACTGAAGATGTTTGTTTTCTAAAGAAACCACTTTATAAACGACGTGAATCAACTAACTTGTACATCTTGTTAGATTACACAAACGAGGAAAGTTTGAACTTGCTGCACTCAACCTTCTTCATAGGAATACAAGTGATTCCTAGAACGGAACTAGCTTATTTCACATATTACAGTGTTCGGTTATGAAGATGTTTGTTTTCTAAACAAACTACTTCAGAAATGAGGACAATCTACTAAGTTGTGCATCTTTTTAGATTACATTAAAAAGGAAAGTTTGAACTTGCTGCACTAAACCTTCTTTGTAGGTAAGCAACTGATTCCTAGAACCGAATGAGCTTATTTCACACAGTACAATGTTCGGCAATGAAGATGTTTGTTTTCTCAACAAAGTACTTTACAAATGAGGCGAATCTTCTAACTTGGCCGTCTTTTTAGATTACATTAACAAGGAAAGTTTGAACTTGCTGCACTAAACCGTCTTCGAAGAAATTAAACTGATTCCTAGAAGCGAATTAACTTATTTCACACAGTACAGTTTTCGGTACTGAAGATGTTTCTTTTCTAAAGAAACTACTTTAGAAATGAGGCCAATCTACTAAGTTGTGCATCTTTTTAGATTACATTAACAAGCAATGTTTGGACTGGCTGCACTCAACCTTCTTTGTAGGAAAGCAACTGAATTCTAGAACTAAATTAGCTTTTTTCACACAGTACACTGTTCGGCAATGAAGATGTTTGTTTTCTCAACAAATTACTTTGCCTATGAGGCAAATCTACTAACTTGGACATCTTTTTAGAGCACATTAACAAGGAAAGTTTGAACTTGCTAAACTCAACCATCTTCGTAGAAAGTAAACTGATTCCTAGAACCGAATTAGCTCATTTCACACCGTACAAAGTTTGGCTATTTAGGTTTGTTTTCTAAAGAAACTACTTTAGAAATGAGGCGAATCTACTAACTTGGACATCTTTTTAGATTACATTCACAAGGAAAGTTTGAACTTGCTAAACTCAACCATCTTCGTAGAAAGGAAACTGATTCCTGGAACCGAATTACCTTATTTCACACAGTACAGTGTTCGGTACTGAAGATGCTTGTTTTCTAAAGAAACTAATTTAGAAACGGCGCGAATCCACTAACTTGTAAATCTTGTTAGATTACACAAAGAGGTAAAGTTTGAACTTGCTGCACTCAACCTTCTTCGTAGAAATTAAACTGATTCCTAGAAGTGAATTAACTCATTTCACACAGTACAGTGTTCGGGACTGAAGATGTTTCTTTTCTAAACAAACTACTTTAGAAATGAGGCCAATCTACTATGTTGTGCATCTTTTCAGAGTATAATAACAAGGAAAGTTTGAACTTGCTGCACTCAACCTTCTTTGTAGGAAAGCAAGTGATTCCTAGAACCGAATGAGCTTATTTCACACAGTACAATGTTCGGCAATAAAGATGTTAATTTTCTCAACAAACTACTTTACAAATGAGGTGACTCTGCTAACTTGGCCATCTTTTTAGATTACATTAACAAGGAAAGTTTGAACTTGCTGCACTCAACCATCTTCGTAGAAAGGAAACTGATTCCTAGAACCGAATTAACTTATCTCACACAGTACAGTGTTCTCTACTGAAGATGTTTGTTTTATAAGGAAACCACTTTAGAAACGACGCGAAGATACTACCTTGTAAATCTTGCTAGATTACACAAACTAGGAAAGTTTGAACTTGCTGCACTCAACATTCTTCCTAGAAAAGCAAGAGATTCCTAGAACCGAACTAGCTCATTTCACATAGTATAGTGTTCAGTAATGAAGATGTTTGTTTTCTAAACAAACTACTTTAGAAATGAGGCCAATCTACTACGTTGTGCATCTTTTCAGATTACATTAACAAGGAAAGTTTGAACTTGCTGCACTCAACCTTCTTTGTAGGAAAGCAACTGACTCCTAGAAATGAATGAGCTTATTTCATACAGTACAATATTCCGCAATGAAGATTTTTTTTTTCTCAACAAACTACTTTACAAATGAGGCAAATCTACTCACTTGGCCATCTTTTCAGATTACATTAACAAGGAAAGATTGAAATTGCTAAACTCAACCATCTTCGTAGAAAGGAAACTGATTCCTAGAACCGAATTAACTTATTTCACACAGTACAGTGTTCGGTACTGAAGATGCTTGTTTTCTAAAGAAACTAATTTAGAAATGACGCGAATCCACTAACTTGTACATCTTGTTAGATTACACAAACTAGGAACGTTTGAACTTGCAGCACTCAACCATCTTCGTAGAAATTAAACTGATTCCTAGAAGCGAATTAACTCATTTCACACAGTACAGTGTTCGGTACTGAAGATGTTTCTTTTCTAAACAAACTACTTTAGAAATGAGGCCAATCTACTAAGTTGTGCATCTTTTCAGATTACATTAACAAGGAAAGTTTGAACTTGCTGCACTCAACCTTCTTTGTAGGAAAGCAAGTGATTCCTAGAACTGAATGAGGTTATTTAACACAGTACAATGTTGGGCAATAAAGATGTTAATTTTCTCAACAAACTACTTTACAAATGAGATGACTCTGCTTACTTGGCCATCTTGTTATATTACATTAACAAGGAAAGTTTGAACTTGCTGCACTCAACCATCTTCGTAGAAAGGAAACTGATTCCTAGAACCGAATTATCTTATTTCACACAGTACAGTGTTCACTACTGAAGATGTTTGTTTTATAAGGAAACCACTTTAGAAACGAAGCGAATCCACTAACTTGTAAATCTTGCTAGATTACACAAACTAGGAAAGTTTGAACTTGCTGCACTCAACATTCTTCCTAGGAAACCAAGTGATTCCTAGAACCGAACTAGCTCATTTCACATAGTATAGTGTTCGGTAATGAAGATATTTGTTTTCTAAACAAACTACTTTAGAAATGAGGCCAATCTACTAAGTTGTGCAACTTTTCAGATTATATTAACAACGAAAGTTTGTACTTGCTGCACTCAACCTTCTTTGTAGGAAAGCAACTGATTCCTAGAACCGAATTAACTTATTTCACACAGTACAGTGTTCAGTACTGAAGATGTTTGTTTTCTAAAGAAACCACTTTAGAAACGACGCAAATCCACTACCTTGTACATCTTGTTAGATTACACAAACCAGGAAAATTTGAATTTGCTGCACTCATCCTTCTTCGTAGGAAAGCATGTGAATCCTAGAACCGAACTAGCTCATTTCACATACTATAGTATTCGGAAATGAAGATGTTTGTTTTGTAAAAAAACTACTTTAGAAATGAGGCCAATCTACTAAGTTCTGCATCTTTTTAGATTACATTAACAAGGAAAGTTTGAACTTGCTGCACTCAACCCTTTTCGTAGAAATTAAATTGATTCCTAGAACCGATTTATCTTATTTCACACAGTACAGTGTTCAGTACTGAAGATGTTTCTTTTCTAAAGAAATTACTTTAGAAATGAGGCGAATGCACTAACTTGTACATCTTGTTAGATTACACAAATTAGGAAAGTTTGAACTTGCTGCACTCAACCTTCTTCATAGGAAAGCAAGTGATTCCTAGAACCGAACTAGCTGATTTAACATAGTATAGTTTTCGGTAATGAAGATGTTTGTTCTGAAAACAAACTACTTTAGAAATGAGGCCAATCTACTACGTTGTGCATCTTTTCAGATTACATTAACAAGGAAAGTTTGAAGTTGCTGCACTCAACCTTCTTTGTAGGAAAGCAACTGACTCCTAGAAATGAATTAGCTTATTTCATACAGTACAATATTGCGCAATGAAGATGTTTATTTTCTCAACAAACTACTTTACAAATGAGGCGAATCTACTAACTTGGACATCTTTTTAGATTACATTAACAAGGAAAGTTTGAACTTGCTGCACTCAACCTTCTTCGTATAAATTAAACTGATTCCTAGAAGCGATTTCACTTATTTCACACAATACAGTGTTCGGTACTGAAGATGTTTCTTCTCTAAAGAAACTACTTTAGAAATTAGGCGAATCCACTAACTTGTACATCTTGTTAGATTACACAAACTAGGAAAGTTTGACCTTGCTGCACTCAACCTTCTTCGTAGGAAAGCAAGTGATTCCTAGAATGGAATTAGCTTATTTCACATAGTACAGTGTTCGGTAATGAAGATGTTTGTTTTCTAAACAAACTACTTTAGAAATGAGGCCAATCTACTAAGTGGTGCATCTTATTAGATTACATTAACAAGGAAAGTTAGAACTTGCTGCACTCAACCTTCTTTGTAGGAAAGCAACTGATTCCTAGAACCGAATTACCTTATTTCACACAGAACAGTGTTCGGTACTGAAGATGTTTCTTCTCTAAAGAAACTACTTTAGAAATGAGGCGAATGCACTAACTTGTACACCTTGTTAGATTACACAAACTAGGAAAGTTTGAACTTGCTGCACTCAACCATCTTCGTAGAAATTAAACTGATTCCTATAAGCGAATTAACTTATTTCACACAGTACAGTGTTCGGTACTGAAGATGTTTCTTTTCTAAAGAAACTACTTTAGAAATGAGGCCAATCTACTACGTTGTGCATCTTTTTAGATTACATTAACAAGGAAAGTTTGAACTCGCTGCACTCAACCTTCTTCATAGGAAAGCAACTGAATTCTAGAAGTAAATTATCTTTTTTCACACAGTACAATGTTCGGCAATGAAGATGTTTGTTTTCTCAACAAACTACTTTACCAATGAGGCAAATCTACTAACTTGGACATCTTTTTAGAGCACATTAACAAGGAAAGTTCGAATTTGCTAAACTCAACCATCTTCGGAGAAAGTAAACTGATTCCTAAAACCGAGTTAGCTCATTTCACACAGTACAAAGTTTGGCAATTTAGGTTTGTTTTCTAAAGAAACTACTTTAGAAATGAGGCCAATCTACTAACTTGGACATCTTTTTAGATTACCTTAACAAGGAAAGTTTGAACTTGCTAAACTCAACCATCTTCGTAGAAAGGAAACTGATTCCTAGAACTGAATTAACTTATTTCACACAGTACAGTGTTCAGTACTGAAGATGTTTGTTTTCTAAAGAAACTAATTTAGAAATGACGCCAATCAAGTAACTTGTACATCTTGTTAGATTACACAAACTAGGAAAGATTGAACATGCTTCACTCAACCATCTTCGTAGAAATTAACCTTATTCCTAGAAGCGAATTAACTCATTTCACACAGTACATTGTTCGGTACTTAAGATGTTTCTTTTCTAAAGTTACTACATTAGAAATGGGGCCAATCTACTAAGTTGTGCATCTTTTCAGATTCCATTAACAAGGAAAGTTTGAACTTGCTGCACTCAACCTTCTTTGTAGGAAAGCAACTGATTCCTAGAACCGAATGAGCTTATTTCACACAGTACAATGTTCGGCAATAAAGATGTTAATTTTCTCAACAAACTATTTTATAAATGAGGCAAATCTACAAACTTGGCCATTTTCTAAGATTACATTAACAAGGAAAGTTTGAACTTGCTGCACTCAACCATCTTGGTAGAAAGGAAACTGATTCCTAGAAGCGAATTCACTTATTTCACACAGTACAGTGTTAGGTACTGAAGATGTTTCTTTTCTAAAGAAACTACTTTAGAAATGAGGCGAATCCACTAACTTGTGCATCTTGTTAGATTACACAAACGAGGAAAGTTTGAATTTGCTGCACTCATCCTTCTTCGTAGGAAAGCAAGTGATTCCTAGAACCGACCTAGCTCATTTCACATAGTATAGCCTACGGTCATGAAGATGTTTGTTTTGTAAACAAACTACTTTAGAAACGAGGCCAATCTACTAAGTTGTGCATCTTTTTAGATTACATTAACAAGGAAAGTTTGAACTTGCTGCACTCAACCATCTTATTAGAAATTAAACTGATTCCTAGAACCGATTTACCTTATTTCACACAGTACAGTGTTTAGTACTGAAGATGTTTCTTTTCTAAAGAAACTACTTTAGAAATGAGGTGAATGCACTAACTTGTATATCTTGTTAGATTACACAAACTAGGAAAGTTTGAACTTGCTGCACTCAACCTTATTCGTAGGAAAGCAAGTGATTCCTAGAACCGAACTAGCTCATTTCACATAGTATAGTGTTCGGTAATGAAGATGTTTGTTTTGTAAACAAACCACTTTAGAAATGAGGCCAATCTACTAAGTTGTGCATCTTTTCAGATTACATTAACTAGGAAAGTTTGAACTTGCTGCACTCAACCTTCTTAATACGAAAGCAAATGATTCCTAATACTAAATGAGCTTATTTTACACAGTACAATGTTTGGCAATGAAGATCTTTGTTTTCTCAACAAACTACTTTACAAATGAGGCGAATCTACTAACTTGGCCATCTTTTTAGATTACACAAACTAGGAAAGTTTGAACTTGGTGCACTCAACCATCTTCGTAGAAATTAAACTGATTCCTAGAAGTGAATTAACTCATTTCAAACAGTACAGTATTCGGTACTGAAGATGTTTCTTTTCTGAAGAAACTACTTTACAAATGAGGCGAATCCACTAACTTGTACATCTTGTTAGATTACACAAACTAGGAAAGTTTGAACTTGCTGCACTCAACCTTCTTCGTAGGAAAGCAAGAGATTCGTAGAACGGAACTAGCTTATTTCACATAGTACAGGGTTCGGTAATGAAGATGTTTGTTTTCTGAACAAACTACTTTAGAAATGAGGCCAATCTACTACGTTGTGCATCTTTTTGGATTACATTAACAAGGAAAGTTTGAACTTGCTGCACTCAACCTTCTTTGTAGGAAAGCAACTGATTCCTGGAACCGAATGAGCTTATTTCACACAGTACAATGTTCGGTAATGAAGATGTTTGTTTTCTCAACAAAGTACTTTAAAAATGAGGCGAATCTTCTAACTCGGCCACCATTTTAGATTACATGAACAAGGATAGTTTGAAGTGGCTGCACTCAACCTTCTTCGTAGAAATTAAACTGATTCCTAGAAGCGAATTAACTTATTTCACACAGTACAGTGTTCGGTACTGAAGATGTTTCTTTTCTAAAGAAACTACTTTAGAAATGAGGCCAATCTACTATGTTGTGCATCTTTTTAGATTACATTAACAAGGAAAGTTTGAACTGGCTGCACTCAACCTTCTTTGTAGGAAAGCAACTGAATTCTAAAACTAAATTAGCTTTATTCACACAGTACAATGTTCGGCAATGAAGATGTTTGTTCTCAACAAACTACTTTATCAATGAGGCAAATCTACTAACTTGGACATCTTTTTAGAGCACATTAACAAGGAACGTTTGAACTTGCTAAACTCAACCATCTTCGTAGAAAGTAAACTGATTCCTAGAACCGAATTAGCGCATATCACACAGTACAAAGTTTTTCAATTTAGGTCTGTTTTCTAAAGAAACTACTTTAGAAATGAGGCGAATGTACTAACTTGGCCATCTTTTTAGATTACATTAACAAGGAAAGTTTGAACTTGCTAAACTCAACCATCTTTGTAGAAAGGAAACTGATTCCTATTACCGAATTAACTTATTTCACACAGTACAGTGTTCGGTACTGAAGATGTTTGTTTTCTAAAGAAACTAATTTAGAAATGACGCGAATCCACTAACTTGTACATCTTGTTAGATTACACAAACTAGGAAAGTTTGAACTTGCAGCACTCAAGCTTCTTCGGAGGAAATCAAGTGATACCTAGAACGGAACTAGCTTATTTCACATAGTACAGTGTTCAGTAATGAGGATGTTTGTTTTCTAAACAAACTACTTTAGAAATGGGAACTAGCTTATTTCACATAGTACAGTGTTCGGTAATGAAGATGTTTGTTTTCTAAACAAACTACTTTAGAAATGGGGCCAATCTACTAAGTTGTGCATTTTTAGATTACATTAACAAGGAACGTTTGAACTTGCTGCACTCAACCTTCTTCGTAGAAATCAAAATGATTCCTAGAAGCGAATTAACTTATTTTACAGAGTACGGTGTTCGGTAATGAAGATGTTTCTTTTCTAAAGAAACTACTTTATAAATGAGGCCAATCTACTAAGTTGTGCATCTTTTAAGATTACATTAACAAGGAAAGTTTGAACTTGCTTCACCCAACCTTCTTTGTAGGAAAGCAAGTGATTCCTAAAAGCGAATTCACTTATTTCACAAAGTACAGTGTTCGGTACTGAAGATGTTTCTTTTCTAAAGAAATTACTTTAGAAATGAGGCCAATCCACTAACTTGTACATCTTGTTAGATTACACAAACGAGGAAAGTTTGAACTTGCTGCACTCAACCTCATTCGTAGGAAAGCAAGTGATTCCTAGAATCGAACTAGCTCATTTCACATAGTACAGTATTCGGTAATGAAGATGTTTGTTTTCTAAACAAACTACTTTCGAAATGAGGCGAATCTACTAACTTGGCCATCTTTTTAGATTACATTAACAAGGAAAGTTTGACCTTGCTGCACTCAACCTTTGTTGGAAAGCAAGTGATTCCCAGAACGGAACTAGCTCATTTCACATACTATAGTGTTTGGTAATGAAGATGTTTGTTTTGTAAACAAACTACTTTAGAAATGAGGCCAATCTACTAAGTTGTGCATCGTTTTAGATTACATTAACAAGGAAAGTTTGAACTTGCTGCACTCAACCATCTTCGTAGAAATTAAACTGATTCCTAGAACCGATTTACCTTATTTCACGCAGTACAGTGTTCAGTACTGAAGATGTTTCTTTTCTAAAGAAACTACTTTAGAAATGAGGCGAATGCACTAACTTGGACATCTTCTTAGATTACACAAATTAGGAAAGTTTGAACTTGCTGCACTCAACCTTCCCGTAGGAAAGCAAGTGATTCCTAGAACTGAACTAGCTCATTTCATTTGTTCACTACTGAAGATGTTTGTTTTATAAGGAAACCACTAAAATGAAGATGTTAACTGTTCTTGTTAACAAACAATGTTTGAACTTGCTGCACTCAACCTTCTTCGTAGGAAAAGTGATTCCTAGAACCGAACCATTTCATATAGTATAGTGTTCGGTTGAAGATGTTTTATAAAGAAACTACTTTAGAAATGAGGAAAATCTACTAAGTTGTGCAACTTTTCAGGTTACATTAATGAGGAACGTTTGAACTTGTTGTACTCAACCTTCTTTATAGGAAAGCAACTGATTCCTAGAACCGAATGTGCTTATTTCACACAGTACAATGTTTGGCAATGAAGATGTTTGTTTTTTCAACAAACTACTTTACAAATGAGGCGAATCTACTAACTTGGCCATCTTTTTAGATTACATTAACAAGGAAAGTTTGAACTTGCTGCACTCAACTATCTTCGTAGAAAGGAAACTGATTCCTAGAACCATTAACTTATTTCACACAGTACAGTGTTCACTACTGAAGATGTTTGTTTTCTAAAGAAACCACTTTAGAAATGACACGAATCCACTAACTTGTACATCTTGTTAGATTACACAAACAAGGAAAGTTTGAACTTGCTGCACTCAACCTTCTTTGTAGGAAAGCAAGTGATTACTAGAACCGAACTAGCTCATTTCACATAGTATAGTGTTCGGTAATAAAGATGTTTGTTTTGTAAACAAACTACTTTACAAATGAGGCCAATCTACTAAGTTGTCCATCTTTTTTAGATTACATTAACAAGGAAAGTTTGAACTTGCTGCACTCAACCATTATTTCGTAGAATGGAAACTGATTCCTAGAACCGAATTAACTTATTTCACACAGTGCAGTGTTCACTACTGAAGATGTTTCTTTTGTAAAGAAACTACTTTAGAAATGAGGCGAATCTACTAAGTTGTGCATCTTTTAGATTACATTAACAAAGAAAGTTTGAACTGGCTGCACTCAACCTTCTTTGTAGGAAAGCAACTGAATTCTAGAACTGAATTAGCTTTTTACACACAGTACAATGTTCGGCAATGAAGATGTTTGTTTTCTCAACAAACTACTTTACCAATGAGGCAAATCTACTAACTTGGACATCTTTTTAGAGCACATTAACAAGGAAAGTTTGAACTTTCTAAACACAACCATCTTCGTAGAAAGTAAACTGATTCCTAGAACCGAATTAGCTCATTTCACACAGTACAAAGTTTGGCAATTTAGGTTTGTTTTCTAAAGAAACTACGTTACAAATGAGGCAAATCTACTAACTTGGACATCTTTTTAGATTACATTAAGAAGTAAAGTTTGAACTTGCTAAACTCAACCATCTTCGTAGAAAGGAAACTGATTCCTAGAACCGAATTAACTTATTTCACACAGTAGAGTGTTCGGTACTGAAGATGTTTGTTTCCTAAAGAAACAAATTTACAATTGACGCGAATCCACTAACTTGTACATCTTGTTAGATTACACAAACTAGGAAACTTTGAACTTGCTGCACCCACCATCTTCGTAGAAATTAAACTGATTCGTAGAAGCGAAATAACTCAATTCACACAGTACAGTGTTCGGTACTGAAGATGTTTCTTTTCTAAACAAACTACTTTACAAATGAGGCCTAATCTACTAACTTGGCCATCTTTTTAGATTACATTAACAAGGAAAGTTTGAACTTGCTGCACTCAACCTTCTTTGTAGGATAGCAACTGATTCCTTGAACCGAATGAGCTTATTTCACACAGTGCAATGTTCGGCAATGAAGAGGTTTGTTTCCTCAACAAAGTACTTTACAAATGAGGCGAATCTTCTAACTTGGCCATCTTTTTAGATTACATTAACAAGGAAAGTTTGAACTGGCTGCACTCAACCTTCTTTGTAGAAATTAAACTGATTCTAGAACTGAAATAACTTTTTAACACAGTACAATGTTAAAGGTAATGAAGATGTTTCTTTTCTCAACAAACTACTTTAGAAATGAAGCCAATCTACTAAGTTGTGCATCTTTTTAGATTACATTAACAAGGTAAGTTTGAACTTACTGCACTCAACCTTCTTTGTAGGAAAGGAAGTGATTCCTAGAACCGAATGAGCTTATTTCACACAGTACAATGTTTGGCTATAAAGATGTTAATTTTCTCAAGAAACTATTTTACAAATGAGGTGACTCTGCTAACTTGGCCATCTTTTTTGATTACATTAACAAGGAAAGTTTGAACTTCCTGCACTCAACCATCTTCGTAGAAAGAAAACTGATTCCTAGAACCGAATTAACTCATTTCACACAGTACAGTGTTCAGTCCTGAAGATGTTTGTTTTCTAAAGAAACCACTTTAGAAACGACGCGAATCCACTAACTTGTACATCTTGTTTGATTACACAAAGGAGGTAAGTTTGAATTTGTTGCACCCACCATCTTCTTCGTAGAAATTAAAAGTGATTCCTAGAACGGAACTAGCTCATTTCACATAGTATAGTGTTCGGTAATGAAGATGTTTGTTTTGTAAACAAAGTACTTCAGAAATGAGGCCAATCTACTAAGTTGTGCATCTTTTTAGATTACATTAATAAGGAAAGTTTGAACTTGGTGCACTCAACCTTCTTTGTAGGAAAGCAACTGATTCCTAGAACCGAATGAGCTTATTTCACACAGTACAATGTTCGGCAATGAAGATGTTTGTTTTCTCAACAAAGTACTTTACAAATGAGGCGAATCTTCTAACTTGGCCATCTTTTTAGATAACATTAACAAGGAAAGTTTGAACTTGCTGTACTCAACCTTCTACGTAGAAATTTAACTGATTCCTTGAAGCGAATTAACTTATTTCACACTGTACAGTGTTCGTTACTGAAGATGTTTCTTTTCTAAAGAAACTACTTTAGAAATGAGGCCAATCTACTAAGTTGTGCATCTTTTTAGATTACATTAACAAGGAAAGTTTGAACTTGCTGCACTCAACCTTCTTTGTAGGAAAGCAAGTGATTCCTGGAACCGAATGAGCTTATTTCAAGCAATACAATGTTTGGCAATAAAGATGTTAATTTTCTCAACAAAATACTTTACAAATGAGGTGACTCTGCTAACTTGGCCATCTTTTTAGATTACATTAACAAGGAAAGTTTGAACTTGCTGCATTCAACCATCTTCGTAGAAATTAAACTGATTCCTAGAACCGAATTAACTTATTTCACACAGTACAGTGTTCAGTCCTGAAGATGTTTGTTTTTCTAAAGAAATTACTTTAGAAATGAGGCTAATCCCTAAGTTGTGCACCTTTTTAGCATACGTTAACAAGGAATGTTTGAACTTGCTGCATCAACCGTTTTGATTAAGCAACAAAATTTTAGATCCGGCGTTTTTCACAGTGCAATTTCAGAATGAAGATGTTTGTTTTCAACAAACTACTTTACAAATCCTACTGACTTGGCCATCTTTGCAGATTACATTAACAAGGAAAGTATGAACTTGCTGCACTCAACCATCTTCGTAGAAATTAAACTGATTCCTGAACTAGCTTAACTTATTTCACACAGTACAGTGTTAGGTACTGAAGATGTTTCTTTTGTAAACAAATTACATTAGAAATGAGGCCAATCTACTAAGTTGTGCATCTTTTAATTACATTAACAAGGAATGTTTGAACTTGCTGCACTCAACCTTCTTTGTAGGAAAGTGACTGAATTCCAGATTCGAATTAACTTTTTTCACACAGTACAATATTCCACAATGAAGATGTTTCTTTGCTCAGCAAAGTACTTTACAAATGAGGCAAATCTACTAACTGGTACATCTTGTTAGATTACACAACCTTCTTCGTTGATTCCTAGAACCGAACTAGCTCATGTCACATAGTATAGTGTTCGGTAATATGATGTTTGTTTTGTAAACAAACTACTTTAGAAATGAGGCCAATCTACTAACTTGTGCATCTTTTTTATTACAATAACAAGGAAAGTTTGAACTTGCTGCACTCAACCATCTTCGTAGAAATTAAACTGATTCCTAGAACCGAATTAACTTATTTCAAGCAGAACAGTGTTCGTTACTGAAGATGTTTCTTTTCTAAAGAAACTACTTTAGAAATGAGGCCAATCTACTAAGTTGTACATCTTTTTAGATTACATTAACTAGGAAAGTTTGAACTTGCTGCACTCAACCTTCTTTGTAGGAAACCAAGTGATTCATAGAACCAGAACTAGCTTATTTCACATAGTACAATGTTTGGCAATAAAGATGTTAATTTTCTCAAACAAAATACTTTACAAATGAGGCCAACTCTACTAACTTGTGCATCTTTTTAGATTACATTAACAAGGAAAGTTTGAACTTGCTGCACTCAACCTTCTTCGTAGGAAAACAAACTGATTCCTAGAACGAAACTAGCTTATTTCACACAGTACAGTGTTCGGTAATGAAGATGTTTGTTTTCTAAAAAGAAACTACTTTAGAAATGAGGCCAATCTACTAAGTTGTGCATCTTTTTAGATTACATTAACTAGGAATGTTTGAACTTGTGCACTCAACCTTCTTTGTAGGAAAGCAACTGATTTTTAGAACCGAATGAGCTTATTTCACACAGTACAATGTTCAGCAATGAAGATGTTTGTTTTCTCAACAAAGTACTTTACAAATGAGGCGAATCTTCTAACTTGGCCATCTTTTTCGATTACATTAAGAAGGACAGTTTCAAGTTGCTGCACTCAACCTTCTTCGTATACATTAAACTGATTCCTGGAAGCGAATTAACTTATTTTACACAGTACAGTGTTCGGTACTGAAGATGTTTATTTTCTAAAGAAAATACTTTAGGAATGAGGCCAATCTACTACGTTGTGCATCTTTTTAGATTACATTAACAAGGAAAGTTTGAACTGGCTGCACTCAACCTTATTTGGAGGAAACCAACTGATTTCTAGTACTAAATTAGCTTTTTTCACACAGTACAATGTTCGGCAATGAAGATGTTTGTTTTCTCAACAAACTACTTTACCAATGAGGCAAATCTACTAACTTGGACATCTTTTTAGAGCACACTAACAAAGAAAGTTTGAACTTGCTAAACTCAACCATCTTCATAGAAAGGAAACTGATATCTAGAACCGAATTAGCTCATTTCACACAGTACAAAGTTTGGCAATTTAGGTTTGTTTTCTAAAGAAACTACTTTAGAAATGAGGCGAATCTACTAACTTGGACATCTTTTTAGATTACATTAACAAGGAATGTTTGAACTTGCTAAACTCAACCATATTCGTAGAAAGGAAACTGATTCCTAGAACCGAATTAACTTATTTCACACAGTACAGTGTTCGGTACTGAAGATGTATGTTTTCTAAAGACATTAATTTAGAAATGATGCGAATCCACTAACTTGTACATGTTGTTAGATTACACAAACTAGGAAAGTTTGATCTTGCTGCACTCAACCATCTTCGTAGAAATTAAACTGATTCCTAGAAGCGAATTAACTCATTTCACACAGTACAGTGTTCGGTACTGAAGATGTTTCTTTTCTAAAGAAACTACTTTAGAAATGAGGCCAATCTACTAAGTTGTGCATCTTTTTAGATTCCATTAACAAGGAAAGTTTGAACTTGCTGCACTCAACCTTCTTTGTAGGAAAGCATGTGATTCCTAGAACCGAATGAGCTTATTTCACACAGTACAATGTTCGGCAATAAAGATGTTAATTTTCTCAACAAACTACCTTACAAATGAGGTGAATCTGCTAATTTGGCCATCTTTTTAGATTACATTAACAAGGAAAGATTGAACTAGCTGCACTCAACCATCTTCGTAGAAAGGAAACTGATTCCTAGAACTGAATTAACTTATTTCACACAGTCCAGTGCTCAGTACTGAAAATGTTTGTTTTCTAAAGAAACCACTTTAGACAGGACTCAAAACCACTATCTTGTACATCTTGTTAAATTACACAAACTAGGAAAGTTTGAACTTGCTGCACTCAACCTTCTTCGTAGGAAAGCAAGTGATTCCTAGAACGGAACTAGCCTATTTCACATAGTACAGTGTTCAGTAATGAAGATGTTTGTTTTCTAAACAACTACTTTAGAAATGAGGCCAATCTACTAAGTACTTCATCTTTTTAGATTACATTAACAAGGAAAGTTTGAACTTGCTGCACTCAACCTTCTTTGTAGGAAAGCAAGTGATTCCTAGAACCGAATGAGCTTATTTCACACAGTACAATGTTCGGCAATGAAGATGTTTGTTTTCTCAACAAAGTACTTTAGAAATGAGGCAAATCTTCTAACTTGGCCATCCTTTTAGATTACATTAACAAGGAAAGTTTGAACTTGCTGCACTCAAACTTTTTCGTAGAAATTAAACTGATTCCTAGAAGCGAATTAACTTATTTCACACTGTACAGTGTTCGGTACTGAAGATGTTTCTTTTCTAAAGAAAGTACGTTAGAAATGAGGCCAATCTACTAAGTTGTGCATCTTTTTACATTACATTAACAAGGAAAGTTTGAACTTGCTGCACTCAACCTTCTTTGTAGGAAAGCATGTGATTCCTAGAACCGAATGAGCTTATTTCACACAGTACAATGTTCGGCAATAAAGATGTTACTTTTCTCAACAAACTACCTCACAAATGTGGTGACTCTGCTAACGTGGCCAGCTTTTTAGATTACATTAACAAAGAAAGTTTGAACTTGCTGCACTCAACCATCTTCGTAGAAAGGAAACTGATTCCTAGAAAAGAATTAACTTATTTCACACAGTACTGTGCTCAGTACTGAAGATGTTTGTTTTCTAAAGAAACCACTTTAGAAACGACGTGAATCCACTAACTGGTACATCTTGTTAGATTACACAAACGAGGAAAGTTTGAACTTGCTGCACTCAACCTTCTTCATACGAAAGCAAGTGATTCCTAGAAACGAACTAGCTCATTTCACATAGTATAGTGTTCGGTAATGAAGATGTTTGTTTTGTAAACAAACTACTTTAGAAATGAGGCCAATCTACTAAGTTGTGCAACTTCTCAGATTACATTAACAAGGAAAGTTTGAACTTCCTGCACTCAACCTTCTTTGTAGGAAAGCAACTGATTCCTAGAACCGAATGAGCTTATTTCACACAGTACAGTGTTCGGTACTGAAGATGTTTCTTTTCTAAAGAAACTACTTTAGAAATGAGCCGAATCCACTAACTTGTACATCTTGTTAGATTAGACAAACTAGGAAAGATTGAACTTGCTGCACTCAACCTTCTTCGTAGGAAAGCAAGTTATTCCTAGAACGGAACTAGCTTATTTCACATAGTACAGTGTTTGGTAATGAAGATGTTTGTTTTCTAAACAAACTACTTTAGAAATGGGGCCAATCTACTAAGTTGTGCATCTCTTTAGTTTACATTAACAAGGAAAGCTTGAACTTGCTGCACTCAACCTTCTTTGTAGGAAAGCAACTGATTCCCAGAATCGAATGACCTTATTTCACACAGTACAATGTTCGGCAATGAAGATGTTTGTTTTCTCAACAACGTACTTTACTAATGAGGCGAATCTTCTAACTTGGCCATCTTTTTAGATTACATTAAGAAGGAAAGTTTGAACTTGCTGCCCTCAACCTTCTTCGTAGAAATTAAACTGATTCCTAGAAGCGAATTAACTTATTTCACACAGTACAGTGTTCGGTACTGAAGATGTTTCTTTTCCAAAGAATGTACTTTAGAAATGAGGCCAATCTACTAAGTTGTGCATCTTTTTAGATTACATTAACAAGGAAAGTTTGAACTTGCTGCATTCAACCTTCTTTGTAGGAAACCAACTGATTCCTAGAACGGAATGAGCTTATTTCACACAGTACAATGTTCGGCAATGAAGATGTTTGTTTTCTCAACAAAGTACGTTAGAAATCAGGCGAATCTTCTAATTTGGCCATCTTTTTAGATTACATTAACAAGGAAAGTTTGAACTTGCTGCACTCAGCCTTCTTCGCAGAAATTAAAGTGATTCCTAGAAGTAAAGTAACTTACTTCACACAGTACAGTGTTCGGTACTGAAGATGTTTCTTTTCTAAAGAAACTACTTTAGAAATGAGGCCATTATACTAAGTTGTGCATCTTTTTAGATTACATTGACAAGGAAAGTTTGAACTTGCTGCACTCAACCTTCTTTATCGGAAAGCAAGTGATTCGTACAACCGAATGAGCTTTTTTCACACAGTACAATGTTCAGCAATAAAGATGTTAATTTTCTCAACAAACTCCTTTACAAATGACGTGACTCTGCTAACTTGGCCATCTTTTTAGATTACATTTACAAGGAAAGTTTGAACTTACTGCACTCAAACATCTTTGTAGAAAGGAAACTGATTCCTAGAACCGAATTAACTTATTTCACAAAGTACAGTGTTCACTACTGAAGATGTTTCTTTTGTAAGGAAACCACTTTAGAAATGATGCGAATCCACTAACTTGTAAATCTTGTTAGATTACACAAACGAGGAAAATTTGAACTTGCTGCACTCAACCTTCTTCGTAGGAAAGCCAGTGATTCCTAGTACCGAACTAGCTCATTTCACCTAGTACAGTGTTCGGTACTGAAGATGTTTGTTGTCTAAACAAACTACTTTAGAAATGAGGCCCATCTACTAAGTTGTGCAACTTTTCAGATTACATTAACAAGGAAAGTTTGAACTTGCTGCACTCAACCTCCTTTGTAGGAAAGCAACTGATTCCTAGAACCGAATGAGCTTATTTCACACAGTACAATGTTTGGCAATGAAGATGTTTGTTTCCTCAACAATCTACTTTACAAATGAGGCGAATCTACTAACTTGGTGATCTTTCTGGATTACATTAACAAGGAAAGTTTGAACTTGCTGCACTCAACCATCTTCGTAGAAATTAAACTGATTTCTTAGTACTGAATTACCTTATTTCACACAGTACAGTGTTTGGTACTGAAGATGTTTCTTTTCTAAAGAAATTACTTTAGAAATGAGGCGAATCCCCTAAGTTGTGCACCTTTTTAGAATACATTAACAAGGAATGTTTGAACTTGCTGCACTCAACCGTCTTTGTAGGAAAGCAACCAAATTCTAGATCCGAATAAGCTTTTTTCACACAGTACAATGTTCCGCCATGAAGATGTTTCTTTTCTCAACAAACTACTTTACAAATGAGGTGAATCTACTAACTTGGCCATCTTTGCAGATTACATTAAGAAGGAAAGTATAAACTTGCTGCACTCAACCATCTTTGTAGAAATTAAACTGATTCCTTGAAGAGAATTAACTTATTTCACACAGTACAGTGTTTGGTACTGAAGATGTTTCTTTTCTAAAGAAATTACTTAAGAAATGAGGCGATTTCACTAAGTTGTACATCTTTTTAGATTATATTAACAAGGAATGTTTGAAATTGCTGCACTCAACCATCTTTGTAGGAAAGCGAATGATTTCTAGATTCGAATTAACTTTTCTCACACAGTACAATATTCCGCAATGAAGATGTTTGTTTTCTGAACAAACTACCTTACAAATGAGTCAAATCTACTAACTTGGACATCTTTTTAGATTACATTAACAAGGAAAGTTTGAACTTGCTGCACTCAACCGTCTTTGTAGGAAAGCAACCAAATTCTAGATCCGAACAAGCTTTTTTTACACAGTACAATGTTCCGCAATGAAGATGTTTCTTTTCTCAACAAACTACTTTACAAATGAGGTGAATCTACTAACTTGTCCATCTTTGCAGATTACATTAAGAAGGAAAGTATGAACTTGCTGCACTCAACCATCTTCGTAGAAATTAAACTGATTCTTAGAAGCGAATTAACTTATTTCACACATTACAGTGTTCGATACTGAACATGTTTCTTTTCGAAAGAAACTACTTTAGAAATGAGGCCAATCTACTAAGTTGTGCATCTTTTTAGATTACATTAACAAGGAAAGTTTGAACTTGCTGCACTCAACCTTCTTTGTAGGAAAGCACGTGATTCCTAGAACCGAATGAGCTTATTTCACACAGTACAAGGTTCGGCAATAAAGATGTTAATTTTCTCAACAAACTACTTTACAAATGAGGTGAATCTGCTAACTTGGCCATCTTTTTAGATTACATTAACAAGGAAAGTTTGAACTTGCTGCACTCAACCATCTTCGTAGAAAGGAAACTGATTCCTAGAACAGAATTAACTTATTTCACACAGGACACTGTTCAGTACTGATGATGTTTGTTTTCTAAAGGAACCACTTTTTAAATGACGCGAATCCACTAACTTGTACATCTTGTTAGATTACACAAACTAGGAAAGTTTGAACTTGCTGCACTCAACCTTCTTCGTAGGAAAGCAAGCGATTCCTAGAACCGAACTAGCTCATTTCACATAGTAGAGTGTTCGGTAATGAAGATGTTTGTTTTCTAATCAAACTACTTTAGAAATGAGGCCAATCTACTAAGTTGTGTATCTTTTTAGATTACATTAGCAAGGAAAGTTTGAACTTGCTGCACTCAACCTTCTTCGTAGAAATTAAACTGATTCCTAGAAGTGAATTAACTTATTTTACACAGTACAGTGTTCGGTTCTGAAGATGTTTCTTTTCTAAAGAAACTACTTTAGAAATGAGGCCAATCGACTAAGTTTTGCATCTTTATAGATTACATTAACACGGAAAGTTTGAACTTTCTGCACTCAACCGTCTTTGTAGGAAAGCAACTGAATTCTAGAAACGTATTAGCTTTTTCACACAGTACAATGTTCCGCAATGAAGATGTTGGTTTCTCAACAAACCACTTTACCAATGAGGCGAATCTACTAATTTGGACATCTTTTTAGATTACATTAACAAGGAAAGTTTGAACTTGCTAAACTCAACCATCTTCGTAGAAAGAAAACTGATTCCTGGAACCGATTTAACTTTTTTAACACAGTACAATGTTCGGTACTGAAGATGTCTGTTTTCTAAAGAAACTACTTCAGAAATGATGCGAATCCACTAACTTGTGTATCTTGTTAGATTACACAAACTAGGAAAGTTTGAACTTGCTGCCCTCAACCTTCTTCGTAGGAAAGCAAGTTATTACTAGAAACAAACTAGCTTATTTCACATAGTACAGTGTTCGGTAATGAAGATGTTTGTTTGCTAAACAAACTACATTAGAAATGAGGCCAATCTACTAAGTTGTGCATGTTTTTATGTTACATTAACAAGGCATGTTTGAACTTGCTGCACTACACTTTCTGTGTAGGAAAGCAAGTGATTCCTCGAACCGAATGAGCTTAATTCACACAGTACAATGTTCGGCAATGAAGATGTTTGTTTTCTCAACAAACTACTTCACAAATGAGGCGAATCTAGTAACTTGGCCATCTGTTTATATTACATTAACAAGGAAAGTTTGAACTTGCTGGACTCAACCATCTTCATAGAAATTAAACTGATTCCTAGAAGGGAATTAACATTACACACAGTACAGTGTTCCGTACTGAAGATGTTTCTTTTCTAAAGAAATTACTTTAGAAATGAGGCGAATGCACTAAGTTGTGCATCTTTTTAGAATACATTAAAAAGGAATGTTTGAACTTCCTGCACTCAACCGTCTTTGCAGGAAAGCAACTGAATTCTAGATCCGAATTACCTTTTTTCACACTGTACAATCTTCGGCAATGAAGATGTTTGTTTTCTCAACAAACTACTTTACAAATGAGGTGAATCCACTAACTTGGCCATCTTTGCAGATTACATTAACAAGGAAAGTTTGAACTTGCTGCACTCAACCATCTTCGTAGAAATTAAATTGATTCCAAGAAGCGAATTAACTTATTTCACACAGTACAGTGTTCGGTACTGAAGATGTTTCTTTTCTAAATAAATTGCTTTAGAAATGAGGCGAATCCACTAAGTTGTGCATCTTTTGAGATTACATTAACAAGGAATGTTTGAACTTGCTAAACTCAACCATCTTCGTAGAAAGTAAACTGATTCCTAGAACCGAATTAGCTCATTTCACAGAGTACAATGTTTGGCAATGAAGGTTTCTTTTCTAAAGAAACTACTTTAGAAATGAGGCGAATGCACTAACTTGTACATCTTGTTAGATTACACGAACTAGGAAAGTTTGAACTTGCTGCACTTATCCGTCTTTGTAGGAAAGCAACTGAATTCTAGATCCGAATTAGCTTTTTTAACACAGTACAATGTTCGGCAATGAAGATTTTTGTTTTCTCAACAAACTACTTTACAAATAAGGCAAATCTACTAACTTGGACATCTTTTTAGATTACATTAACAAGGAAATTTGAACTTGCTGCACTCAACATTCTTTGTAGGAAAGCAAGTGATTCCTAGAAACGAATTAGCTTATTTCACACAGTACAATGTTAGGCAATGAAGATGTTTGTTTTCTCAACAAAGTACTTTACAAATGAGGCGAATCTTCTAACTTGGCCATCTTTTTAGATTCCATTAACAAGGAAAGTTTGAACTTCGTGCACTCAACCTTCTTCATAGAAATTAAACTGATTCCTAGAAGCGAATTAACTTATTTCACACAATACAGTGTTTGGTACTGAAGATGTTTCTTTTCTAAAGGAACTACATTAGAAATGAGGCGAATCCACAAACTTGTACTTCTTGTTAGATTGCACAAACTAGGAAAATTTGAACTTGCTGCACTCAACCTTCTTCGTAGAAATTCAACTGATTCCTAGAAGCGAATTAACTTATTTCACACAGTACATTGTTCGGTACGGAAGATGTTTCTTTTCTAAAGAAACTACTTTAGAAATGAGGCCAATCTAATACGTTGTGCATCTTTTTAGATTATATTAACAAGGAAAGTTTGAACTGGCTGCACTCAACCGTCTTTGTAGTAAAGCAACTGATTTCTAGAACTAAATTAGCTTTTTATCACACAGTACAATGTTCAGCAATGAAGATGTTTGTTTTCTCAACAGACTACTTTACCAATGAGGCAAATCTACTAACTTGGACATCTTTTTAGATTACATTAACAAGGAAAGTTTCAACTTCCTAACTCAACCATCTTCGTAGAAAGTAAACTGATTCCTAGAACCGAATTAGCTCATTTCACAGAGTACAATGTTTGGCAATGAAGGTTTGTTTTCTAAAGAAACTACTTAAGAAATAAGGCAAATCTACTAGCTTAGACATCTTTTTAGATTACATTGACAAGGAAAGTTTGAACTTTCTAAACTCAACCATCTTCGTAGAAAGGAAACTGATTCCTAGAACCCAATTAACTTATTTCACACAGTACAGTGTTCGGTACTGAAGATGTTTCTTTTCTAAAGAATTACTTTAGAAATGAGGCGAATCCACTAAGTTGTGCATCTTTTTAAAATACATTAACAAGGAATGTTTGAACTTGCTGCACTCAACCGTCTTTGTAGGAAAGCAACTGAATTCTAGATCCGAATTAGCTTTTTTCACACAGTACAATGTTCGGCAATGAAGATGTTTGTTTTCTCAACAAACTACTTTACAAATGAGGTGAA
Source organism: Orientallactaga sibirica (assembly GCA_036365145.1). NCBI lineage: Eukaryota > Metazoa > Chordata > Mammalia > Rodentia > Dipodidae > Orientallactaga > Orientallactaga sibirica. Next base: position 118,036 of record JAEOAD010002378.1, on the reverse strand, counting down.
TCTACTAACTTGGCCATCTTTGCAGATTACATTAACAAGGAAAGTTTGAACTTGCTGCCCTCAACCATCTTCGTAGAAATTAAACTGATTCCTAGAAGCGAATTAACGTATTTCACACAGTACAGTGTTCGGTACTGAAGGTGTTTCTTTTCTAAAGAAATTACTTTAGAAATGAGGCGAATCCACTAAGTTGTGCATCTTTTTAGAATACATTAACAAGGAATATTTGAACTTGCTGCACTCAAACGTCTTTGTAGGAAAGCAACTGAATTCTAGATCCGAATTAGCTTTTTTCACACAGTACAATGTTCGTCAATGAAGATGTTTGTTTTCTCAACAAGCTACTTTACAAATGAGGTGAATCTACTAACTTGGCCATCTTTGCAAATTACATTAACAAGGAAAGTTTGAACTTGCTGCACTCAACCATCTTCGTAGAAATTAAACTGATTCCTAGAAGCGAATTAATTCATTTCACACAGTTCAGTGTTCGGTACTGAAGATGTTTCTTTTCTAAAGAAATTACTTTACAAATGAGGCGAATCCACTAATTTGTGCATCTTTTTAGATTACATTAACAAGGAAAGTTTGATCTTGCTAAACGCAACCATCTTCATAGAAAGTAAACACATTCCTAGAACCAAATTAGCTCATTTCACACAGTACAATGTTTGGCAATGAAGGTTTGTTTTCTAAAGACACTGCTTTAGAAATGAGGCGAATCTACTAAGTTGGACACCTTTTTATATTACATTAACAAGGAAAGTTTGAACTTGCTGCATTCAACCATCTTTGTAGAAAGCACCTAATTCTAGAACTGAATGAGCTTGAACTTATTTCACACAGTACAGTGTTAAATTACTGAAGATGTTTCTTTTCGAAAAAACTACTTTAGAAATGAGGCGAATCCACTAACTTGTACATCTTGTTAGATTACACAAACTAGGAAAGTTTGAACTTGCTGCACTCAACCTTCTTCGTAGAAATTAAACTGATTCCTAGAAGCGAATTAACTTATTTCACACAGTACAGTGTTCGGTACTGAAGATGTTTCTTTTCTAAAGAAACTACTTTAGAAATGAGGCCAATCTACTAAGTTGTGCATCTTTTTAGATTACATTAACAAGGAAAGTTTGAACTTTGTGCACTCAACCTTTCTTTGTAGGAAAGCAACTGATTCTAGAACCGAATTAGCTTTTTACACACAGTACAATGTTCGGCAATGAAGATTTTAATTTTTAAACAAACTTCTTTACAAATGAGGTGAATCTGCTAACTTGGCCATCTTTTTATATTACATTAACAAGGAAAGTTTGAACTTGCTGCACTCAACCATCTTCATGAAAATTAAACTGATTCCTAGAACCGAATTAATTTATTTCACACAGTACAGTGTTCAGTACTGAAGATGTTTGTTTTCTAAAGGAACCACTTTAGAAATGATGCGAATCCACTAACTTGTACATTTTGTTAGATTACACAAACTAGGAAAGCTTGAACTTGCTGCACTCAAAGTTCTTTGCAGGAAAGCAAGTGATTCCTAGAACCGAACTAGCTCATTTCACATAGTACAGTGTTCGGTAATGAAGATGTTTGTTTTCTCAACAAACTACTTTATAAATGATGCCAATCTACTAAGTTGTGCATCTTTTTGGATTACATTAACTAGGAAAGTTTGAACTTGCTGCACTCAACCTTCTTTGTAGAAAGCAAATGATTCCTAGAACCGAATTAGCTTATTTCAGACAGTACAATGTTTGGCAATGAAGATGTTGGTTTTCTCAACAAACTACTTTACAAATGAGGCTAATCTCTAACTTGGCATCTTTTTATATTACATTAACATGGAAAGTTTGAACTTGCTAAACTCAACCATCTTCGTAGAAATAAAACTGATTCCTAGAACCGAATTAACTTATTTCACACAGTACAGTGTTTGGTAATGAAGGTTTCTTTTCTAAAGAAACTACTTTATAAATGAGGCCAATCTACTAACTTGTACATCTTGTTAGATTACATTAACTAGGAAAGTTTGAACTTGCTGCACTTTATCCGTCTTTGTAGGAAAGCAACTGAATTCTAGATCCGAATTAGCTTTTTTAACACAGTACAATGTTTCGCAATGAAGATTTTTGTTTTCTCAACAAACTACTTTACAAATAAGGCAAATCTACTAACTTGGACATCTTTTTAGATTACATTAACAAGGAAATTTGAACTTGCTGCACTCAACATTCTTTGTAGGAAAGCAAGTGATTCCTAGAAAACAATGAGATTATTTCACACAGTACAATGTTAGGGCAATGAAGATGTTTGTTTTCTCAACAAAGTACTTTACAAATGAGGCGAATCTTCTAACTTGGCCATCTTTTTAGATTCCATTAACAAGGAAAGTTTGAACTTGTGCACTCAACCTTCTTCATAGAAATTAAACTGATTCCTAGAACACTTTAACTTATTTCACACAATACAGTGTTTGGTACTGAAGATGTTTCTTTTCTAAAGGAACTACATTAGAAATGAGGCGAATCCACAAACTTGTACATCTTGTTAGATTGCACAAACTAGGAAAATTTGAACTTGCTGCACTCAACCTTCTTCGTAGAAATTCAACTGATTCCTAGAAGCGAATTAACTTATTTCACACAGTACATTGTTCCATACGAAGATGTTTCTTTTCTAAAGAAACTACTTTAGAAATGAGGCCAATCTAATACGTTGTGCATCTTTTTAGATTATATTAACAAGGAAAGTTTGAACTGGCTGCACTCAACCGTCTTTGTAGTAAAGCAACTGATTTCTAGAACTAAATTAGCTTTTTTCACACACAGTACAATGTTCAGCAATGAAGATGTTTGTTTTCTCAACAGACTACTTTACCAATGAGGCAAATCTACTAACTTGGACATCTTTTTTAGATTACATTAACAAGGAAAGTTTCAACTTCCTAACTCAACCATCTTTGTAGAAAGTAAACTGATTCCTAGAACCGAATTAGCTCATTTCACAGAGTACAATGTTTGGCAATGAAGGTTTGTTTTCTAAAGAAACTACTTAAGAAATAAGGCAAATCTACTAGCTTAGACATCTTTTTTAGATTACATTGACAAGGAAAGTTTGAACTTTCTAAACTCAACCATCTTTGTAGAAAGGAAACTGATTCCTAGAACCCAATTAACTTATTTCACACAGTACAGTGTTAGTAACTGAAGATGTTTCTTTTCTAAAGAATTACTTTAGAAATGAGGCGAATCCACTAAGTTGTGCATCTTTTTAAAATACATTAACAAGGAATGTTTGAACTTGCTGCACTCAACCGTCTTTGTAGGAAAGCAACTGAATTCTAGATCCGAATTAGCTTTTTTTCACACAGTACAATGTTCGGCAATGAAGATGTTTGTTTTCTCAACAAACTACTTTACAAATGAGGTGAATCTACTAACTTGGCCATCTTTGCAGATTACATTAACAAGGAAAGTTTGAACTTGCTGCCCTCAACCATCTTCGTAGAAATTAAACTGATTCCTAGAAGCGAATTAATTCATTTCACACAGTTCAGTGTTCGGTACTGAAGATGTTTCTTTTCTAAAGAAATTACTTTACAAATGAGGCGAATCCACTAATTTGTGCATCTTTTTAGATTACATTAACAAGGAAAGTTTGATCTTGCTAAACGCAACCATCTTCATAGAAAGTAAACACATTCCTAGAACCAAATTAGCTCATTTCACACAGTACAATGTTTGGCAATGAAGGTTTGTTTTCTAAAGACACTGCTTTAGAAATGAGGCGAATCTACTAAGTTGGACACCTTTTTATATTACATTAACAAGGAAAGTTTGAACTTGCTGCATTCAACGGTCTTTGTAGGAAAGCACCTAATTCTAGAACTGAATGAGCTTGAACTTATTTCACACAGTACAGTGTTCGGTACTGAAGATGTTTCTTTTCGAAAAAACTACTTTAGAAATGAGGCGAATCCACTAACTTGTACATCTTGTTAGATTACACAAACTAGGAAAGTTTGAACTTGCTGCACTCAACCTTCTTCAGAGAAATTAAACTGATTCCTAGAAGCCGAATTAACTTATTTCACACAGTACAGTGTTCGGTACTGAAGATGTTTCTTTTCTAAAGAAACTACTTTAGAAATGAGGCCAATCTACTAAGTTGTGCATCTTTTTAGATTACATTAACAAGGAAAGTTTGAACTTTGTGCACTCAACCGTCTTTGTAGGAAAGCAACTGAATTCTAGAACCGAATTAGCTTTTTACACAGTACAATGTTCGCAATGAAGATTTTAATTTTTTAAACAAACTTCTTTACAAATGAGGTGAATCTGCTAACTTGGCCATCTTTTTAGATTACATTAACAAGGAAAGTTTGAACTTGCTGCACTCAACCATCTTCGTTGAAAGGAAACTGATTCCTAGAACCGAATTAATTTATTTCACACAGTACAGTGTTCAGTACTGAAGATGTTTGTTTTCTAAAGGAACCACTTTAGAAATGATGCGAATCCACTAACTCATACATTTTGTTAGATTACACAAACTAGGAAAGCTTGAACTTGCTGCACTCAAAGTTCTTCGTAGGAAAGCAAGTGATTCCTAGAACCGAACTAGCTCATTTCACATAGTACAGTGTTCGGTAATGAAGATGTTTGTTTTCTCAACAAACTACTTTATAAATGATGCCAATCTACTAAGTTGTGCATCTTTTTAGATTACATTAACTAGGAAAGTTTGAACTTGCTGCACTCAACCTTCTTTGTAGGAAAGCAAATGATTCCTAGAACCGAATGAGCTTATTTCAGACAGTACAATGTTTGGCAATGAAGATGTTGGTTTTCTCAACAAACTACTTTACAAATGAGGCTAATCTCCTAACTTGGCCTTTTTTTATATTACATTAACATGGAAAGTTTGAACTTGCTGCACTCAACCGTCTTCGTAGAAATAAAACTGATTCCTAGAAGCGAATTAACTTATTTCACACAGTACAGTGTTCGGTACAGAAGACGTTTCTTTTCTAAAGAAACTGTTTTATAAATGAGGCCAATCTACTAAGTTGTGCATCTTTTTCGATTACATTAACAAGGAAAGATTGAACTTGCTGCACTCAACCGTCTTTGTAGGAAAGCAACTAAATTCTAGAACAGAATGAGATTTTTTCACACAGTACAATGTTCGGCAATGAAGATGTTTGTTTTCTCAACGAACTACTTTACCAATGAGGCAAATCTACAAACTATGCCATTTTATTAGATTACATTAACAAGGAAAGTTTGAACTTGCTAAACTGAACCATCTTCGTAGAAATTAAAATGATTCCTAGAAGCTAATTAACTTATTTCACACAATACAGTCTTTGGTACTGAAGATGTTTCTTTTCTAAAGGAACTAAGTTAGAAATGAGGCGAATCAACTAACTTGTACATCTTGTTAGATTACACAAACTAGGAAAATTTGAACTTGCTGCACTCAACCTTCGTAGTAGGAAAGCAAGTGATTCCTAGAACCGAACCAGCTTATGTCACATAGTACAGTTTTCGGTAATTAAGATGTTTGTTTTCTAAACACACTACTTTAGAAATGAGGCCAACCTACTAAGTTGTGCATCTTTTTAGTTTACATTAACAAGGAAAGTTTGAACTTGCTGCACTCAACCTTCTTTGTAGTAAAGGAACTGATTCCTAGAACCGAAAGTGCTTATTTCACACAGTACAATGTTCGGCAATGAAGATGTTTGTTTTCTCAACAACGTACTTTACAAATGAGGTGAATCTTCTAACTTGGCCATCTTTATAGATTACATTAACAAGGAAAGTTTGAACTTGCTGGACTCAACCATCTTCGTAGAAATTAAACTGATACCTAGAAGCGAATTAACATTTCACACAGTACAGTGTACCATACTGAAGATGTTTCTTTTCTAAAGAAATTACTTTAGAAATGAGGTGAATCCACTAAGTTGTGCATCTTTTTAGAATACATTAACAAGGAATGTTTGAACTTGCTGCACTCAACCGTCTTTGTAGGAGAGCAACTGATTCCTAGAACTGAATGAGCTTATTTCACACAGTACAATGTTTGGCAATGCAGATGTTTGTTTTCTCAACAAACTACTTTACAAATGAGGCGAATCTACTAACTTGGCCATGTTTTTAGATTACATTAACAAGGAAAGTTTGAACTTGCTGCACTTAACCTTCTTTGTAGGAAAGCAACTGATTCCTAGAACTAAGTGAGCTTAATTCACACAGTACAATGTTCGGCAATGAAGATGTTTGTTTTCTCAACAAAGTACTTTAGAAATGAGACGAATCTTCTAACTTGGCCATCTTTTTAGATTACATTAACAAGGAAAGTTTGAACTTGCTACACTCAACCTTCTTTGTAGAAATTAAACTGATTCCTAGAATCGAAATAACTTATTTCACACAGTACAGTGTTCGGTACTGAAGATGTTCCTTTTCTAAAGAAACTACTTTAGAAATGAGGCCAATCTACTAAGTTGTGCATCTTTTTAGATTACATTAAAAAGGTAAGTTTGAACTTGCTGCACTCAACCTTCTTTGTAGGAAAGCAAGTGATTCCTAGAACCGAATGAGCTTATTTCACACAGTACAATGTTCGGCAATAAAGATGTTAATTTTCTCAACAAAGTACTTTACAAATGAGGTGACTCTGCTACCTTGGCCATATTTTTAGATTACATTAACAAGGAAAGTTTGAACTTGCTACACTTAACCATCTTCGTAGAAAGGAAACTGATTCCTAGAACCGAATTAACTTATTTCACACAGTACATTGTTCAGTACTGAAGATGTTTGTTTTGTAAGGAAACCACTTTAGAAATGAAGCGTATCCACTAACTTGTAAATCTTGTTAGATTACACAAACGAGGAAAGTTTGAACTGGCTGCACTCAACTTTCTTCGTAGGAAAGCAACTGATTCCTAGAACAGAACTAGCTCATTTCACATAGTATACTGTTTGTTAATGAAGATGTTTGTTTTGTAAACAAACTACTTTAGAAATGAGGCCAATCTACTAACTTGTGCAACTTTTCAGATTACATTAACAAGGAAAGTTTGAACTTGCTGCACTCAACCTTCTTTGTAGGAAAGCAACTGATTCCTAGAACCTAATGAGCTTATTTCACACAGTAAAATGTTCGGCAATAAAGATGTTAATTTTCTCGACAAACTACTTTACAAATGAGCAGAATCTACTAACTTGGCCATATTTTTAGATTACATTAACAAGGAAAGTTTGAACTTACTGGACTCAGCCATTTTCATAGAAATTAAACTGATTACTAGAAGCGAATTCACTTATTTCACACAGTAAAGTGTTCGGTACTGAAGATGTTTCTTTTCTAAAGAAACTACTTTAGAAATGAGGCCAATCTACTAAGTTGTGTATCTTTTTATATTACATTAACAAGGAAAGTTTGAACTTACTGCACTCAACCTCCTTTGTAGGAAAGCAAGTGATTCCTAGAACTGAATGAGCTTATTTCACACAGTACAATGTTCGGCAATAAAGATGTTAATTTTCTCAACAAAGTACTTTACAAATGAGGTGACTCTGCTACCTTGGCCATATTTTTAGATTACATTAACAAGGAAAGTTTGAACTTGCTGCACTCAACCTTCCTTGTAGGAAAGCAACTGATTCCCAGAACCGATTGAGCTTATTTCACACAGTACAATGTTCGGCAATGAAGATGTTTGTTTCCTCAACAAAGTACTTTACAAATGAGGCGAATCTTCTCACTTGACCATCTTTTTAGATTACATTAACAAGGAAAGTTTGAACTTGCTGCATTCAACGGTCTTTGTAGGAAAGCACCTGAATTCTAGAACTGAATGAGCTTGAACTTATATCATACAGTACAGTGTTCGGTACTGAAGATGTTTCTTTTCTAAAGAAACTACTTTAGAAGTGAGGCGAATCCACTAAGTTGTACATCTTGTTAGATTACACAAACTAGGAAAGTTTGAACTTGCTGCACTCAACCTTCTTCATAGAAATTAAACTGATTCCTAGAAGCGAATTAACTTATTTCACACAGTGCAGTGTTCGGTACTGAAGATGTTTCTTTTCTAAAGAAGCTACTTTAGAAATGAGGCCAATCTACTAAGTTGTGCATATTTTTAGATTACATTAACAAGGAAGTTAGAACTTTCTGCACTCAACCAACTTTGTAGGAAAGCAAATGAATTCTAGAACCGAATTAGCTTTTTACACACAGTACAATGTTCGGCAATGAAGATGTTTGTTTTCTCAACAAACTACTTTACCAATGAGGCAAATCTACTAACTTGGACATCTTTTTAGGTTATATTTACAAGGAAAGTTTGAACTTGCTAAACTCAACCATATTCATAGAAAGTAACCTGATTCCTAGAACCGAATAAGCTTATTTCACACAGTACAATGTTTGGCAATGAAGGTTTGTTTTGTAAAGAAACTACTTTAGAAATAAGGCGAATCTACTAACTTGGATATCTTTTTTAGATTACATTAACAAGGAAAGTTTGAACTTGCTGCACTCAACCATCTTCGTAGCAAGGAAACTGATTCCTAGAACTGAATTAACTTATTTCACACAGTACAGTGTTCGGTACTGAAGATGTTTTTTTCTAAAGAAACCACTTTAGAAATGACACGAATACACTAACTTGTACATCTTGTTAGATGACAGAAACTAAGAAAGTTTGAACTTGCTGCACTCAACCTTCTTTGTAGAAATTAAACTGATTCCTAGAAGCCAATAACTTATTTCACACACTACAGTGTTCGGTACTGAAGATGTTTCTTTTCTAAAGAAACTACTTTAGAAATGAGGCCAATCTACAAAGTTGTGCATCTTTTTAGATTACATTACCATGGAAAGTTTGAACTTGCTGCACTCAACCTTCTTTGTAGGGAAGCAAGTGATGCCTAGAACCGAATGAGCTTATATCACACAGTAAAATGTTGGGCAATAAAGAAGTTAATTTTCTCAACAAACAATTTTACAAATGAGGTGACTCTGCTAACTTGGCCATCTTTTTAGATTACATTAACAAGGAAAGTTTGAACTTGCTGCACTCAACAATTTTCGTAGAAAGGAAACTGATTCCTAGAACTGAATTAACTTATTTCACACAGTACAGTGTTCAGTACTGAAGATGTTTGTTTTCTAAAGAAACCACTTTAGAAATGAGGCGAATCTACTAACTTGGACATCTTTTTAGATTACATTAACAATGAAAGTTTGAACTTGCTAAACTCAACCATCTTCGTAGAAAGTAAACTGATTCCTAGAACCGAATTAGCTAATTTCACACAGTACAATGTTTGGCAATGAAGGTTTGTATTCTAAAGAAACTACTTTAGAAATGAGGCGAATCTACTAACTTGGATATCTTTTTAGATTACATTAACAAGGAAAGTTTGAACTTGCTGCACTCAACCATTTTCGTAGAAATTAAACTGATTCCTAGAAGCGAATTCACTTATTTCACACAGTACAGTGTTCGGAACTGAAGATGTTTGTTTTCTAAAGAAACTAATTTAGAAATGACGCGAATCCACTAACTTGTACATCTTGTTAGATTACACAAACTAGGAAAGTTTGAACTTGCTGCACTCAACCTTCTTCGTAGAAATTAAACTGATTCCTAGACACGCGAATTCACTTATTTCACCCAGTACAGTGTTCGGTACTGAAGATGTTTGTTTTCTAAACAAACTACTTTTGAAATGAGGCCAATCTACTAAGTTGTGCATCTTTTTAGATTACATTAACAAGGAAAGTTTGAACTTTCTGCACTCAACCTTCCTTGTAGGAAAGCAAGTGATTCCCAGAACCGAATGAGCTTATTTCACACAGTACAATGTTAGGCAATGAAGATGTTTGTTTTCTCAACAAAGTACTTTACAAATGAGGCGAATCTTCTTACTTTGCCATTTTTTAGATTACATTAACAAGGAAAGTTTGAACGTGCTGCACTCAAACTTCTTCGTAGAAATTAAACTGATTCCTAGAAGCGAATTAACTTATTTCACACAGTACAGTGTTCGGTACTGAAGATGTTTGTTTTCTAAAGAAACTACCTTAGAAAAGAGGCCAATCGACTAAGTTGTGCATCTTTTTGGATAACATTAACAAGGAAAGTTTCACCTTGCAGCACTCAACCGTCTTTGTAGGAAAGCAACTGATTCTAGAACCGAATGAGCTTTTTTCACAAAGTACAATGTTCTGCAATGAAGGTGTTTGTTTTCTCAACGAACTACTTTACCAGTGAGGCAAATCTACTAACTTGGACATATTTTAGATTACATTAACAAGGAAAGTTTGAACTTGTTAAACTCAACCATCTTCGAAGAAATTAAACGGATTCCTAGAAGCGAATTAACATATTTCACACAGTACAGTGTTTGGTACTGAAGATGTTTCTTTTCTGAAGGAACTCGTTAGAAATGAGGCGAATCCACTAACTTGTACATCTTGTTAGATTACACAAACTAGGAAAGTTTGAAATTGCTTCACTCAACCTTCTTCTGAGGAAAGAAAGTTATTCCTAGAATGTAACTAGCTTATTTGACATAGTACAGTGTTCGGTAATGAAGATGTTTGTTTTCTAAACAAACTACTTTAGAAATGAGACCAATCTACTAAGTTGTGCATCTTTTCAGATTACATTAACAAGGAAAGTTTGAAATTGCTGCACTCAACCTTCTTTGTAGGAAAGCAACTGATTCCTAGAACCGAATGAGCTTATTTCATACAGTACAATGTTCGGCAATGAAGATGTTTGTTTCTTCAACAAAGTACTTTACAAATGAGGCGAATCTTCTAACTTGGCCATCTTTTTAGATTACATTAACAAGGAAAGTTTGAACTTGCTGCACTCAACCGTCTTCGTAGAAATTAAAGTAATTCCTAGAAGCGAATTAACTCATTTCACACTCAACCTTCTTTGTAGGAAAGCAACTGATTCCTAGAACCGAATGAGCTTATTTCACACAGTACAATGTTCGGCAATAAAGATGTTAATTTTCTCAACAAACTACTGTACAAATGAGGTGACTCTGCTAACTTGGACATCTTTTTAGATTACATTAACAAGGAAAGTTTGAACTTGCTGCACTCAACCATCTTCGTAGAAAGGAAACTGTTTCCTAGAACCGAATTAAATTATTTCACACAGTTCAGTGTTCAGTACTGAAGATATTTGTTTTATATGGAAACCACTTTAGAATAGATGCAAATCCACTAACTTGAAAATCTTGTTAGATTACACAAAGGAGGAAAGTTTGAACTTGCTGCACTCAACCTTCTTTGTAGGAAAGCAAGTGATTCCTAGAACGGAACTAGCTCATTTCACATAGTACAGTGTTCGGTAATGAAGATGTTTGTTTTGTAAACAAACAACTTTAGAAATGAGGCCAATCTACTAAGTTGTGCAACTTTTCAGATTACATTAACAAGGAAAGTTTGAACTTGCTTCACTAAACCTTCTTTCTAGGAACGCAACTGATTCCTAGAACCGAATGAGCTTATTTCACACAGTACAGTGTTTGGTACTGAAGATGTTTCTTTTCTGAAGGAACTACATAAGAAATGAGGCGAATCCACTAACTTGTACATCTTGTTAGGTTACACAAACTAGGAAAATTTGAACTTGCTGCACTCAACCTTCTTCGTAGAAATTAAACTGATTCCTAGAAGCGAATTAACTTATTTCACACAGTAAAGTGTTCGGTACTGAAGATGGTTCTTTTGTAAAGAAACTACTTTAGAAATGAGGCCAATCTACTACGTTGTGCATCTTTTTAGATTATATTAACAAGGAAAGTTTGAACTTGCTGCACTCAACCGTCTTTGTAGGAAAGCAACTGATTTCTAGAACTAAATTAGCTTTTTTCACACAGTAAAATGTTCAGCAATGAAGATGTTTGTTTTCTCAACAGACTACTTTACCAATGAGGCAAATCTACTAACTTGGACATCTTTTTAGATTACATAAACAAGGAAAGTTTTAACTTGCTAAACTCAACCATCTTTGTAGAAAGTAAACTAATTCCTACAACCTAATTAGCTCATTTCACACAGTACAATGATTGGCAATGAAGGTTTGTTTTCTAAAGAAACTACATTAGAAATGAGGCGAATCTACTAACTTGGACATCTTTTTAGATTACATTAACAAGGAAAGTTTGAAGTTGCTAAACTCAACCATATTCATAGAAAGTAAACTGATTCCTAGAACCGAATAAGCTTATTTAACCCAGTACAATGTTCGGCAATGAAGATTTTAATTTTTTCAACAAACTTCTTTAGAAATGAGGTGAATCTGATAACTTGGCCATCTTTTTAGATTACATTAACAAGGAAAGTTTGAAGTTGCTGCACTCAACCATCTTCGTTGAAAGGAAACTGATTCCTAGAACCGAATTAACTTATTTCACAGAGTACAGTGTTCAGTACTGAAGATGTTTCTTTTCTATAGGAACCACTTAAGAAATGACGCGAATCCACTAACTTATACATCTTGTTAGATTACACAAACTAGGAAAGCTTGAACTTGCTGCACTCAACCTTCTTCGTAGGAAAGCATGTGATTCCTAGAACCGAACTAGCTCATTTCACATCGTACAGTGTTCGGTAATGAAGATGTTTGTTTTCTCAACAAACTACTTTATAAATGAGGCCAATTTACTAAGTTGTGCATCTTTTTAAATTACATTAACAAGGAAAGTTTGAACTTGCTGCACTCAACCTTCTTTGTAGGGAAGCAACTGATTCCTAGAACCGAATGAGCTTATTCCACACAGTACAATGTTTGGCAATGAAGATGTTGGTTTTCTCAACAAACTACTTTACAAATGAGGCGAATCTACTACCTTGGCCTTCTTTTTAGATTACATTAACAAGGAAAGTTTGAACTTGCTGCACTCAACCGTCTTCAAAGAAATTAAACTGATTCCTAGAAGCGAATTAACTTATTTCACACAGTACAGTGTTCGGTACTGAAGATGTTTCTTTTCTAAAGAAACTGTTTTAGAAATGAGGCCAATCTACTAAGTTGTGCATCTTTTTCGATTACATTAACAAGGAATATTTGAACTTGCTGCACTCAACCGTCTTTGTAGGATAGCAACTGAATTCTAGATCCGAATTAGCTTTTTTCACACAGTACAATGTTCTGAAATGAAGATGTTTGTTTTCTCAACAAACTACTTTACAAATGAGGTGAGTCTACTAACTTGGACAGCTTTTAGATTACATTAACAAGGAAAGTTTGAACTTGCTGCATTCAACCATCTTTGTAGAAAAGCACCTGAATTCTAGAACTGAATGAGCTTGAACTTACATCATACAGTGTTGTTCAATGAAGATGTTTCTTTTCTAAAGAAACTACTTTAGAAATGAGGCGAATCCACTAAGTTGTACATCTTGTTAGATTACACAAACTAGGAAAGTTTGAACTTGCTGCACTCAACCTTCTTCATAGAAAGCAAGTGATTCCTAGAACCGAACTAGCTCATTTCACATAGTACAGTGTTGAGTAATGAAGATGTTTGTTTTTTAAACAAACTACTTTAGAAATGAGGCCAATCTACTAAATTGTGCATCTTTTTAGATTACATTAACAAGGAAAGTTTGAACTTGCTGCACTCAACCTTCTTTATAGGAAAGCAACTGATTCCTAGAACCGAATGAGCTTATTTCACACAGTACAATGTTTGGCAATGAAGATGTTTGTTTTCTCAACAAACTACTTTACAAATGTGGCGAATCTACTAACTTGGCCATCTTTTTAGATTACATTAATAAGGAAAGTTTGAACTTGCTGCACTCAACCATCTTCGTAGAAATTAAAATGATTCCTAGAAGCAAATTCACTTATTTCACACAGTACAGTGTTAGGTACTGAAGATGTTTCTTTTCTAAAGAAACTACTTTAGAAATGAGGCGAATCCACTAACTTGTACATCTTGTTAGATTACACAAACTAGGAAAGTTTGAACTAGCTGCACTCAACCTTCTTCATAGGAAAGCCAGTGATTCCTAGAACGGAACTAGCTTATTTCACATAGTACATTGTTCGGTAATGAAGATGTTTGTTTTCTAAACAAACTACTTTAGAAATGAGCCCAATCTACTAAGTTGTGCATCTTTTTAGATTACATTAACAAGGAAAGTTTGAACTTCCTGCACTCAAATTTCTTTGTAGGATAACAACTGATTCCTAGAACTGAATGAGCTTATTTCACACAGTACAATATTCGGCAATGAAGATGTTTGTTTCTCAACCAAGTACTTTACAAATGAGGCGAATCTTCTAACTTGGCCATCTTTTTAGATTACATTAACAAGGAAAGTTTGAACTTGCTGCACTCAACCTTCTTTGTAGAAATTAAACTGATTCCTAGAAGCGAATTAACTTATTTCACACAGTATAGTGTTCGGTAATGAAGATGTTTCTTTTCTAAAGAAACTACTTTAGAAATGAGGCCAATCTACTAAGTTGTGCATCTTTTTAGATTACATTAACAAGGAATGTTTGAACTTGCTGCGCTCAACGGTCTTTGTCGGAAAGCAACTGAATTCTAGAACCGAATGAGCTTTTTCACATAGTACAATGTTCGGAAATGAAGATGTTTGTTTTCTCAATGAACTACTTTACCAAGGAGGCAAATCTACTAACTTGGACAGCTTTTTAGATTACATTAACAAGGAAAGTTTCAACTTGCTAAACTCAACCGTCTTCATAGAAATTAAACTGATTCCTAGAAGAGAATTAACTTATTTCACACAGTACAGTGTTCGGTACAGAAGATGTTTCTTTTCTAAAGAAAATACTTTAGAAATGAGGCCAATCTACTATGTTGTGCATCTTTTTAGATTACATTAACAAGGAACGTTTGAACTTGCTGCACTCAACCTTCTTTATAGGAAAGCAACTGATTCCTAGAACCGAATGAGCTTATTTCACACACTGTAATGTTCGGCAATAAAGATGTTTGTTTCTCAACAAACTACTTTACAAATGAGGCGAATCTACTAACTTGGCCATCTTTTTAGATTACATTAACAAGGAAAGTTTGAACTTGCTGCACTCAACCATCTTCGTAGAAATTAAACTGATTCCTAGAAGCGAATTCACTTATTTCACACAGTACAGTGTTCGGTACTGAAGATGTTTCTTTTCTAAAGAAACTACTTTAGAAATGAGGCCAATCCACTATCTTGTATATCTTGTTAGATTACACAAACTAGGAAATTTTGAACTTGCTGCACTCAAACTTCTTCGTAGGAAAGCAAGTGATTCTTAGAACGGAACTAGCTTATTTCACATAGTACAGTGTTCGCTAATGAAGATGTTTGTTTTCTAAACAAACTACTTTAGAAATGAGGCCAATCTACTAAGTTGTGCATCTTTTTAGATTACATTAACAAGGAAAGTTTGAACTTGCTGCACTCAACCTTCTTTGTAGGAAAGCAACTGATTCCTAGAACCGAATGAGCTTATTTCACACAGTACAATGTTTGGCAATGAAGATGTTTGTTTCTCAACAAAGTACTTTACAAATGAGGCGAATCTTCTAACTTGTGCATCTTTTTAGATTACATTAACAAGGAAAGTTTGAACTTGCTGCACTCAACCTTCTTTGTAGAAATTAAACTGATTCCTAGAAGCCAATTAACTTATTTCACACAGTACAGTGTTCGGTACTGAAGATGTTTCTTTTCTAAAGAAACTACTTTAGAAATGAGGCCAATCTACTAAGTTGTGCATCTTTTTCGATTACATTAACAAGGAAAGTTTGAACTTGCTGCACTCAACCTTCTTTGTAGGAAAGCAACTGATTTCTAGAACTGAATGAGCTTTTTCACACAGTACAATGTTCGGCAATGAAGATGTTTGTTTTCTCAACGAACTACTTTACCAATGAGGCAAATCTACTAACTTGGACATCTTTTTAGATTACATTAACAAGGAAAGTTTAACTTACTAAACTCAACCATCTTTGTAGAAATTAAACTGATTCCTAGAAACCGAAATTAACTTATTTCACACAGTACAGTGTTCAGTAATGAAGATGTTTCTTTTCTAAACAAACTACTTTAGAAATGAGGCCAATCTACTAACTTGTGCATCTTTTTAGATTACATTAACAAGGAAAGTTTGAACTTGCTGCACTCAACCTTCTTTGTAGGAAAGCAACTGATTCCTAGAACCGAATGAGCTTATTTCACACAGTACAATGTTGAGTAATGAAGATGTTTGTTTTCTCAACAAACTACTTTACAAATGAGAGCCAATCTACTAACTTGGCCATCTTTTTAGATTACATTAACAAGGAAAGTTTGAACTTGCTGCACTCAACCATCTTTGTAGAAATTAAACTGATTCTAGAACCAGAATTCACTTATTTCACACAGTACAGTGTTCAGCAATGAAGATGTTTCTTTTCTAAAGAAACTACTTTAGAAATGAGGCCAATCCACTATCTTGTATATCTTTTTAGATTACACAAACAGGAAAGTTTGAACTTGCTGCACTCAAACTTCTTTGTAGGAAAGCAAACTGATTCTTAGAACCAATTAGCTTATTTCACATAGTACAGTGTTAAATAATGAAGATGTTTGTTTTCTAAACAAACTACTTTAGAAATGAGGCCAATCTACTAAGTTGTGCATCTTTTTAGATTACATTAACAAGGAAAGTTTGAACTTGCTGCACTCAACCTTCTTTGTAGGAAAGCAACTGATTCCTAGAACCGAATGAGCTTCTTTCACACAGTACAATGTTCGGCAATGAAGATGTTTGTTTTCTCAACAAACTACTTTACAAATGAGGCGAATCTACTAACTTGGCCATCTTTTTAGATTACATTAACAAGGAAAGTTTGAACTTGCTGCACTCAACCTTCTTCAAAGAGAAATTAAACTGATTCCTAGAAGCGAATTAACTTATTTCACACAGTACAGTGTTCGGTAATGAAGATGTTTCTTTTCTAAAGAAACTACTTTAGAAATGAGGCCAATCTACTAAGTTGTGCATCTTTTTAGATTACATTAACAAGGAAAGTTTGAACTTGCTGCACTCAACCTTCTTTTAGGAAAGCAAGTGATTCCTAGAACCGAATGAGCTTATTTCACACAGTACAATGTTAAAAAGATGTTTCTTTTCTCAACAAACTACTTTACAAATGAGGTGAATTTACTAACTTGTGCATCATTTTAGATTACATTAACAAGGGAAAGTTTGAACTTGCTGCACTCAACCTTCTTTGTAGAAATTAAACTGATTCCTAGAACCGAATTAACTTATTTCACACAGTACAGTGTTCAGTACTGAAGATGTTTCTTTTCTAAACAAACTACTTTAGAAATGAGGCGAATGCACTAACTTGTACATCTTGTTAGATTACATTAACTAGGAAAGTTTGAACTTGCTGCACTCAACCATCTTTGTAGGAAAGCAAGTGATTCCTAAACCGAACCAGCTCATTTCACACAGTACAGTGTTCGGTAATGAAGATGTTTGTTTTCTAAACAAACTACTTTAGAAAATGAGGCCAATCTACTAAATTGTGCATCTTTTCAGATTACATTAACAAGGAAAGTTTGAACTTGCTGCACTCAACCTTCTTTGTAGGAAAGCAACTGATTCCTAGAACAGAATGAGCTTATTTCACACAGTACAATGTTTGGCAATGAAGATGTTTGTTTTCTCAACAAACTACTTTACAAATGAGGCGAATCTACTAACTTGGCCATCTTTTTAGATTACATTAACAAGGAAAGTTTGAACTTGCTGCACTCAACCTTCTTTGTAGAAATTAAAAATGATTCCTAGAAGCAAATTAACTTATTTCACACAGTACAATGTTCAGTAATGAAGATGTTTCTTTTCTAAAGAAACTACTTTAGAAATGAGGCGTAATCTACTAACTTGTACATCTTGTTAGATTACACAAACTAGGAAAGTTTGAACTTGCTGCACTCAACCATCTTTGTAGAAATTAAACTGATTCCTAGAACCAAATTACCTTATTTCACACAGTACAGTGTTCGGTACTGAAGATGTTTCTTTTCTAAAGAAACTACTTTAGAAATGAGCCCAATCTACTAAGTTGTGCATCTTGTTAGATTACATTAACAAGGAAAGTTTGAACTTGCTGCACTCAACCTTCTTTGTAGGAAAGCAAGTGATTCCTAGAATGGAATGAGCTTATTTCACATAGTACAATGTTCGGTAATGAAGATGTTTGTTTTTCTCAAACAAACTACTTTAGAAATGAGGCCCAATCTACTAACTTGTGCATCTTTTTAGATTACATTAACAAGGAAAGATTGAACTTGCTGCACTCAACCTTCTTTGTAGGAAATTAAACTGATTCCTAGAACCGAATTAACTTATTTCACACAGTACAGTGTTCGGCAATGAAGATGTTTCTTTTCTAAAGAAAATACTTTAGAAATGAGGCCAATCTACTAAGTTGTGCATCTTTTAGATTACATTAACAAGGAAAGTTTGAACTTGCTGCACTCAACCTTCTTTGTAGGAAAGCAACTGATTCCTAGAACTATTTGAACTTGAGCTTCTTTCACACTATTACAATGTTATTTCACAACAGTGCAATTTTCTGAATATGTTTGTTTTCTCAACAAACTACTTTACAAATGAGGCAAATCTACTAACTTGGCCATCTTTTTAGATTACATTAACAAGGAAAGTTTGAACTTGCTGCACTCAACCATCTTCGTAGAAATTAAACTGATTCCTAGAAGAGAATTAACTTATTTCACACAGTACAGTGTTCGGTACTGAAGATGTTTCTTTTCTAAAGAAACTACTTTAGAAATGAGGCCAATCTACTAACTTGTACATCTTGTTAGATTACATTAACTAGGAAAGTTTGAACTTGCTGCACTCAACCTTCTTTATAGGAAAGCAACTGATTCCTAGAACCGAATGAGCTTATTTCACACAGTACAATGTTCGGTAATGAAGATGTTTGTTTTCTCACAAACTACTTTACAAATGAGGCCAATCTACTAACTTGGCCATCTTTTTAGATTACATTAACAAGGAAAGTTTGAACTTGCTGCACTCAACCTTCTTTGTAGGAAATTAAACTGATTCCTAGAACCGAATGAGTTTATTTCACACAGTACAATGTTCAGCAATGAAGATGTTTGTTTCTCCACAAACTACTTTACAAATGAGTCCAATCTTCTAACTTGTACATCTTTTTAGATTACATTAACAAGGAAAGTTTGAACTTGCTGCACTCAACCTTCTTCGTAGAAAAGCAAACTGATTCCTAGAACGAATTCATTTATTTCACACAGTACAGTGTTCGGTAATGAAGATGTTTCTTTTCTAAACAAACTACTTTAGAAATGAGGCCAATCTACTAAGTTGTGCATCTTTTTTAGATTACATTAACAAGGAAAGTTTGAACTTGCTGCACTCAACCTTCTTTGTAGGAAAGCAAGTGATTGCTAGAACCGAATGAGCTTATTTCACACAGTACAATGTTTGGCAATGAAGATGTTAATTTTCTCAACAAACTATTTTACAAATGAGGTGACTCTGCTAACTTGGCCATCTTTTTTATATTACATTAACAAGGAAAGTTTGAACTTGCTGCACTCAACCATCTTCACAGAAAGGAAACTGATTCCTAGAACCAAATTAACTTATTTCACACAGTACAGTGTTCAGTACTGAAGATGTTTGTTTTCTAAAGAAACTACTTTAGAAATGAGGCCAATCCACTAACTTGTGCATCTTGTTAGATTACACAAACGAGGAAAGTTTGAACTTGCTGCACTCAACCTTCTTTGTAGAAAGCAAGTGATTCCTAGAACCGAACTGAGCTTATTTCACATAGTATAGTGTTCGGTAATGAAGATGTTTGTTTTCTAAACAAACTACTTTAGAAATGAGGCCAATCTACTAAGTTGTGCATCTTTTTAGATTACATTAACAAGGAAAGTTTGAACTTGCTGCACTCAACCTTCTTCGTAGAAAAGCAACTGATTCCTAGAACCGAATTAGCTTATTTCACACAGTACAGTGTTCAGTACTGAAGATGTTTCTTTTCTAAAGAAACTACTTTAGAAATGAGGCGAATGCACTAACTTGTACATCTTGTTAGATTACACAAACTAGGAAAGTTTGAACTTGCTGCACTCAACCTTCTTCGTAGGAAAGCAAGTGATTCCTAGAACCGAACCAGCTCATTTCACATAGTATAGTGTTCGGTAATGAAGATGTTTGTTTTCTAAACAAACTACTTTAGAAATGAGGCCAATCTACTAAGTTGTGCATCTTTTCAGATTACTTTTACAAGGAAAGTTTGAACTTGCTGCACTCAACCTTCTTTGTAGGAAAGCAACTGATTCCTAGATCAGAATGAGCTTATTTCACACAGTACAATGTCCAGCAATGAAGATGTTTGTTTTCTCAACAAAGTACTTTACAAATGAGGCGAAACTTCCATCTTGGCCATCTTTTTATATTACAGTAACAAGGAAAGTTTGAACTTGCTGCACTCAAACTTCTTCGTAGAAATTAAACTGATTCCTAGAAGCGAATTAACTTATTTCGCACAGTAAGGTGTTCGGTACTGAAGATGTTTCTTTTCTAAAGAAACTACTTTAGAAACGAGGCGTATGCACTAACTTGTACATCTTGTTAGATTACACAAACTAGGAAAGTTTGAACTTGCTGCACTCAACCATCTTTGTAGAAATTAAACAGATTCCTAGAACCGAATTACCTTATTTCACACAGAACAGTGCTCGGTACTGAAGATGTTTCTTTTCTAAAGATACTTCTTTAGAAATGAGGTGAATGCACTAGCTTTTACATCTTGTTAGATTACACAAACTAGGAAAGTTTGAACTTGCTGCACTCAACTTTCTTCGTAGGAAAGCAAACTGATTCCTAGAACGTAATGAAGATGTTTGTTTTCTAAACTTCATTTCACATAGTACAGTGTTCTTTTAGAACAAGAAGATGTTTGTTTTCTAAACAAACTACTTTAGAAATGAGGCCAATCTACTAAAGTTGTGCATCTTTTTCAGATTACATTAACAAGGAAAGTTTGAACTTGCTGCACTCAACCTTCTTTGTAGGAAAGCAACTGATTCCTAGAACTGAACTCAGCTTATTTCACACAGTACAATGTTCGGCAATGAAGATGTTTGTTTTCTCAACAAACTACTTTACAAATGAGGAGAATCTTCTAACTTGGCCATCTTTTTAGATTACATTAACAAGGAAAGTTTGAACTTGCTGCACTCAACCATCTTCGTAGAAATTAAACTGATTCCTAGAAGCGAATTAACTCATTTCACACAGTACAGTGTTCAATACTGAAGATGTTTCTTTTCTAAAGAAACTACTTTAGAAATGAGGCCAATCTACTAACTTGTGCATCTTTTTAGATTACATTAACAAGGAAAGTTTGAACTTGCTGCACTCAACCTTCTTTGTAGGAAAGCAACTGATTCCTAGAACCGAATGTGTTTATTTCACACAGTACAATGTTCGGGAATGAAGATGTTTGTTTTCTCAACAAACTACTTTACAAATGAGGCGAATCTACTAACTTGGCCATCTTTTTAGATTACATTAACAAGGAAAGTTTGAACTTGCTGCACTCAACCATCTTTGTAGAAAGCAACTGATTCCTAGAACCGAATGAGTTTATTTCACACAGTACAATGTTCAGCAATGAAGATGTTTGTTTTCCTCCAAAAGTACTTTACAAATGAGTCGAATCTTCTAACTTGGCCATCTTTTTAGATTACATTAACAAGGAAAGTTTGAACTTGCTGCACTCAACCTTCTTCGTAGGTTAAACTGATTCCTAGAAGCAAACTAGTTATTTCACACAGTACAGTGTTCGGTACTGAAGATGTTTGTTTTTCTAAAGAAACTACTTTAGAAATGAGGCCAATCTACTAAGTTGTGCATCTTTTTAGATTACATTAACAAGGAAAGTTTGAACTTGCTGCACTCAACCTTCTTTGTAGGAAAGCAAGTGATTCCTAGAACCGAATGAGCTTATTTCACACAGTACAATGTTTGGCAATGAAGATGTTTGTTTCTCAACAAACTATTTTACAAATGAGGTGAATCTACTAACTTGGCCATCTTTTTAGATTACATTAACAAGGAAAATTTGAACTTGCTGCACTCAACCATCTTCACAGAAATTAAACTGATTCCTAGAACCAAATTAACTTATTTCACACAGTACAGTGTTCAGAAATGAAGATGTTTGTTTTCTAAACAAACTACTTTAGAAACAAGGTGAATCTACTAACTTGTACATCTTTTTAGATTACATTAACAAGGAAAGTTTGAACTTGCTGCACTCAACCTTCTTTGTAGGAAAGCAACTGATTCCTAGAACTGAATGAGCTTATTTCACACAGTAAATGTTTTGGTATGAAGATGTTTGTTTTCTAAACAAACTACTTTAGAAATGAGGCCAATCTACTAACTTGGACATCTTTTAAATTACATTAACAAGGAAAGTTTGAACTTGCTGCACTCAACCCTCTTTGTAGAAATTAAACTGATTCCTAGAACCGAATTAAGTTATTTCACACAGTACAATGTTCAGTACTGAAGATGTTTGTTTTCTAAAGAAACTACTTTAGAAATGAGGCGAATCAACTAACTTGTACATCTTGTTAGATTACACAAACTAGGAAATTGAACTTGCTGCACTCAACCATCTTCGTAGAAAGCAAAATGATTCCTAGAACCGAACTAGCTTATTTCACATAGTATAGTGTTGGGTAATGAAGATGTTTGTTTTGTAAACAAACTACTTTAGAAATGAGGCCAATACACTAACTTGTGCATCTTTTAGATTACACAACAAGGAAAGTTTGAACTTGCTGCACTCAACCTTCTTTGTAGGAAAGCAACTGATTCCTAGAATCCGAATGAGCTTATTTCACACAGTACAATGTTCAGCAATGAAGATGTTTGTTTTCTAAACAAAGTACTTTTTAAATGAGGCCAAACTACTAACTTGGCCATCTTTTTAGATTACAGTAACAAGGAAAGTTTGAACTTGCTGCACTCAACCATCTTTGAGAAATTAAACTGATTCCTAGAAGCGAATTAACTTATTTCACACAGTACAATGTTTGGCTATGAAGATGTTTGTTTTCTAAAGAAACTACTTTAGAAATGAGGCGTATGCTACTAACTTGTACATCTTTTTAGATTACATTAACTAGGAAAGTTTGAACTTGCTGCACTCAACCATCTTCGTAGAAATTAAACAGATTCCTAGAACCGAATTAACTTATTTCACACAGAACAGTGTTTGGTACTGAAGATGTTTCTTTTCTAAAGAAACTACTTTAGAAATGAGGCGAATCCACTAACTTGTACATCTTGTTAGATTACATAAAACTAGGAAAGTTTGAACTTGCTGCACTCAACTTTCTTCGTAGAAAGCAAGTGATTCCTAGAACGGAACTAGTTATTTCACATAGTACATTGTTCGGTAATGAAGATGTTTGTTTTCTAAACAAACTACTTTAGAAATGAGGCCAATCTACTAAGTTGTGCATCTTTTTAGATTACATTCACAGGGAAAGTTTGAACTTGCTGCACTCAACCTTCTTTGTAGGAAAGCAACTGATTCCTAGAACTGACTCAGCTTATTTCACACAGTACAATGTTCGGCAATGAAGATGTTTGTTTTCTCAACAAAGTACTTTACAAATGAGGAGAATCTTCTAACTTGGCCCTCTTTTTAGATTACATTAACAAGGAAAGTTTGAACTTGCTGCACTCAACCTTCTTCGTAGAAATTAAACTGATTCCTAGAAGCAAATTAACTTATTTCACACAGTACAGTGTTCAATTACTGAAGATGTTTCTTTTCGAAAGAAAATACTTTAGAAATGAGGCCAATCTACTAAGATGTGCATCTTTTTAGATTCCATTAACAAGGAAAGTTTGAACTTGCTGCACTCAACCTTCTTTGTAGGAAAGCAACTGATTCCTAGAACCGAATGTGTTTATTTCACACAGTACAATGTTCGGGAATGAAGATGTTTGTTTTCTCAACAAAGTACTTTACAAATCAGGCGAATCTTCTAACTTGGCCATCTTTTTAGATTACATTAACAAGGAAAGTTTGAACTTGCTGCACTCAACCATCTTGGTAGAATGGAAACTGATTCCTAGAACCGAATTAACTTATTTCACACAGTACAGTGTTCACTACTGAAGATGTTTCTTTTATAAGGAAATCACTTTCGAAATGACGCGAATCCACTAACTTGTAAATCTTTTTAGATTACACAAACGAGGAAAGTTTGAACTTGCTACACTCAACCTTCTTCGTAGGTAAGCAAGTGATTCCTAGAAGCAAACTAGTTCATTTCACATAGTATAGTGTTCGGTAATGAAGATGTTTGTTTTCTAAACAAACTACTTTAGACATGAGGCCAATCTACTGAGTTGTGCAACTTTTAGATTACATTAACAAGGAAAGTTTGAACTTGCTGCACTCAACCTTCTTTATAGGAAAGCAACTGATTCCTAGAACCGAATGAGCTTATTTCACATAGTACAATGTTTGGCAATGAAGATGTTTGTTTCTCTCAACAAACTACTTTAAAACCGAGGCGAATCTACTAACTTAGCCAACATTTTAGATTACATTAACAAGGAAAGTTTGAACTTGCTGCACTCAACCATCTTCATAGAAATTAAACTGATTCCTAGAAATGAATTCACTTATTTCACACAGTACAGTGTTCGGTAATGAAGATGTTTGTTTTCTAAACAAACTACTTTAGAAATGAGCCCAATCTACTAAGTTGTACATCTTTTTAGATTACATTAACAAGGAAAGTTTAAACTTGCTGCACTCAACCTTCTTTGTAGGAAAGCAACTGATTCCTAGAACTGAATGAGCTTATTTCACACAGTAAATGTTTGGGTATGAAGGTTTGTTTTCTAAAGAAACTAATTTAGAAATGAGGCGAATCTACGAACTTGGACATCTTTTAAATTACATTAACAAGGAAAGTTTGAACTTGCTAAACTCAACCTTCTTTTGTAGAAAGGGAAACTGATTCCTAGAACCGAATGAAACTTATTTCACACAGTACAATGTTCAGTACTGAGGATGTTTGTTTTCCAAAGAAACTAATTTAGAAATTACACGAATCAACTAACTTGTAGATCTTGTTAGATTACACAAACTAGGAAAGTTTGAACTTGCTGCACTCAACCATCTTCGTAGAAAGGAAAATGATTCCTAGAACCGAATTTACTTATTTCACATAGTACAGGGTTCGGTACTGAAGATGTTTCTTTTCTAAAGAAACTGCTTTAGAAATGAGGCGAATACACTAACTAGTATATCTTGTTAGATTACACAAACTAGGAAAGTTTGAACTTGCTGCACTCAACCTTCTTCGTAGGAAAGCAAGTGATTCCTAGAATGGAACTAGCTCATTTCACATAGTACAGTGTTCGGTAATGAAGATGTTCCTTTTCTAAACAAACTACTTTTGAAATGAGGCCAATCTAATAAGTTGTGCAACTTTTCAGATTACATTAACATGGAAAGTTTGTACTTGCTGCACTCAACCATCTTTGTACAAAGTAAACTGATTCCTAGATCCGAATTTGCTCATTTCACACAGTACAATGTTTGGCTATGAAGGTTTGTTTTCTAAAGACACTACTTTAGAAATGAGGCGAATCTACTAACTTAGACTTCTTTTTAGATTACATTAACAAGGAACGTTTGAACTTGCTAAACTCAACCATCTTCGTAGAAATTAAACTGATTCCTAGAAAGCGAATTAACTTATTTCACACAGTACAGTGTTTGGTACTGAAGACGTTTCTTTCCTAAGGTAACTACGTTAGAAATGAGGCGAATCCACTAACTTGTACATCTTGTTAGATTACACAAACTAGGAGAATTTGAACTTGCTGCACTCAACTTTCTTCGTAGAAATTAAACTGATTCCTAGAAGCTAATTAACTTATTTCAAACAGTACAGTGTTCGGTACTGAGGATGTTTCTTTACTACAGAAACTACTTTAGAAATGAGGCCAACATACCAAATTGTGCATCTTTTTACATTACATCAACAAGGAAAGTTTGAACTTGCTGTACTCAACTGTCTTTGTAGGAAAGCAACTGAATTATAGAACTAAATTACCTTTTTTCACACAGTACAATGTTCGGCAATGAAGATGTTTGTTTTCTCAACAAACTACTTTACCAATGAGGCAAATCTACTAACTTGGACATCTTTTTAGATTACATTAACAAGGAAAGTTTGAACTTGCTAAACTCAACCATCTTCGTAGAAAGGAAAGTGATTCCTAGAAGCAAATTAACTTATTTCACACAGTACAGTGTTCAGTACTAAAGATGTTTGTTTTCTAAAGAAACTAATATAGAAATGACGTGAATCCACTAACTTGTACATCTTGTTAGATTAGACAAACTGGGAAAGTTTGAACTTGCTGCACTCAACCTTCTTTGTAGGAAAGCAAGTGATTCCTAGAACCGAATGAGCTTATTTCACACAGTACAATGTTCGGCAATGAAGATGTTTCTTTTCTCAACAAAGTACTTTACAAATGAGGCGAATCTTCTAACTTGGCCATCTTTTTAGATTACATTAACAAGGAAAGTTTAAACTAGCTGCACTCAACATTCTTCGTAGAAATTAAACTGAATCCTAGAAGCGAATTAACTTATTTCACACAGTTCAGTGTTCGGTACTGAAGATGTTTCTTTTCTAAAGAAACTACTTTAGAAATGAGGCGAATGGACTAACTTGTACATCTTGTAACATTAAACAAACTAGGAAAGTTTCAACTTGCTGCACTCAACCTTCTTCGTAGAAATTAAACTGATTCCTAGAAGCGAATTAACTTATTTCAAACAGTACAGTGTTCGGTACTGAAGATGTTTCTTTTCTAAAGAAACTACTTTAGAAATGAGGCCAATCTACTAAGTTGTGCATCTTTTTAGATTGCATTAACAAGGAAAGTTTGAACTTGCTGCACTCAACCTTCTTTGTAGGAAAGCAAGTGATTCCTAGAACCGAATGAGCTTATTTCACACAGGACAATGTTCGGCAATAAAGGTGTTAATTTTCTCAACAAACTACCTTACAAATGAGGTGAGTCTATTAACTTGGCGATCTTTTTAGATTACATTAACAAGGAAAGTTTGATCTTGCTGCACTCAACCATCTTCGTAGAAAGGAAACTGATTCCTAGAACCGAATTAACTTATTTCACACAGTACAGTGCTCAGTACTGAAGACGTTTGTTTTCTAAAGAAACCACTTTAGAAACGACGTGAAACCACAACCTTGGACATCTTGTTAGATTACACAAACTAGGAAAGTTTGAACTTGCTGCACTCAACCTTCTTCGTAGGAAAGCAAGTGATTCCTAGAACCGAACTAGCTCATTTCACATAGTATAGTGTTCGGTAATAAAGATGTTCGTTTTGTAAACAAACTACTTTACAAATGAGGCCAATCTACTAAGTTGTGCAACTTTTCAGATTACATTAAAAGGAAAGTTTGAACTTGCTGCACTCAACCTTCTTTGTAGGAAAGCAACTGATTCCTAGAACCGAATGAGCTTATTTCACACAGTACAATGTTCGGCAATGAAGATGTTTGTTTTCTGAACAAAGTACTTTACAAATGAGGCCAATCTTCTAACTTGGCCATCTTTTTAGATTACATTAACAAGGAAAGTTTAAACTAGCTGCACTCAACCTTCTTCGTAGAAATTAAACTGAATCCTAGAAGCAAATTAACTTATTTCACACAGTACAGTGTTCGGTACTGAAGATGTTTCTTTTCCAAAGAATCTACTTTAGAAATGAGGCCAATCTACTAAGTTGTGAATCTTTTGAGATTACATTAACAAGGAAAGTTTGAACTTGCTGCACGCAACCTTCTTTGTAGGAAAGCAAGTGATTCCTAGAACCAAATGAGCTTATTTCACACAGTACAATGTTCGGCAATGAAGATGTTTGTTTTCTCAACAAAGTACTTTACAAATGAGGCGAATGTCCTAACTTGGCCATCTTTTTAGATTGCATTAACAAGTAAAGTTTGAACTTGCTGCACTCAACCTTATTCGTAAGAAAGCAAGTGATTCCTAGAACGGAACTAGCTTATTTCACATAGTATAGTGTTCGGTAATGAAGATTTTTTTCTCTAAACAAATTACTTTAGAAATGAGGCCAATCTACTAAGTTGTGCATCTTTTCAGATTACATTAACAAGGAAAGTTTGAACTTGCTGCACTCAACCTTCTTTATAGGAAAGCAACTGATTCTTAGAACCGAATGAGCTTATTTCACACAGTACAATGTTTGGCAATGAAGATGTTTGTTTTCTCAACAAAGTACTTTACAAATGAGGCGAACCTCCTATCTTGGCTATCTTTTTAGATTACATTAACAAGGAAAGTTTCAACTTGCTCCACTCAACCATGTTCGTAGAAATTAAACTGATTCCTAGAAGAAAATTAACATTTCACACAGTACAGTGTTCGGTACTGAAGATGTTTCTTTTCTAAAGAAACTGCTTTAGAAATGAGGCCAATCTACTACGTTGTGCTTCTTTTTACATTACATTTACAAGGAAAGTTTGAACTATCGGCACTCAACCATCTTTGTAGGAAAGCAAATGAATTCTTGAACTAAATTAGGTTTTTTCACACAGTACAATGTTCGGCAATGAATATGTTTGTTTTCTCAATAAACTACTTTACAAATGATTCAAATCTACTAACTTGGACATCTTTTTAGATTACATTAACAGGGAAAGTTTGATCTTGCTAAACTCAACCATCTTCGTAGAAAGGAAACTGATTCCTAGAACCGAATAAACTTATTCACACAGTACAGTGTTCAGTACTGAAGATGTTTCTTTTCTGAAGAAACTACTTTAGAAATGAGGCCAATCTACTAAGTTGTGCATCTTTTTAGATTACATTAGCAAGGAATTTTGAACTTGCTGCACTCAACAGTCTTTGTAGGATAGCTACTGAATTCTAGAACTGAATGAGCTTTTTTCACACAGTACAATGTTCGGCAATGAAGATGTTTGCTTTCTCAACGAACTGCTTTACCAATGAGGCAAATCTACCAAGTTGGACATCTTTTTAGAATATATTAACAAGGAAAGTTTGAACTTGCTAAACTCAACCATCTTCTTAGAAATTAAACTGATTCCTAGAAAGCGAATTAACTTATTTCACACATTACACTGTTTGGTACTGAAGATGTTTCTTTTCTAAAGGAACTACGTTAGAAATGAGGGGAATCCACTAACTTATACATCTTGTTAGATTACACAAACTAGGAAAATATGAACTTGCTGCACTCAACCTTCTTCGTAGAAATTAAACTAATTCCTAGAAGCGAATTAACTTATTTCACACAGTACAGTGTTTGGTACTGAAGATGTTTCTTTTCTAAAGGAACTACGTTAGAAATGAGGGGAATCCACTAACTTATACATCTTGTTACATTACACAAATTAGGAAAATATGAACTTGCTGCACTCAACCTTCTTCGTAGAAATTAAACTGATTCCTAGAAGCGAATTAACTTATTTCCCACAGTACAGTGTTCGGTACTGAAGATGTTTCTTTTCTAAAGAAATTACTTTAGAAATGAGGCCAATCTACTATGTTGTGCATCTTTTTAGATTACATTAACAAGGAAAGTTTGAGCTTGCTGCACTCAAACTTCTTTGTAGGAAAGCAACTGAATTCTAGAACTAAATTAGCTTTTTTCACACATTACAATGTTCGGAAATGAAGATGTTTGTTTTCGCAACAAACTACTTTACCAATGAGGCAAATCTACTAACTTGGACACATTTTAGAGCACATTAACAAGGAAAGTTTGAACTTGCTACACTCAACCATCTTCGTAGAAAGTAAACTGATTCCTAGAACCGAATTACCTCATTTCACACAGTACAATGTTTGGCAATGAAGGTTTGTTTTCTAAAGAAACTACTTTAGAAATGAGGTGAATCTACTAACTTCGACATCTTTTTAGATTACATTAACAAGGAAAGTTTGAACTTGCTAAACTCAACCATCTTCGTAGAAAGGAAACTGATTCCTAGAACTGAATGAACTTATTTCACACAGTACAGTTTTCAGTACTGAAGATGTTTGTTTTCTAAAGAAAATAATTTAGAAATTATGCGAATCCACTAACTTGTAGATCTTCTTAGATTACACAAACTAGGAAAGTTTGAACGTGCTGCACTCAACCTTCTTCGTAGGAATGCAAGTAATTCCTAGAACCGAACTAGTTCATTTCATATTGTACAGTGATCGGTAATGAAGATGTTTGTTTTCTAAACAAACTACTTTAGAAATGAGGCCAATCTACTAACTTGTGCATCTTTTCAGATTACATTAACAAGGAAAGTTTGAACTTGCTAAACTCAACCATCTTCGTAGAAAGTAAACTGATTCCTAGAACCGAATTAGCTCATTTCACACAGTACAATGTTTGGCAATGAAAGTATGTTTTCTAAAGACACTACTTTAGAAATGAGGTGACTCTACTAACTTGGACATCTTTTTAGATTACATTAACAAGGAAAGTTTAAACTTGCTCAATTCAACCATCTTCGTGGAAAGGAAACTAATTCCTACTGAATTATCTTATTTCACGCAGGACAGTGTTCGGTACTGAAGATGTTTGTTTTCTAAAGAAACTACTTTAGAAATGACACGAATCCACTAACTTGTACATCTTGTTAGATTACACAAACTAGGCAAGTTTGAACTTGCTCCACTCAACGTTCTTCGTAGTAAAGCAAGTGATTCCTAGAACCGAACTAGCTCATTTCACATAGTACAGTGTTCGGTAATGAAGATGTTTGTTTTCTAAACAAACTACTTTGGAAATGAGGCCAATCTACTAAGTTGTGCATATTTTTGGATTTCATTAACAAGGAAAGTTTGAACTTCCTGTACTCAACCTTCTTTGTAGGAAAGCAACTGATTCCTGGAACCGAATGAGCTTATTTCACACAGTACAATGTTCGGCAATGGAGATATTTGTTTTCTCAACAAAGTACTTTACAAATGAGGCGAATCTTCTAACTTGGCCATCTTTGTAGATTACATTAACAAGGTACGTTTGATCATGCTGCACTCAACCATCTTCGTAGAAATTAAACTGATTCCTAGAAGCGAATTAACTTATTTCACACAGTACAATGTTCGGTACTGAGGATGTTTCTTTTCTAAAGAAATTACTTTAGAAATGAGGTGAATCCACTAAGATGTGCATCTTTTTAGATTACATTAACAAGGAAAGTTTGAACTGGCTGCACTCAACCTTTTTTGTAGGAAAGCTACTGAATTCTAGAACTAAATTAGCTTTCTTCACACAGTACAATGTTCGGCAGTGAAGATGTTTGTTTTCTCAACAAACTACTTTACCAATGAGGCAAATCTACTCACTTGGACATCTTTTTAGAGCACATTAACAAGGAAAGTTTGAACTTGCTAAACTCAACCATCTTTGTAGAAAGTAAACTGATTCCTAGAACCGAATTATCTCATTTCACACAGTACAATGTTTGGCAATGAAGGTTTGTTTTCTAAAGACCCTATTTTAGAAATGAGGCAAATCTACTAACTTGGACATCGTTTTAGATTATATTAACAAGGAAAGTTTGAACTTGCTAAACTCAACCATCTTCGTGGAAAGGAAACTAATTCCTACCGAATCATCTTATTTCATGCTGTACAGTGTTCGGTACTGATGATGTTTGTTTTCTAAAGAAACTACTTTAGAAATGACGCGAATCCACTAACTTGCAATGAAGGTTTGTTTTCTAAAGACCCCACTTTAGAAATTAGGTGAATCTCCTAACTTGGCCATCTTTTTAGATTACATTAACACGGAAAGTTTGAACTTGCTGCACTCAACCATCTTCGTAGAAATTAAACTGATTCCTAGAAACGAATTAACATTTCACACAGTACTGTGTTCGGTACTGATGATGTTTCTTTTCTAAATAAACTATTTCAGAAATGAGGCCAATCTACTAAGTTTTGCATCTTTTTAGATTACATTAACAAGGAAAGCTTGAACTTGCTGCACTCAACCCTCTTTGTAGGAAAGCAAGTGATTCCTAGAATCGAATGAGCTTCTTTCACACAGTACAATGTTCGGCAATGAAGATGTTAATTTTCTCAAGAAACTACTTTACAAATTAGGTGAATCTGCGAACTTGGCCATCTTTTTAGATTATGTTAACAAGGAAAGTTTGAACTTGCTGCACCCAACCATCTTCGTAGACAGGAAACTGATTCCTAGAACAAAATTAACTTATTTCACACAGTACAGTGTTCAGTACTGAAGATGTTTGTTTTCTAAAGGAAGCACTTTATAAATGACGTGAATCCACTGACTTGTACATCTTGTTAGATTACACAAACTGGGCAAGTTTGAACTTGCTGCACTCAACCTTCTTCGTAGGAAAGCAAGTGATTCCTAGAACCGAACTAGCTCATTTCACATAGTACAGTGTTCGGTAATGAAGATGTTTGTTTTCTAAACAAACTACTTTAGAGATGAGGCCAATTTACTAAGTTGTGCATCTTTTTTCAGATTACATGAACAAGGAAAGTTTGAACTTACTGCACACAACCTTCTTTGTAGGAAAGCAACTGATTCCTAGAACCGAATGAGCTTATTCCACACAGTACAATGTTCGGCAATGAAGATGTCTGTTTTCTCAACAAAGTACTTTACAAATGAGGCGAATCTCCTAACTTGGAATCTTTTTAGATTATATTAACAAGGAAAGATTGAACTTGCTGCACTCAACCATCTTCGTAGAAATTAAAATGATTCCTAGAAGCGAATTAACTTATTTCACACAGTACAGTGTTCGGTACTGAAGATGTTTCTTTTCTAAAGAAACTACTTTAGAAATGAGGCGAATCCACGAACTTGTACATCTTGTTAGACTACACAAACTAGAAAAGTTTGAACTTGCTGCACTCAACCTTCTTTGTAGAAATTAAACTGATTCCTAGAAGCGAATTAACTTATTTCACACAGTACATTGTTCGGTAGTGAAGGTGTTTCTTTTCTAAAGAAACTACTTTAGAAATGAGGCCAATCTACTAAGTTGTGCATCTTTTTAGATTACTTTAGCAAAAATTATGAACTTGCTGCACTCAACATTCTTTGTGCGAAAGCAACTGATTCCTAGAACCGAATGAGCTTATTTCACACTGTACAATGTTCGCCAATGAAGATGTTTATTTTCTCAACAAACTACTTTACAAATGAGGCGAATCTCCTAACTTGGCCACCTTTTCAGATTACATTAACAAGGAAAGCTTGAACTTGCTGCACTCAAACCATCTTCGTAGAAATTAAACTGATTCCTAGAAGCGAATTAACATTTCACACAGTACAGTGTTCGGAACTGAAGATGTTTCTTTTCTAAACAAACTACTTTAGAAATGAGGCCAATCTACTAAGTTGTGCATCTTTTTACATTACACAAACTAGGAAAGTTTGAACTTGCTGCACTCAACCTTCTTCGGAGGAAAGCAAGTGATTCCTAGAACCAAACTCGCTCATTTCACATAGTGCAGTGTTCGGTAATGAAGATGTTTATTTTCTAAACAAACTACTTTACAAATGAGGCCAATCTACTAAGTTGTGCATCTTTTAAGATTACATTAACAAGGAAAGTTTGAACTTGCTAAACTCAACCATCTTCGTAGAAAGCAAACTGATTCCTAGAACCGAGTGAGCTTATTTCACACAGTACAATGTTCGGCAATGAAGATATTTGTTTTCTCAACAAAGTACTTTACAAATGAGGTGAATCTCCTAACTTGGCCATTTTTTAGTTAAAATTAACAAGGAAAGTTTGAACTTGCTGCACTGAACCATCTTCGTAGAAATTAAACTGATTTCTAGAAGCGAATTAACTTATTTCACACAGTACAGTGTTCGGAACTGAGGATGTTTCTTTTCTAAAGAAATTACTTTAGAAATGAGGCGAATGCACTAAGTTGTGCATCTATTTAGAATACATTAACAAGGAATGTTTGAACTTGTTGCACTCAACCGTCTTTGTAGGAAAGCAACTGAATTCTAGATCCGATTTAGCTTTTTGCACACAGTGCAATGTTCGGCAATGAAGATGTTTGTTTTCTCAACAAACTACTTTACAAATGAGGTGAATCTGCTAACTTGGCCGTCTTTTTAGATTACATTAACAAGGAAAGTTTGAACTTGCTGTACTCAACCTTTTAGTGTAAAGGAAACTGATTCCTAGAACCGAATTAACTCATTTCACACAGTACAGTGTTCAGTACTGAAGATGTTTGTTTTCTAAAGAAAGCACTTTAGAAATGACGCGAATCCACTAACTCGTACATCTTGTTAGATTACACAAACTAGGAAAGTTTCAACTTGCTGCACGCAACCTTCTTCGTAGGAAAGCAAGTGATTCCTAGAACCGAACTAGCTTATTTCACATAGTACGGTATTCAGTAATGACGATGTTTGTTTTCTAAACAAAACACGTTAGAAATGAGGCCAATCTACTATGTTGTGCATCTTTTAAGATTACATTAACAAGGAAAGTTAGAACTGCTGTGCACAACCTTCTTTGTAGGAAAGCAACTGATTCCTATAACCGAATGAGCCTATTTCACACAGTACAATGTTCGGCAATGAAGATGTTGGTTTTCTCAACAAACCACTTTACAAATGAGGCGAATCTA
The DNA here is from genome assembly GCA_036365145.1 of Orientallactaga sibirica. NCBI lineage: Eukaryota > Metazoa > Chordata > Mammalia > Rodentia > Dipodidae > Orientallactaga > Orientallactaga sibirica. Next base: position 83,163 of record JAEOAD010002378.1, on the reverse strand, counting down.
CTAACTTGGCCACCTTTTTAAATTACATTAACAAGGAAAGTTTGAACTTGCTGCACTCGACCGTCTTCGTAGAAATTAAACTGATTCCTAGAAGCGAATTAACTTATTTCACACAGTACAGTGTTCAGTACTGAAGATGTTTGTTTAATAAAGAAACCACTTTAGAAACAATGCGAATCCACTAACTTGTATATCTTGTTAGATTACACAAACGAGGAAAGTTTGAACTTGCTGCCCTCAACCGTCTTCGTAGGAAAGCAAGTGATTCCTAGAACCGAAGTAGCTCATTTCACATAGTATAGTTTTCGGTAATGAAGATGTTTCTTTTGTAAACAAACTACTTTAGAAATGAGGCCAATCTACTAAGTTGTGCATCTTTTCAGATTACATTAACAAGGAAAGTTTGAACTTGCTGCACTCAACCTTCTTTGTAGGAAAGCTGTAGAGACCTGCGAGGTGCCGCGCCTTAAAGATGGCGCTGGCTTTTGCCTTCCCCCTTCCCGATGGCGAGTGCTCTCCTGGATAAACAAGTCCTTATTTGGCTTGGGCCGTGATCTAGGCTTGCTTCCGCATATGTGGACCTATCTGCATTCACCACGTGGCTTACCAGGGTTGGCTGTTCAAAAGCTTCTTAAGCTTTGGGCGGGCTTGTCCCGGGGGGAGTGAGTCGGGCAGTCAGTGAGTGAGTGAGTGAGTGGGCGAGTGATTCGGGCACTCAGTGAGTTAGTGAGTGAGTGAGGGAGTGAGTCGGGCAGTCAGTGAGTGAGTGAGTGAGTGAGGGAGTGAGTCGGGCAGTGAGTCAGTGAGTGAGTCAGTGAGTGAGGCAGTCAGTGAGTGGATGAGTGAGTGGGTGAGTGAGTGAGTCAGTGAGTCAGTGAGTGAGTCAGTGAGTGAGTGAGTGAGTGAGTCAGTCAGTCAGTCAGAAGAAGATTGTTCAAGGTTCCTGAATAAACTGCTTCAAGAAGAGTTCCTGTGGTCGTTGCCTTATTCTGCTGGTCAGACTGGGCAACGACAAGTGGTGGCCCGTACGGGGAACTCAGAACTTGCAGGGCAGCTAGATGGTAAGTTCCAGATAAGTGGACAAAAAGGGTAAAGGCAAGTTCTCCGGTAGAGAGACAATAAGGTCCCATAGCAAAATGGGCAATACATCTTCCAGTATTAGGGTTAAAAGGTGCCACAATAATGTTTCCTTAGCGGAAACACAGTGAGAAGATTTCTTAAGAATGATAGCTGGCCAATTAATGTATATTTGTTCGTGCGTCTTATTAGTGTATGAAAGTTGGTTAACCTCATGTGGTGTATTTGTGTTGTAGTGTGTCTAGTCATATTACATAGGGCAAACGAGAATGATTCAGAAGCAGTTAAAAAAATTTTAGAGGAGGTGAGAGAAGAGCGCTGAGTAAAACATCTAAAAGAAAAGGTAAGGTTCCTGAATAAACTGTTGAAAGAAGAGTCCAAGAGGGACTCAGAACTCTCTGCAGTCAGGCAGTGCACTGGTAATTTCCCAGGTAAGGTGGGAATCCACGACAAAGAGGGGATTTTGCTCCTCTCGGTAGAAAAAGAGGGAGCAGGAAGGAAACCGCGACAAAAAAAAGGGATTTTGCTCCTCTCGGTAGAAAAAGACGGAGCAGGAAAAGAATTTTTGCAATTTAGCCATGGGCGCTTCTCACCCAATTATTTTGGCTCTGAATGAGCTGCAGTAAAAGTTTTAAAAGAATCTTTTGCAAGTGTAGCCATGGGCACTTCTCACTGCACTCAATTTTTTTTTGGCTCTGAATGAGCTGCTTCGTTCAAAAAACTTAAAGATAAAGGGGAGTACCCTGGAGAGGTTCCTGGAGGAATGTGATGCCATAGCCTCTTGGTATGCGTGCTCTGGAAGTCTTACAATCCCTTCATGGGAAAATTTGGGCGAAGATCTTGATTTTGCAGCAGACCAAGGCACGCTTAAGGGCAGGGTCAGATTGATCTGGAGGTTAGTGAGGAACTGCCTTGAGGAAGAAAGGTCGGAACAGGCAAACAATGAAAAAGAGGCAAAAACAAAGAACAACTTATATCCAACACTTGAGCTAGAAGATTCAGAGTCTACGGATTCTAAAGAAGGGCTGCAGGCTCTCATAAAACAAATGAAAAGATCAAAATTTTAAAAAAAAATGGAAAAAAAGAGAGAGAGGGGGAATCCCGGGAAAAAAGCTGGGTGTGGTGGCTCAGGCCATCCCAGCACATGGGAGGCAGAGCAGGACTGCCACAAGTTCAAAGCCAGCCTGGTCTACATAGTGAGTTCCAGGGCAGCCAGGACTACACTGTGAGACTCTGTCACTTAAAAAAAATTAAAAAAAAAATATATATATATATTTCTTTGCTTTGCCCAATGCCATCCTCCATCCTTTGCAGTGTGAATGTTGTTAAAAGACCTTGGAGTATGGGGACATATGAACATCATTGGAATTGATAAAAACTATGGGGACCTTTAAATTTGCATGAATGCATTACATTTTACATCATATACGGTTATCAGTTTATGGTGGCTAGGGACAGAATGTGGTGGTTTGATTCAGGTGTCCCCATAAACTTCAAGTGTTCTGAATGCTAGGTTCCCAGCTGATGGCAATTTGGGAATTAACACCTCCTGGAGGCAGAGTAATTAACACCTCCTGGAGGCAGAGTATTGTTGGGGGCGGGCTTATGGGTATAATAACCAGTTTCCCCTTGCCAGTGTTTTGACCAATGCTAGCCTCGCAGCCACCGTGGCTTAGTTAACTCAAAATATATAAATTATACTAGGGCTGCAAATTTATCCAGATTTTTGTCTAGTTTTCTATTACAGAATTGGTCGCTTGAATTTGAAGATACCTTAAAAGAACTGAGACTGGCTGTAGTTAATGTGAATTCTACCTGCATGTCATCTTGGCTGATCTCCGCTATGAATCATCTGAAGGAATGGGCGGGTTTGGGTGCTCTTTAGCAGGCCTTCTGTTACCGGTCTCTCTGGTTTGCTTGTGGTGTCTGTGTAAAATCAGGGTCACGCAACAACGGGATGCGGCTATGATCATTCAAACCTTTACTGCCATAGAGGCTGCACAGTCCCCCTAAGTCTGGCTGGCTACAATTAAAAGTTAATCTTCTTCCTGCTCAGGTTGTGAGGCTAAGCACTGCACTCTGGGTTAGCCCTAGAACTCCAGAGAACAGCATGTTTGATTGCATGCGGGTTGATGCCCCAGATCCCGCCTCTGAGGAAAAGGCATCAGGGTTGCAAAAATACGCATCATCGGAGATCAGACCTCTACTCTTACCTGTGGCTTGTTTTAAAACATAAAAGGGGGAACTGTAGAGAGCTGCGAGGTGCCGTGCCTTAAAGATGGGGCTGGCTTCCGCCTTCCGCCTTTTCGATGGCGAGTGCTCTCCTGGATAAACAAGTCCTTATTTGGCTTGGGCCGTGATCTAGGCTTGCTTCCGCATATGTGGACCTATCTGCATTCACCACGTGGCTTACCAGGGTTGGCTGTTCAAAGGATTCTTAAGCTTTGGGCGGGCTTGTCCCGGGGGGAGTGAGTCGGGCAGTCAGTGAGTGAGTGAGTGAGTGGGGGAGTGAGTCGGGCACTAAGTGAGTGAGTGAGTGAGTGAGTGAGGGAGTGAGTCAGGCAGTCAGTGAGTGAGTGAGTGAGTGAGGGAGTGAGTCGGGCAGTCAGTCAGTGAGTGAGTCAGTGAGTGAGGCAGTCAGTGAGTGGGTGAGTGAGTGAGTGAGTGAGTCAGTGAGTGAGTCAGTAAGTGAGTGAGTGAGTCAGTCAGTCAGTCAGTCAGAAGAAGATTGTTCAAGGTTCCTGAATAAACTGCTTCAAGAAGAGTTCCTGTGAGTGTTGTGTCTTCCTTGCTGGTCGAGGCGGACGCGACAGAAAGCAACTGATTCCTAGAACCGAATGAGCTTATTTCACACAGTACAATGTTTGGCAATGAAGATGTTTGTTTTCTCAACAAACTACTTTACAAATGAGGCAAATCTACTTACTTGGCCATCTTTTTATATTACATTAACAAGGAAAGTTTGAACTTGCTGCACTCAACCATCTTCGTAGAAATTAAACTGACTCCTAGAACCGAACTAACTTATTTCACACAGTACAGTGTTCAGTACTGAAGATGTTTGTTTTCTAAAGAAACCACTTTAGAAACGACACGAATCCACTAACTTGTACATCTTCTTAGATTACACAAACGAGGAAAGTTTGAACTTGATGCACTCATCCTTCTTCGTAGGAAAGCAAGTGATTCCTAGAACCGAAATAGCTCATTTCACATAGTATAGTGTTCGGTAATGAAGATGTTTGTTTTGTAAACAAACTACTTTAGAAATGAGGCCAATCTACTAAGTTGTGCATCTTTTTTGATTACATTATCAAGGAAAGTTTGAACTTGCTGCACTCAACCATATTCATAGAAATTAAAATGATTCCTAGAACCGATTTACCTTATTTCACACAGTACAGTGTTCAGTAATGAAGATGTTTCTTTTCTAAAGAAACTACTTTAAAAATGAGGCAAATGCACTAACTTGGACATCTTGTTAGTTAAACAAACTAGGAAAGTTTGAACTTGCGGCACTCAACCTTCTTCGTAGGAAAGCAAGTGATTCCTAGAACCGAACTAGCTCATTTCACATAGTATAGTGTTCGGTAATGAAGATGTTTGTTTTGTAAACAAACTACTTTAGAAATGTGGCCAATCTACTAAGTTGTGCATCTTTTCATATTACATTAACAAGGAACGTTTGAACTTGCTGCACTCAACCTTCTTTATAGGAAAGCAACTGATTCCTAGAACCGAATGAGCTTATTTCACACAGTACAATGTTTGGAAATGAAGATGTTAGTTTTTTCAACAAACTACTTTACAAATGAGGCGAATCTACTAACTTGGCCATCGTTTTAGATTACATTAACAAGGAAAGTTTGAACTTGCTGCACTCAACCATCTTCGTAGAAATTAAACTGATTCCTAGAAGCGAATTCACTTATTTCCCACAGTACAGTGTTCGGTACTGAAGATGTTTCTTTTCTAAAGAAACTACTTTACAAATGAGGTGAATCTTCTAACTTGGCCATCTTTTTAGATTACATTAACAAGGAAAGTTTGAACTTGCTGCACTCAACCTTCTTCGTAGAAATTAAACTGATTCTTAGAAGCGAATTAACTTATTTCACACAGTACAGTGTTCGGTACTGAAGATGTTTCTTTTCTAAAGAAACTACTTTAGAAATGAGGCCAATCTACTAAGTTGTGCATCTTTTTAGATTACATCAACAAGGAAAGTTTGAACTTGCTGCACTCAACCTTCTTTTTAGGAAAGCAACTGATTCCTAGAACCGAATGAGCTTATTTCACACAGTACAATGTTTGGCAATGAAGATGTTTGTTTTCTTAACAAACTACTTTACAAATGAGGTGACTCTGCTAACTTGGCCATCTCCTTAGATTACATTAACAAGGAAAATTTGAAGTTGCTGCACTCAATCATCTTCGTAGAAAGGAAACTGATTCCTCGAACCGAATTAACTTATTTCACACAGTACAGTGTTCAGTACTGAAGATGTTTGTTTTATAAGGAAACCACTTTAGAAACGACTCGAATCCACTAACTTGTAAATCTTGTTAGATTACAGAAAGGAGGAAAGTTTGAACTTGCTGCACTCAACCTTCTTTGTAGGAAAGCAACTGATTCCTAGAACCGAATGAGCTTATTTCACACAGTACAATGTCCGGCAATAAAGATGTTAATTTTCTCAACAAACTACTTTACAAATGAGGCGAATCTACTAACTTGGCCATCTTTTTAGATTACATTAACAAGGAAAGTTTGAACTTGCTGCACTCAAACTTCTTCGTAGAAATTAAACTGATTCCTAGAATCGAATTCACTTATTTCACACAGTACAGTGTTCGGTACTGAAGATGTTTCTTTTCTAAAGAAACTATTTTAGAAATGAGGCCAATCTACAGAGTTGTGCATCTTTTTAGATTACATTAACAAGGAAAGTTTGAACTTGCTGCACTCAACCTTCTTTGCACGTAAGCAAGTGATTCCTAGACCCGAATGAGCTTATTTCACACAGTACAATATTCGGCTATAAAGATGTTAATTTTCTCAACAAACTATTTTACAAATGAGGTGACTCTGCCAACTTGGTCATCTTTTTAGATTACATTAACAAGGAATGTTTGAACTTGCTGCACACAACCATCTTCGTAGAAAGGAAACTGATTCCTAGAACCGAATTAACTTATTTCACACAGTACAGTGTTCAGTACTGAACAAGTTCGTTTTTTAAAGAAACCACTTTCAAAACTACGGGAATCCACTAACTTGTACATCTTGTTAGATTACACAAACTAGGAAAGTTTGAACTTGCTGCACTCATCCTTCTTCGTAGGAAAGCAAGTGATTCCTAGAACCGAACTAGCTCATTTCACATAGTATAGTGTTCGGTAAAGAAGATGTTTGTTTTGTAAACAAACTACTTTAGAAATGAGGCAATTCCACTAAGTTGTGCATCTTTTCAGATTACATTAACAAGGAAAGTTTGAACTTGCTGCACTCAACCTTCTTTGTAGGAAAGCAACTGATTCCTAGAACCGAATGAGCTTATTTCACACAGTACAATGTTTGGCAATGAAGATGTTTGTTTTCTCAACAAACTACTTTACAAATGAGGCGAATCTACTAACTTGGCCATCTTTTTAGATTACATTAACAAGGAAAGTTTGAACTTGCTGCACTCAACCATCTTCGTAGAAATTAAACTGATTCCTAGAAGCGAATTAACTTATTTCACACAGTACAGTGTTCGGTAGTGAAGATGCTACTTTTCTAAAGAAACTACTTTAGAAATGAGGCCCATCTAATAAGTTGTGCATCTTTTTAGATTACATTAACAATGAAAGTTTGAACTTGCTGCACTCAACCTTCTTTGTAGGAAAGCAAGTGATTCCTAGAACCGAATGAGCTTATTTCACACAATACAATGTTCGGCAATAAAGATGTTAATTTTCTCAACAAACTACTTTACAAATGACGTGACTCTGCTAACTTGCCCATCTTTTTAGATTACATTAACAAGGAAAGTTTGAACTTGCTGCACTCAACAATCTTAATAGAATGGAAACTGATTACCATCTTCGTAGAAAGGAAACTGATTCCTAGAACCGAATTAACTTATTTCACACACTACACTGTTCAGTACTGAAGATGTTTGTTTTCTAAAGAAACCACTTTAGAAACGACGTCAATCCACTAACGTGTAAATCTTGTTAGATTACAGAAACGAGGAAAGTTTGAACTTGCTGCACTCAACCTTCCTCGTAGGAAAGCAAGTGATTCCTAGAACCGAACTAGCTCATTTCACATAGTATAGTGTTCGGTAATGAAGATGTTTGTTTTGTAAACAAACTACTTTAGAAATGAGGCCAATCTTCTAAGTTGTGCATCTTTTTAGATTACATTAACAAGGAAAGTTTAAACTTGCTGCACTCAACCATCTTCGTTGAAATTAAACTGATTCCTAGAACTGAATTACCTTATTTCACACAGTACAGTGTTTGGTACTGAAGATGTTTCTTTTCTAAAGAAACTCTTTGGAAAGGGGCAAATGCACTAACTTGTACATCTTGTTAAATTACACAAACTAGGAAAGTTTGAACTTGCTGCACTGAACCTTCTTCCTAGAAATTAAACTGATCCTTAGAAGCGAATTCACTTATTTCACAAAGTACAGTGTTTGGTACTGACGATGTTTCTTTTCTAATGAAACTACTTTAGAAATGAGGCCAATCTACTATGTTGTGCATCTTTTTAGATTTTATTAACAAGGAAAGTTTGAACTGGCTGAACTCAACCTTCTTTGTAGGAAAGCAACTGAATTCTAGAACCGAATTAGCTTTTTACACACAGTACAATGTTCGGCAAGGAAGAAGTTTGTTTTCTCAACAAACTAGTTTACCAATGAGGCAAATCTACTAACTTGGACATCTTTTTAGAGCACATTAACAAGGAAAGTTTGAACTTGCTAAAAGCAACCATCTTCGTAGAAAGTAAACTGATACCTAGAACCGAATTAGCTCATTTCACACAGTACAAAGTTTGGCAATTTAGGTTTGTATTGTAAAGAAACTACTGTAGAAATGAGGCGAATCTACTAACTTGGACATCTTTTTAGATTACATTAAGAAGGAAAGTTTGAACTTGCTGCACTCAACCATCTTCGTAGAAATCAAACTGCTTCCTAGAAGCGAATTCACTTATTTCACCCAGTACAGTGTTCGGTACTGAAGATGTTTCTTTTCTGAAGAAACTACTTTAGAAATGAGGCGAATCCACTAACTTGTACATCTTGTTAGACTACACAAACTAGGAAAGTTTGAACTTGCTGCACTCAACCTTCTTCGTAGGAAAGCAAGTGATTCCTAGAACGGAACTAGCTTATTTCACATAGTACAGTGTTCAGTACTGAAGATGTTTCTTTTCTAAACCAACTACTTTAGAAATGAGGCGAATGCACTAACTTGTACATCTTGTTAGATTACACAAACTAGGAAAGTTTGAACTTGCTGCACTCAACCTTTTTCGTAGGAAAGCAAGTAATTCCTAGAACCGAACTAGCTCATTTGAAATAGTATAGTGTTCGGTAATGAAGATGTTTGTTTTGTAAACAAACTACTTTAGAAATGAGGACAAACTACTAAGTTGTGCATCTTTTCAGATTACATGAACAAGGAAAGTTTGAACTTGCTGCACTCAACCTTCTTTATAGGAAAGCAACTGATTCCTAATACTGAATGAGCTTATTTCACACAGTACAATGTATGGCAATGAAGATGATTGTTTTCTCAACAAACTACTTTACAAATGAGGTGAATCTACTAACTTAGCAATCTTTTTAGATTACATTAACAAGGAAAGTTTGAACTTGCTACACTCAACCATCTTCGTAGAAATTAAACTGATTCCTAGAAGCGAATTCACTTATTTGACACAGTACAGTGTTCGGTACTGAAGATGTTTGTTTTCTAAAGAAACTACTTTAGAAATGAGGCGAATCCACTTACTTGTACATCTTGTTATATTTCACAAACTAGGAAACTTTGAACTTGCTGCACACAACCTTCTTCTTAGGAAAGCAAGTGATTCCTACAACGGAACTAGCTTATTTCACATAGTACAGTGTTCGGTAATGAAGATGTTTGTTTTCTAAACAAACTACTTTAGAAATGAGACCAATCTAGTAAGTTGTGCATCTTTTTAGATTCCATTAACAAGGAAAGTTTGAACTTGCTGCACTCAACCTTCTTTGTAGGAAAGCAACTGATTCCTAGAACCGAATGAGCTTATTTCACACAGTACAATGTTCGCAATGAAGATGTTTGTTTTCTCAACAAACTACTTTACAAATGAGGCAAATCTTCTAACTTGGCCATCTTTTTAGATTACATTAACAAGGAAAGTTTGAACTTGCTGAACTCAACCATCTTCATAGAAATTAAACTGATTCCTAGAACCGAATTACCTTATTTCACACAGTACAGTGTTCGGTACTGAAGATGTTTTTCACTAAAGAAACTACTATAGAAATGAGGCGAATCCACTAACTTCTACATCTTGTTAGATTACACGAACTAGGAAAGTTTGAACTTCCTGCACTCAACCATCTTCGTAGAAATTAAACTGATTCCTAGAAGCGAATGAACTCATTTCACACAGTACAGTGTTCGGTACTGAAGATGTTTCTTTTCTAAACAAACTACTTTAGAAATGGGGCCAATCTACTAAGTTGTGCATCTCTTTAGTTTACATTAACAAGGAAAGTTTGAACTTGCTGCACTCAACCTTCTTTGTAGGAAAGCAACTGATTCCAGGAACCGAATGAGCTTATTTCACACAGTACAATGTTCGGCAATAAAGATGTTAATTTTCTCAACAAACTACTTTACAAATGAGGTGACTCTGCTAACTTGGCCATCTTCTTAGATTACATTAACAAGGAAAGTTTGAACTTGCTGCACTCAACAATCTTAATAGAATGGAAACTGATTACTAGAACCGAATTAACTTATTTCACACAGTACAGTGTTCACTACTGAAGATGTTTGTTTTAGAAGGAAACCACTTTAGAAATGACGTGAATCCATTAACTTGTAAATCTTGTTAGCTTACACAAACGAGGAAAGTTTGAACTTGCTGCACTCAACCTTCTTCGTTGGAAAGCATGTTATTCCTAGAATCGAACTAGCTCATTTCACATAGTATAGTGTTCGGAAATGAAGATGTTTGTTTTGCAAACAAACTACTTTAGAAATGAGGCCAATCTACTAAGTTGTGCATCTTTTTAGATTACATTAACAAGGAAAGTTTGAACTAGCTGCACTCAACCTTCTTTGGAGGGAAGCAACTGATTCCTAGAACGGAATGAGCTTATTTCACTCAGTACAATGTTTGGCAATGAAGATGTTTATTTTCTCAACAAAGTACTTTACAAATGAGGCGAGTCTTCTAACTTGGCCATCTTTTTAGATTACATTAACAAGGAAAGTTTGAACTTGCTGCACTCAACCTTCTTCGTAGAAATTAAACTGATTCCTAGAAGCGAATTAACTTATTTCACACTGTACAGTGTTCGGTACTGAAGTTGTTTCTTTTCTAAAGAAACTACTTTAGAAATGAGGACAATCTACTACGTTGTGCAACTTTTCAGATTACATTAACTAGGAAAGTTTGAACTTGCTGCACTCAACCTTCTTTGTAGGAAAGCAACTGATTCCTAGAACTGAATGAGCTTATTTCACACAGTACAATGTTCGGCAATAAAGATGTTAATTTTCTCAACAAACTACCTTACAAATGAGGTGAATCTGCTAAGTTGGCAATCTTTTTAGATTACATTAACAAGGAAAGTTTGAACTTTCTGCACTCAACAATCTTCGTAGACAGGAAACTGTTTCCTAGAACCGAATTAACTTAATTCACACAGTCCAGTGCTCAGTACTGAAGATGTTTGTTTTCTAAAGAAACCACTTTAGAAACGACTTGAAACCACTATCTTGTACATCTTGTTAGATTACACGAACTAGGAAAGTTTGAACTTGCTGCACTCAACCTTTTTCGTAGGAAAGCAAGTGATTCCTAGAATCGAACTAGCTCATTTCACATAGTACAGTATTCGGTAATGAAGATGTTTGTTTTCTAAAGAAACTACTTTAGAAATGAGGCCAATCTGCTAAGTTGTGCATCTTTTCAGATTACATTAACAAGGAAAGTTTGAACTTGCTGCACTCAACCTTCTTTGTAGGAAAGCAACTGATTCCTAGAACCGAATGAGCTTATTTCACACAGCACAATGTTCGGCAGTAAAGATGTTAATTTTCTCAACAAACTATTTTACAAATGAGGTGACTCTGCTAACGTGGCCAGCTTTTTAGATTACATTAACAAAGAAAGTTTGAACTTGCTGCACTCAACCATCTTCGTAGAAAGGAAACTGATTCCTAGAAAAGAATTAACTTATTTCACACAGTACAGTGCTCAGTACTGAAGATGTTTGTTTTCTAAAGAAACCACACTAGAAAAGACTCGAATACAGTAACTGGTACATCTTTTTAGATTACACAAACGAGGAAAGTTTGAACTTGCTGCACTCAACCTTCTTCGTACGAAAGCCAGTGATTCCTAGAACCAAACTAGCTCATTTCACATAATATAGTGTTCAGTAATGAAGATGTTTGTTTTGTAAACAAACTACTTTAGAAATGAGGCCAATCTACTACATTGTGCATTTTTTTAGATTACATTAACAAGGAAAGTTTGAACTGGCTGCACTCAACCTTCTTTGTAGGAAAGCAACTGAATTCTAGAACTAAATTAGCTTTTTTCACACAGTACAATGTTCAGCAATGAAGATGTTTGTTTTCTCAACAAACTGCTTTACCAATGAGGCAAATCTACTAACTTGGATATCTTTTTAGAGCACATTAACAAGGAAAGATTGAACTTGCTAAACTCAACCTTCTTTGTAGGAAAGCAAGTGATTCCTATATCCGAATGACCTTATTTCACACAGTACAATGTTCGGCAATAAAGATGTTAATTTTCTCAACAAACTATTTTACAAATGAGGTAACTCTGCTAACTTGGCCATCTTTTTAGATTACATTAACAAGGAAAGTTTGAACTTGCTGCACTCAACCATCTACGTAGAAAGGAAACTGATTCCTAGAACCGAATTAACTTATTTCACACAGTACAGTGTTCAGTACTGAAGATGTTTGTTTTCGAAAGAAACCACTTTGGAAACGACGCGAATCCACTAACTTGTACATCTTGTTAGATTACACAAACGAGGAAAGTTTGAATTTGCTGCACTCATCCTTCTTCGTAGGAAAGCAAGTGATTCCTAGAACCGAACTAGCTCATTTCTCATAGTATAGTCTTCGGTAATGAAGATGTTTGTTTTGTAAACAAACTACTGTAGAAATGGGGCCGATCTGCTAAGTTGTGAAACTTTTTAGATTACATTAACAAGGAAAGTTTGAACTTGCTGCACTCAACCATCTTTGTAGAAATTAAACTGATTCCTAGAACCGATTTACCTTATTTCACACAGTACAGTGTTCAGTACTGAAGATGTTTCTTTTCTAAACAAACTACTTTAGAAATGAGGCTAATGCACTAACTTGTACATCTTGTTAGATTACACAAACTAGGAAAGTTTGAACTTGCTGCACTCAACCTTTTTCGTAGGAAAGCAAGTAATTCCTAGAACCGAACTAGCTCATTTCAAATAGTATAGTGTTCGGTAATGAAGATGTTTGTTTTGTAAACAAACTACTTTAGAAATGAGGCCAATCTATTAAGTTGTGCATCTTTTCAGATTACTTTAACAAGGAAAGTTTGAACTTGCTGCACTCAACCTTCTTTATAGGAAAGCAACTGATTCCTAATACTGAATGAGCTTATTTCACACAGTACAATGTTTGGCAATGAAGATGTTTGTTTTCTCAACAAACAACTTTACAAATGAGGTGAATCTACTAACTTGGCCATCTTTTTAGATTACACTAACAAGGAAAGTTTGAACTTGCTGCACTCAACCATCTTCGTAGAAATTAAACTGATTCCTAGAAGCAAATTCACTTATTTTACACAGTACAGTGTTCGGTACTGAAGATGTTTGTTTTCTAAAGAAACTAATTCAGAAATGAGGTGAATCTACTAACTTGGACATCTTTTTAGATTACAGTAACAAGGAAAGTTTGAACTTGCTAAACTCAACCATCTTCGTAGAAATTAAACTGATTCCTAGAACCGAATTAACTTATTTCACACAGTACAGTGTTCGGTACTGAAGATGTTTGTTTTCTAAAGAAACTAATTTAGAAATGACGCGACTCCACTACCTTGTACATCTTGTTAGATTACAAAAACTAGGAAAGTTTGAACTTGCTGCACTCAACCTTCTTCTTAGGAAAGCAAGTGATTCCTAGAATCGAACTAGCTCATTTCACATAGTACAGTATTCGGTAATGAAGATGTTTGTTTTCTAAACAAACTACTTTAGAAATGAGGCCAATCTACTAAGTTGTGCATCTTTTCAGATTACATTAACAAGGAAAGTTTGAAATTGCTGCGCTCAACCTTCTTTATAGGAAAGCAACTGATTCCTAGAACCGAATGAGCTTATTTCACACAGTACAATGTTTGGCATTGAAGATGTTTGTTTTCTCAACAAACTACTTTACAAATGAGGCGAATCTACTAACTTGGCCATCTTTTTAGATTACATTAAAAAGCAAAGTTTGAACTTGCTGCACTCAACCATCTACGTAGAAAGGAAACGGATTCCTAGAAGCGAATTCACTTATTTCACACAGTACAGTGTTCGGTATTGAAGATGTTTCTTTTCTAAAGAAACTACTTTAGAAATGAGGCGAATCCACTAACATGTACATCTTGTTAGATTACAGAAACGAGGAAAGTTTGAATTTGCTGCACTCATCCTTCTTCGTAGGAAAGCAAGTGATTCCTAGAACCGAACTAGCTCATTTCACATAATATCGTCTTCGGTAATGAAGATGTTTGTTTTGTAAACAAACTACTTTAGAAATGAGGCCAATCTACTAAGTTGTGCATCTTTTTAGATTACATTAACAAGGAAAGTTTGAACTTGCTGCACTCAACCATCTTCGTAGAAATTAAACTGATTCCTAGAACCGATTTACCTTATTTCACACAGTACAGTGTTCTGTACTGAAGATGTTTCTTTTCTAAACAAACTACTTTAGAAATGAGGCGAATGCACTAACTTGTACATCTTGTTAGATTACACAAACTAGGAAAGTTTGAACTTTCTGCACTCAACCTTTTTCGTAGGAAAGAAAGTAAATCCTAGTACCGAACTAGCTCATTTCAAATAGTATAGTGTTCGGTAATGAAGATGTTTGTTTTGTAAACAAACTACTTTAGAAATGAGGACAATCTACTAAGTTGTGCATCTTTTCAGATTACATGAACAAGGACGGTTTGAACTTGCTGCACTCAACCTTCTTTATAGGAAAGCAACTGATTCCTAATACTCAATGACCTTATTTCACACAGTACAATGTTTGGCAATGAAGATGTTTGTTTTCTCAACAAACTACTTTACAAATGAGGTGAATCTACTAACTTAGCAATCTTTTTAGATTACATTAACAAGGAAAGTTTGAACTTGCTGCATTCAACCATCTTCATAGAAATTAAACTGATTCCTAGAAGCGAATTCACTTATTTCACACAGTACAGTGTTCGGTACTGAAGATGTTTGTTTTCTAAAGAAACTACTTTAGAAATGAGGCGAATCCACTAACTTGTACATCTTCTTAGATTTCACAAACTAGGAAAGTTTGAACTTGCTGCACACAACCTTCTTCGTAGGAAAGCAAGTGATTCCTACAACGGAACTAGCTTATTTCACATAGTACAGTGTTCGGTAATGAAGATGTTTGTTTTCTAAACAAACTACTTTAGAAATGAGACCAATCTACTAAGTTGTGCATCTTTTTAGATTACATTAACAAGGAAAGTTTGAACTTGCTGCACTAAACCTTCTTTGTAGGAAAGCAACTGATTCCTAGAACTGAATGAGCTTATTTCACACAGTACAATGTTCGAAAGGAAGATGTTTGTTTTCTCAACAAACTACTTTACAAATGAGGCTAATCTACTAACTTGTCCATCTTTTTGGATTACATTAACAAGGAAAGTTTGAACTTGCTTAACTCAACCATCTTCATAGAAATTAAACTGATTCCTAGAACTGAATTACCTTATTTCACACAGTACAGTGTTCAGTACTGAAGATTTTTCTTTTCTAAAGAAACTGCTATAGAAATCAGGCCCATCTACTAAGTTGTGCATCTTTTTAGATTACATTAAAAAGGAACGTTTGAACTTGCTGCACTCAACCTTCTTTGTAGGAAAGCAACTGATTCCTAGAACGGAATGAGCTTATTTCACTCAGTACAATGTTTGGCAATGAAGATGTTTATTTTCTCAACAAAGTACTTTACAAATGAGGCGATTCTTCTAACTTGGCCATCTTTTTAGATTACATTAAAAGGAAAGTTGGAACTTGCTGCACTCAACCTTCTTCGTAGAAATTAAACTGATTCCTAGAAGCGAATTAACTTATTTCACACTGTACAGTGTTCGGTACTGAAGTTGTTTCTTTTCTAAAGAAACTACTTTAGAAATGAGGACAATCTACTATGTTGTGCAACTTTTTAGATTACATTAACTAGGAAAGCTTGAACTTGCTGCACTCAACCTTCTTTGTAGGAAAGCAACTGATTCCTAGAACTGAATGAGCTTATTTCACACAGTACAATGTTCGGCAATAAAGATGTTAATTTTCTCAACAAACTACCTTACAAATGAGGTGAATCTGCTAACTTGGCCATCTTTTTAGATTACATTAACAAGGAAAGTTTGAACTTTCTGCACTCAACCATCTTCGTAGACAGGAAACTGATTCCGAGAACTGAATTAACTTATTTCACACAGTCCAGTGCTCAGTACTGAAGATGTTTGTTTTCTAAAGAAACCACTTTAGAAACGACTTGAAACCACTATCTTGTACATCTTGTTAGATTACACGAACTAGGAAAGTTTGAACTTGCTGCACTCAACCTTTTTCGTAGGAAAGCAAGTGATTCCTAGAATCGAACTAGCTCATTTCACATAGTACAGTATTCGGTAATGAAGATGTTTGTTTTCTAAAGAAACTACTTTAGAAATGAGGCCAATCTGCTAAGTTGTGCATCTTTTCAGATTACATTAACAAGGAAAGTTTGAACTTGCTGCACTCAACCTTCTTTGTAGGAAAGCAACTGATTCCTAGAACCGAATGAGCTTATTTCACACAGCACAATGTTCGCAGTAAAGATGTTAATTTTTTCTCAACAAACTATTTTACAAATGAGGTGACTCTGCTAACTTGGCCACCTTTTTTAGATTACATTAACAAGGAAAGTTTGAACTTGCTGCACTCAACCATCTTCGTAGAAAGGAAAGTGATTCCTAGAAAAGAATTAACTTATTTCACACAGTACAGTGCTCAGTACTGAAGATGTTTGTTTTCTAAAGAAACCACATTAGAAACGACATTTAATCCAGTAACTGGTACATCTTGTTAGATTACACAAACCAGGAAAGTTTGAACTTGCTGCACTCAACCTTCTTCGTACGAAAGCCAGTGATTCCTAGAACCGAACTAGCTCATTTCACATAATATAGTGTTCGGAAATGAAGATGTTTGTTTTGTAAACAAACTACTTTAGAAATGAGGCCAATCTACTACATTGTGCATTTTTTTAGATTAGATTAACAAGGAAAGTTTGAACTGGCTGCACTCAACCTTCTTTGTAGGAAAGCAACTGAATTCTAGAACTAAATTAGCTTTTTTCACACAGTACAATGTTCAGCAATGAAGATGTTTGTTTTCTCAACAAACTGCTTTACCAATGAGGCAAATCTACTAACTTGGATATCTTTTTAGTCCTCATTAACAAGGAATGTTTGAACTTGCTAAACTCAACCATCTTCATAGAAAGTACACTGATTCCTAGAACCCAATTAGCTCATTTCACACAGTACAAAGTTTGGCAATTTAGGTTTGTTTTCTAAAGAAACTACTTTAGAAATGAGGCGAATCTACTAACTTGGACATCTTTTTAGATTACATTAACAAGGAAAGTTTGAACTTGCTGCACTCAACCTTCTTTGTAGGAAAGGAAACTGATTCCTAGAACCGAATTAACTTATTTCACACAGTACAGTGTTCGGTAATGAAGATGTTTGTTTTCTAAAGAAACTACTTTAGAAATGAGGCGAATCCACTAACTTGTACATCTTGTTAGATTACACAAACTGGGAAAGTTTGAACTGCTGCACTCAACCTTCTTTGTAGGAAAGCAAGTGATTCCTAGAACCGAACTAGCTTATTTCACACAGTACAATGTTCGTTAATGAAGATGTTTGTTTTCTAAAGAAACTACTTTAGAAATGAGGCCAATCTACTAACTTGTGCATCTTTTTAGATTACATTAACAAGGAAAGTTTGAACTTGCTGCACTCAACCTTCTTTTGTAGGAAAGCAAGTGATTCCTAGAACCGAATGAGCTTATTTCACACAGTACAATGTTCGGCAATGAAGATGTTTGTTTTCTCAACAAACTACTTTACAAATGAGGCGAATCTACTAACTTGGCCATCTTTTTAGATTACATTAACAAGGAAAGTTTGAACTTGCTGCACTCAACCATCTTTGTAGAAAAGCAACTGATTCCTAGAACCGAATTAGCTTATTTCACACAGTACAGTGTTCAGCAATGAAGATGTTTGTTTTCTAAAGAAACTACTTTAGAAATGAGGCGAATCTACTAACTTGTACATCTTGTTAGATTACACAAACTAGGAAAGTTTGAACTTGCTGCACTCAACCTTCTTTGTAGGAAAGCAAGTGATTCCTAGAACCGAATTAGCTTATTTCACATAGTACAGTGTTCGGTAATGAAGATGTTTGTTTTCTAAACAAACTACTTTAGAAATGAGGCCAATCTACTAACTTGTGCATCTTGTTAGATTACATTAACAGGAAAGTTTGAACTTGCTGCACTCAACCTTCTTTGTAGAAAGCAAACTGATTCCTAGAACCGAATGAGCTTATTTCACACAGTACAATGTTCAGTGAAGATGTTTGTTTTCTCAAGAAACTACTTTAGAAATGAGGCGAATCTACTAACTTGTACATCTTGTTAGATTACATTAACAAGGAAAGTTTGAACTTGCTGCACTCAACCTTCTTTGTAGGAAAGGAAACTGATTCCTAGAACCGAATTAGCTTATTTCACACAGTACAGTGTTCGGTAATGAAGATGTTTGTTTTGTAAAGAAACTACTTTAGAAATGAGGCCAATCTACTAACTTGTACATCTTGTTAGATTACATTAACAAGGAAAGTTTGAACTTGCTGCACTCAACCTTCTTTGTAGGAAAGCAACTGATTCCTAGAACCGAACTAGCTTATTTCACACAGTACAATGTTCGGCAATGAAGATGTTTGTTTTTTTCTCAACAAACTACTTTAGAAATGAGGCCAATCTACTAACTTGTGCATCTTTTTAGATTACATTAACAAGGAAAGTTTGAACTTGCTGCACTCAACCTTCTTTTTGAGGAAAGCAACTGATTCCTAGAACCGAATTAGCTTATTTCACACAGTACAATGTTCGGTAATGAAGATGTTTGTTTTCTCAAGAAACTACTTTAGAAATGAGGCGAATCTTCTAACTTGTACATCTTGTTAGATTACACAAACTAGGAAAGTTTGAACTTGCTGCACTCAACCATCTTCATAGAAATTAAACTGATTCCTAGAACCGAATTAACTTATTTCACACAGTACAGTGTTCGGTAATGAAGATGTTTGTTTTCTAAAGAAACTACTTTAGAAATGAGGCCAATCTACTAACTTGTGCATCTTTTTAGATTACATTAAACAAGGAAAGTTTGAACTTGCTGCACTCAACCTTCTTTGTAGGAAAGCAACTGATTCCTAGAACCGAATGAGCTTATTTCACACAGTACAATGTTCGGCAATGAAGATGTTTGTTTTCTCAACAAACTACTTTACAAATGAGGTGAATCTACTAACTTGTATCTTTTTAGATTACATTAACAAGGAAAGTTTGAACTTGCTGCACTCAACCTTCTTTGTAGAAAAGAAAGTGATTCCTAGAACCGAATTAACTTATTTCACACAGTACAGTGTTCGTAATGAAGATGTTTGTTTTCTAAAGAAACCACTTTAGAAACGAGGCCAATCCACTAACTTGTACATCTTGTTAGATTACACAAACTAGGAAAGTTTGAACTTGCTGCACTCAACCTTCTTTGTAGGAAAGCAAGTGATTCCTAGAACCGAATTAGCTTATTTCACATAGTACAGTGTTCGGTAATGAAGATGTTTGTTTTCTAAAGAAACTACTTTAGAAATGAGGCCAATCTACTAACTTGTGCATCTTTTTAGATTACATTAACAAGGAAAGTTTGAACTTGCTGCACTCAACCTTCTTTGTAGGAAAGCAACTGATTCCTAGAACCGAATGAGCTTATTTCACACAGTACAATGTTCGCAATGAAGATGTTTGTTTTCTCAAGAAACTACTTTTTAGAAATGAGGCGAATCTACTAACTTGTACATCTTTTTAGATTACATTAACAAGAAAGTTTGAACTTGCTGCACTCAACCTTCTTTGTAGAAAAGCAACTGATTCCTAGAACCGAATTAGCTTATTTCACACAGTACAGTGTTCAGTAATGAAGATGTTTGTTTTCTCAAGAAACTACTTTAGAAATGAGGCGAATCTACTAACTTGTACATCTTTTTAGATTACACAAACAAGGAAAGTTTGAACTTGCTGCACTCAACCTTCTTTGTAGGAAAGCAAGTGATTCCTAGAACCGAATTAGCTTATTTCACACAGTACAATGTTCAGTAATGAAGATGTTTGTTTTCTCAAGAAACTACTTTAGAAATGAGGCCAATCTACTAACTTGTACATCTTTTAGATTACATTAACAAGGAAAGTTTGAACTTGCTGCACTCAACCTTCTTTGTAGGAAAGCAACTGAATTCTAGAACCTCATTAGCTTATTTCACACAGTACAATGTTCGCAAATGAAGATGTTTGTTTTCTCAACAAACTACTTTAGAAATGAGGCTAATCTACTAACTTGTACATCTTTTTAGATTACATTAACAAGGAAAGTTTGAACTTGCTGCACTCAACCTTCTTTGTAGGAAAGCAAGTGATTCCTAGAACCGAATTAGCTTATTTCACACAGTACAATGTTCGCAATGAAGATGTTTGTTTTCTCAAGAAACTACTTTAGAAATGAGGCGAATCTACTAACTTGTACATCTTGTTAGATTACATAAACAAGGAAAGTTTGAACTTGCTGCACTCAACCTTCTTTGTAGGAAAGCAAGTGATTCCTAGAACCGAATTACCTTATTTCACACAGTACAATGTTCGGCAATGAAGATGTTTGTTTTCTCAAGAAACTACTTTAGAAATGAGGCGAATCTACTAACTTGTACATCTTGTTAGATTACACTAACAAGGAAAGTTTGAACTTGCTGCACTCAACCTTCTTTGTAGGAAAGCAAGTGATTCCTAGAACCGAATGAGCTTATTTCACACAGTACAGTGTTCGGCAATGAAGATGTTTGTTTTCTCAAGAAACTACTTTAGAAATGAGGCGAATCTACTAACTTGTACATCTTGTTAGATTACACTAACTAGGAAAGTTTGAACTTGCTGCACTCAACCATCTTTGTAGAAATTAAACTGATTCCTAGAACCGATTGAGCTTATTTCACACAGTACAGTGTTCAATGAAGATGATTGTTTTTTCTAAAGAAACTACTTTAGAAATGAGGCTAATCTACTAACTTGTACATCTTGTTAGATTACACAAACTAGGAAAGTTTGAACTTGCTGCACTCAACCTTCTTTGTAGGAAAGCAAGTGATTCCTAGAACCGAATGAGCTTATTTCACACAGTACAATGTTCGGTAATGAAGATGTTTGTTTTCTCAAGAAACTACTTTAGAAATGAGGCGAATCTACTAACTTGTACATCTTGTTAGATTACACTAACAAGGAAAGTTTGAACTTGCTGCACTCAACCTTCTTTGTAGGAAGCAACTGATTCCTAGAACCGAATGAGCTTATTTCACACAGTACAATGTTTGGCAATGAAGATGTTTGTTTTCTCAAGAAACTACTTTAGAAATGAGGCGAATCTACTAACTTGGCCATCTTTTTAGATTACATTAACAAGGAAAGTTTGAACTTGCTGCACTCAACCTTCTTTGTAGGAAAGCAACTGATTCCTAGAACCGAATTAACTTATTTCACACAGTACAGTGTTCGGTACTGAAGATGTTTGTTTTCTAAAGAAACTACTTTAGAAATGAGGCGAATCTACTAACTTGTACATCTTGTTAGATTACACAAACTAGGAAAGTTTGAACTTGCTGCACTCAACCTTCTTTGTAGGAAAGCAAGTGATTCCTAGAACCGAACTAGCTTATTTCACACAGTACAGTGTTCGGCAATGAAGATGTTTGTTTTCTAAAGAAACTACTTTAGAAATGAGGCGAATCTACTAACTTGTACATCTTGTTAGATTACATTAACTAGGAAAGTTTGAACTTGCTGCACTCAACCTTCTTTGTAGGAAAGCAAGTGATTCCTAGAACCGAATGAGCTTATTTCACACAGTACAATGTTCGGCAATGAAGATGTTTGTTTTCTCAAGAAACTACTTTAGAAATGAGGCGAATCTACTAACTTGTACATCTTTTTAGATTACATTAACAAGGAAAGTTTGAACTTGCTGCACTCAACCTTCTTTGTAGGAAAGCAAACTGATTCCTAGAACCGAATTAGCTTATTTCACACAGTACAATGTTCGGCAATGAAGATGTTTGTTTTCTCAACAAACTACTTTAGAAATGAGGCGAATCTACTAACTTGTACATCTTTTTAGATTACATTAAAAGGAAAGTTTGAACTTGCTGCACTCAACCTTCTTTGTAGGAAAGAAACTGATTCCTAGAACCGAATTAGCTTATTTCACACAGTACAATGTTCGGCAATGAAGATGTTTGTTTTCTCAAGAAACTACTTTAGAAATGAGGCGAATCCACTAACTTGTACATCTTGTTAGATTACACAAACAAGGAAAGTTTGAACTTGCTGCACTCAACCTTCTTTGTAGGAAAGCAAGTGATTCCTAGAACCGAATTAGCTTATTTCACAGTACAATGTTCGGCAATGAAGATGTTTGTTTTCTCAAGAAACTACTTTTAGAAATGAGGCGAATCTACTAACTTGTACATCTTTTTAGATTACATTAACAAGGAAAGTTTGAACTTGCTGCACTCAACCTTCTTTGTAGAAAAGCAAGTGATTCCTAGAACCGAATTAGCTTATTTCACACAGTACAATGTTCGGTAATGAAGATGTTTGTTTTCTCAAGAAACTACTTTAGAAATGAGGCGAATCTACTAACTTGTACATCTTGTTAGATTACACAAACTAGGAAAGTTTGAACTTGCTGCACTCAACCTTTTTGTAGGAAAGCAAGTGATTCCTAGAACCGAATGAGCTTATTTCACACAGTACAATGTTCGGCAATGAAGATGTTTGTTTTCTCAAGAAACTACTTTAGAAATGAGGCGAATCTACTAACCTGTCCATCTTCTTAGATTACATTAACAAGGAAAGTTTGAACTTGCTGCACTCAACCTTCTTTGTAGGAAAGCAAGTGATTCCTAGAACCGAATGAGCTTATTTCACACAGTACAATGTTCGGCAATGAAGATGTTTGTTTTCTCAAGAAACTACTTTAGAAATGAGGCGAATCTACT
This sequence comes from Orientallactaga sibirica, assembly GCA_036365145.1. NCBI lineage: Eukaryota > Metazoa > Chordata > Mammalia > Rodentia > Dipodidae > Orientallactaga > Orientallactaga sibirica. The sequence goes on along the minus strand of JAEOAD010002378.1, from coordinate 60,145 downwards.
AACTTGTACATCTTTTTAGATTACACAAACTAGGAAAGTTTGAACTTGCTGCACTCAACCTTCTTTTTAGGAAAGCAAGTGATTCCTAGAACCGAATGAGCTTATTTCACACAGTACAATGTTCGTCAATGAAGATGTTTGTTTTCTCAAGAAACTACTTTAGAAATGAGGCGAATCTACTAACTTGTACATCTTGTTAGATTACACAAACTAGGAAAGTTTGAACTTGCTGCACTCAACCTTCTTTGTAGGAAAGCAAGTGATTCCTAGAACCGAATTAGCTTATTTCACACAGTACAATGTTCGGTAATGAAGATGTTTGTTTTCTAAAGAAACTACTTTAGAAATGAGGAGAATCTACTAACTTGTGATCTTGTTAGATTACACAAACTAGGAAAGTTTGAACTTGCTGCACTCAACCTTCTTTGTAGGAAAGCAAGTGATTCCTAGAACTGAATGAGCTTATTTCACACAGTACAATGTTCGAAATGAAGATGTTTGTTTTCTCAACAAACTACTTTAGAAATGAGGCTAATCTACTAACTTGTACATCTTGTTAGATTACAATAAATAGGAAAGTTTGAACTTGCTGTACTCAACCTTCTTTGTAGAAAAGCAAGTGATTCCTAGAACCGAATTAGCTTATTTCACACAGTACAGTGTTCGGCAATGAAGATGTTTGTTTTCTCAAGAAACTACTTTAGAAATGAGGCCAATCTACTAACTTGTGCATCTTGTTAGATTACACAAACTAGGAAAGTTTGAACTTGCTGCACTCAACCTTCTTTGTAGGAAAGCAACTGATTCCTAGAACCGAATGAGCTTATTTCACACAGTACAATGTTTGGCAATGAAGATGTTTGTTTTCTCAAGAAACTACTTTAGAAATGAGGCGAATCTACTAACTTGTACATCTTGTTAGATTACACAAACTAGGAAAGTTTGAACTTGCTGCACTCAACCTTCTTTGTAGAAAGCAAACTGATTCCTAGAACCGAATTAGCTTATTTCACACAGTACAATGTTCGGCAATGAAGATGTTTGTTTTCTCAAGAAACTACTTTAGAAATGAGGACAAATCTACTAACTTGTACATCTTTTTAGATTACATTAACTAGGAAAGTTTGAACTTGCTGCACTCAACCTTCTTTGTAGGAAAGCAACTGATTCCTAGAACTGAATGAGCTTATTTCACACAGTACAATGTTCGCAATGAAGATGTTTGTTTTCTCAAGAAACTCTTTTAGAAATGAGGCGAATCTACTAACTTGTACATCTTGTTAGATTACACAAACTAGGAAAGTTTGAACTTGCTGCACTCAACCTTCTTTGTAGGAAAGCAAGTGATTCCTAGAACCGAATAAGCTTATTTCACACAGTACAATGTTCAGCAATGAAGATGTTTGTTTTCTCAAGAAACTACTTTAGAAATGAGGCGAATCTACTAACTTGTACATCTTGTTAGATTACACAAACTAGGAAAGTTTGAACTTGCTGCACTCAACCTTCTTTGTAGGAAAGCAAGTGATTCCTAGAACCGAATGAGCTTATTTCACACAGTACAATGTTCGGCAATGAAGATGTTTGTTTTCTCAAGAAACTACTTTAGAAATGAGGCGAATCTACTAACTTGTACATCTTGTTAGATTACATTAACAAGGAAAGTTTGAACTTGCTGCACTCAACCTTCTTTGTAGGAAAGCAAGTGATTCCTAGAACCGAATGAGCTTATTTCACACAGTACAATGTTCGCAATGAAGATGTTTGTTTTCTCAACAAACTACTTTAGAAATGAGGCTGAATCTACTAACTTGTACATCTTGTTAGATTACACAAACTAGGAAAGTTTGAACTTGCTGCACTCAACCTTCTTTGTAGGAAAGCAACTGATTCCTAGAACCGAATGAGCTTATTTCACACAGTACAATGTTCAGTAATGAAGATGTTTGTTTTCAAAGAAACTACTTAGAAATGAGGCGAATCTACTAACTTGTACATCTTGTTAGATTACACAAACTAGGAAAGTTTGAACTTGCTGCACTCAACCTTCTTTGTAGGAAAGCAAGTGATTCCTAGAACCGAATGAGCTTATTTCACACAGTACAATGTTCGCAATGAAGATGTTTGTTTTCTAAAGAAAACTACTTTAGAAATGAGGCGAATTCTACTAACTTGTACATCTTTTTAGATTACATTAACAAGGAAAGTTTGAACTTGCTGCACTCAACCTTCTTTGTAGGAAAGCAAGTGATTCCTAGAACCGAATTAGCTTTTTTCACACAGTACAATGTTCAGCAATGAAGATGTTTGTTTTCTCAAGAAACTACTTTAGAAATGAGGCGAATCTACTAACTTGTACATCTTGTTAGATTACACAAACTAGGAAAGTTTGAACTTGCTGCACTCAACCATCTTTGTAGAAAGCAACTGATTCCTAGATCCGAATTAGCTTATTTCACACAGTACAAAGTTCGGTAATGAAGATGTTTGTTTTCTTAAGAAGCTACTTTAGAAATGAGGCGAATCTACTAACTTGTACATCTTGTTAGATTACAAAAACTAGGAAAGTTTGAACTTGCTGCACTCAACCTTCTTTGTAGGAAAGCAACTGATTCCTAGAACCGAATTAGTTTATTTCACACAGTACAATGTTCGGCAATGAAGATGTTTGTTTTCTCAAGAAACTACTTTAGAAATGAGGCGAATCTACTAACTTGTACATCTTGTTAGATTACACAAACTAGGAAAGTTTGAACTTGCTGCACTCAACCTTCTTTGTAGGAAAGCAAGTGATTCCTAGAACCGAATGAGCTTATTTCACACAGTACAATGTTCGGCAATGAAGATGTTTGTTTTCTCAAGAAACTACTTTAGAAATGAGGCCAATCTACTAACTTGTACATCTTGTTAGATTACACAAACAAGGAAAGTTTGAACTTGCTGCACTCAACCTTCTTTGTAGGAAAGCAAGTGATTCCTAGAACCGAATGAGCTTATTTCACACAGTACAATGTTCGCAATGAAGATGTTTGTTTTCTCAAGAAACTACTTTAGAAATGAGGCGAATCTACTAACTTGTACATCTTGTTAGATTACACAAACTAGGAAAGTTTGAACTTGCTGCACTCAACCTTCTTTGTAGGAAAGCAAACTGATTCCTAGAACCGAATTAGCTTATTTCACACAGTACAATGTTCAGTAATGAAGATGTTTGTTTTCTCAAGAAACTACTTTAGAAATGAGGCCAATCTACTAACTTGTACATCTTGTTAGATTACACAAACTAGGAAAGTTTGAACTTGCTGCACTCAACCTTCTTTGTAGGAAAGCAAGTGATTCCTAGAACCGAATTAGCTTATTTCACACAGTACAATGTGTTCGCAATGAAGATGTTTGTTTTCTCAAGAAACTACTTTAGAAATGAGGCCAATCTACTAACTTGTACATCTTGTTAGATTACATTAACAAGAAAGTTTGAACTTGCTGCACTCAACCTTCTTTGTAGGAAAGCAAGTGATTCCTAGAACCGAATTAGCTTATTTCACACAGTACAATGTTCGTAATGAAGATGTTTGTTTTCTCAAAAACTACTTTAGAAATGAGGCGAATCTACTAACTTGTACATCTTGTTAGATTACACAAACTAGGAAAGTTTGAACTTGCTGCACTCACCTTTTTTTGTAGGAAAGCAAGTGATTCCTAGAACCGAATTAGCTTATTTCACACAGTACAATGTTCGGTAATGAAGATGTTTGTTTTCTCAAGAAACTACTTTAGAAATGAGGCCAATCTACTAACTTGTACATCTTGTTAGATTACACAAACTAGGAAAGTTTGAACTTGCTGCACTCAACCTTCTTTGTAGGAAAGCAAGTGATTCCTAGAACCGAATTAGCTTATTTCACACAGTACAATGTTCGCAATGAAGATGTTTGTTTTCTCAAGAAACTACTTTAGAAATGAGGCGAATCTACTAACTTGTACATCTTGTTAGATTACACAAACTAGGAAAGTTTGAACTTGCTGCACTCAACCTTCTTTGTAGGAAAGCAAGTGATTCCTAGAACCGAATTAGCTTATTTCACACAGTACAATGTTCGCAATGAAGATGTTTGTTTTCTCAAGAAACTACTTTAGAAATGAGGCGAATCTACTAACTTGTACATCTTGTTAGATTACACAAACTAGGAAAGTTTGAACTTGCTGCACTCAACCTTCTTTGTAGGAAAGCAAGTGATTCCTAGAACCGAATTAGCTTATTTCACACAGTACAATGTTCGGCAATGAAGATGTTTGTTTTCTCAAGAAACTACTTTAGAAATGAGGCCAATCTACTAACTTGTACATCTTGTTAGATTACATTAACTAGGAAAGTTTGAACTTGCTGCACTCAACCTTCTTTTTGTAGGAAAGCAAGTGATTCCTAGAACCGAATTAGCTTATTTCACACAGTACAATGTTCGGCAATGAAGATGTTTGTTTTCTCAAGAAACTACTTTTAAAATGAGGCGAATCTACTAACTTGTACATCTTGTTAGATTACACAAACTAGGAAAGTTTGAACTTGCTGCACTCACCCTCTTTGTAGGAAAGCAAGTGATTCCTAGAACCGAATTAGCTTATTTCACACAGTACAATGTTCAGCAATGAAGATGTTTGTTTTCTCAAGAAACTACTTTAGAAATGAGGCGAATCTACTAACTTGTACATCTTGTTAGATTACACAAACTAGGAAAGTTTGAACTTGCTGCACTCAACCTTCTTTGTAGGAAAGCAAGTGATTCCTAGAACCGAAATTAGCTTATTTCACACAGTACAATGTTTGGTAATGAAGATGTTTGTTTTCTCAAGAAACTACTTTAGAAATGAGGCGAATCTACTAACTTGTACATCTTGTTAGATTACACAAACTAGGGAAAGTTTGAACTTGCTGCACTCAACCTTCTTTTTGTAGGAAAGCAAGTGATTCCTAGAACCGAATTAGCTTATTTCACACAGTACAATGTTCGCAATGAAGATGTTTGTTTTCTCAAGAAACTACTTTAGAAATGAGGCGAATCTACTAACTTGTACATCTTGTTAGATTACACAAACTAGGAAAGTTTGAACTTGCTGCACTCAACCTTCTTTGTAGGAAAGCAAGTGATTCCTAGAACCGAATTAGCTTATTTCACACAGTACAATGTTCGGCAATGAAGATGTTTGTTTTCTCAAGAAACTACTTTAGAAATGAGGCGAATCTACTAACTTGTACATCTTGTTAGATTACACAAACTAGGAAAGTTTGAACTTGCTGCACTCAACCTTCTTTGTAGGAAAGCAAGTGATTCCTAGAACCGAATTAGCTTATTTCACACAGTACAATGTTCGGCAATGAAGATGTTTGTTTTCTCAAGAAACTACTTTAGAAATGAGGCGAATCTACTAACTTGTACATCTTGTTAGATTACACAAACTAGGAAAGTTTGAACTTGCTGCACTCAACCTTCTTTGTAGGAAAGCAAGTGATTCCTAGAACCGAATTAGCTTATTTCACACAGTACAATGTTCGCAATGAAGATGTTTGTTTTCTCAAGAAACTACTTTAGAAATGAGGCGAATCTACTAACTTGTACATCTTGTTAGATTACACAAACTAGGAAAGTTTGAACTTGCTGCACTCAACCTTCTTTGTAGGAAAGCAAGTGATTCCTAGAACCGAATTAGCTTATTTCACACAGTACAATGTTCGGCAATGAAGATGTTTGTTTTCTCAAGAAACTACTTTAGAAATGAGGCGAATCTACTAACTTGTACATCTTGTTAGATTACACAAACTAGGAAAGTTTGAACTTGCTGCACTCAACCTTCTTTGTAGGAAAGCAAGTGATTCCTAGAACCGAATTAGCTTATTTCACACAGTACAATGTTCGGCAATGAAGATGTTTGTTTTCTCAAGAAACTACTTTAGAAATGAGGCGAATCTACTAACTTGTACATCTTGTTAGATTACACAAACTAGGAAAGTTTGAACTTGCTGCACTCAACCTTCTTTGTAGGAAAGCAAGTGATTCCTAGAACCGAATTAGCTTATTTCACACAGTACAATGTTTGGCAATGAAGATGTTTGTTTTCTCAAGAAACTACTTTAAAAATGAGGCGAATCTACTAACTTGTACATCTTGTTAGATTACACAAACTAGGAAAGTTTGAACTTGCTGCACTCAACCTTCTTTGTAGGAAAGCAAGTGATTCCTAGAACCGAATTAGCTTATTTCACACAGTACAATGTTCGGGATGAAGATGTTTGTTTTCTCAAGAAACTACTTTAGAAATGAGGCGAATCTACTAACTTGTACATCTTGTTAGATTACACAAACTAGGAAAGTTTGAACTTGCTGCACTCAACCTTCTTTGTAGGAAAGCAAGTGATTCCTAGAACCGAATTAGCTTATTTCACACAGTACAATGTTCGGCAATGAAGATGTTTGTTTTCTCAAGAAACTACTTTAGAAATGAGGCGAATCTACTAACTTGTACATCTTGTTAGATTACACAAACTAGAAAGTTTGAACTTGCTGCACTCAACCTTCTTTGTAGGAAAGCAAGTGATTCCTAGAACCGAATTAGCTTATTTCACACAGTACAATGTTCGGCAATGAAGATGTTTGTTTTCTCAAGAAACTACTTTAGAAATGAGGCGAATCTACTAACTTGTACATCTTGTTAGATTACACAAACTAGGAAAGTTTGAACTTGCTGCACTGAACCTTCTTTTTTATTAAAGCAAGTGATTCCTAGAACCGAATTAGCTTATTTCACACAGTACAATGTTCGCCAGTGAAGATGTTTGTTTTCTCAAGAAAGTACTTTAGAAATGAGGCGAATCTACTAACTTGTACATCTTGTTAGATTACACAAACTAGGAAAGTTTGAACTTGCTGCACTCAACCTTCTTTGTAGGAAAGCAAGTGATTCCTAGAACCGAATTAGCTTATTTCACACAGTACAATGTTCGGCAATGAAGATGTTTGTTTTCTCAAGAAACTACTTTAGAAATGAGGCGAATCTACTAACTTGTACATCTTGTTAGATTACACAAACTAGGAAAGTTTGAACTTGCTGCACTCAACCTTCTTTGTAGGAAAGCAAGTGATTCCTAGAACCGAATTAGCTTATTTCACACAGTACAATGTTCGCAATGAAGATGTTTGTTTTCTCAAGAAACTACTTTAGAAATGAGGCGAATCTACTAACTTGTACATCTTGTTAGATTACACAAACTAGGAAAGTTTGAACTTGCTGCACTCAACCTTCTTTGTAGGAAAGCAAGTGATTCCTAGAACCGAATTAGCTTATTTCACACAGTACAAATTTCAGAAATGAAGATGTTTGTTTTCTCAAGAAACTACTTTAGAAATGAGGCGAATCTACTAACTTGTACATCTTGTTAGATTACACAAACTAGGAAAGTTTGAACTTGCTGCACTCAACCTTCTTTGTAGGAAAGCAAGTGATTCCTAGAACCGAATTAGCTTATTTCACACAGTACAATGTTCGGCAATGAAGATGTTTGTTTTCTCAAGAAACTACTTTAGAAATGAGGCGAATCTACTAACTTGTACATCTTGTTAGATTACACAAACTAGGAAAGTTTGAACTTGCTGCACTCAACCTTCTTTGTAGGAAAGCAAGTGATTCCTAGAACCGAATTAGCTTATTTCACACAGTACAATGTTCGCAATGAAGATGTTTGTTTTCTCAAGAAACTACGTTAGAAATGAGGCGAATCTACTAACTTGTACATCTTGTTAGATTACACAAACTAGGAAAGTTTGAACTTGCTGCACTCAACCTTCTTTGTAGGAAAGCAAGTGATTCCTAGAACCGAATTAGCTTATTTCACACAGTACAATGTTCGCAATGAAGATGTTTGTTTTCTCAAGAAACTACTTTAGAAATGAGGCGAATCTACTAACTTGTACATCTTGTTAGATTACACAAACTAGGAAAGTTTGAACTTGCTGCACTCAACCTTCTTTGTAGGAAAGCAAGTGATTCCTAGAACCGAATTAGCTTATTTCACACAGTACAATGTTCGGCAATGAAGATGTTTGTTTTCAAGAAACTACTTTAGAAATGAGGCGAATCTACTAACTTGTACATCTTGTTAGATTACACAAACTAGGAAAGTTTGAACTTGCTGCACTCAACCTTCTTTGTAGGAAAGCAAGTGATTCCTAGAACCGAATTAGCTTATTTCACACAGTACAATGTTCGGCAATGAAGATGTTTGTTTTCTCAAGAAACTACTTTAGAAATGAGGCGAATCTACTAACTTGTACATCTTGTTAGATTACACAAACTAGGAAAGTTTGAACTTGCTGCACTCAACCTTCTTTGTAGGAAAGCAAGTGATTCCTAGAACCGAATTAGCTTATTTCACACAGTACAATGTTCGCAATGAAGATGTTTGTTTTCTCAAGAAACTACTTTAGAAATGAGGCGAATCTACTAACTTGTACATCTTGTTAGATTACACAAACTAGGAAAGTTTGAACTTGCTGCACTCAACCTTCTTTGTAGGAAAGCAAGTGATTCCTAGAACCGAATTAGCTTATTTCACACAGTACAATGTTCGGCAATGAAGATGTTTGTTTTCTCAAGAAACTACTTTAGAAATGAGCTGCACTCAACCTCTTTGTAGGAAAGCAAGTGATTCCTAGAACCGAATTAGCTTATTTCACAGTAGTAAATGTTCGCAATGAAGATGTTTGTTTTTTCAAGAAACTACTTTTAGAAATGAGGCGAATCTACTAACTTGTACATCTTGTTAGATTACACAAACTAGGAAAGTTTGAACTTGCTGCACTCAACCTTCTTTGTAGGAAAGCAAGTGATTCCTAGAACCGAATTAGCTTATTTCACACAGTACAATGTTCGCAATGAAGATGTTTGTTTTCTCAAGAAACTACTTTAGAAATGAGGCGAATCTACTAACTTGTACATCTTGTTAGATTACACAAACTAGGAAAGTTTGAACTTGCTGCACTCAACCTTCTTTTGTAGGAAAGCAAGTGATTCCTAGAACCGAATTAGCTTATTTCACACAGTACAATGTTCGGCAATGAAGATGTTTGTTTTCTCAAGAAACTACTTTAGAAATGAGGCGAATCTACTAACTTGTACATCTTGTTAGATTACACAAACTAGGAAAGTTTGAACTTGCTGCACTCAACCTTCTTTGTAGGAAAGCAAGTGATTCCTAGAACCGAATTAGCTTATTTCACACAGTACAATGTTCGGCAATGAAGATGTTTGTTTTCTCAAGAAACTACTTTAGAAATGAGGCGAATCTACTAACTTGTACATCTTGTTAGATTACACAAACTAGGAAAGTTTGAACTTGCTGCACTCAACCTTCTTTGTAGGAAAGCAAGTGATTCCTAGAACCGAATTAGCTTATTTCACACAGTACAATGTTCGGCAATGAAGATGTTTGTTTTCTCAAGAAACTACTTTTAGAAATGAGGCGAATCTACTAACTTGTACATCTTGTTAGATTACACAAACTAGGAAAGTTTGAACTTGCTGCACTCAACCTTCTTTGTAGGAAAGCAAGTGATTCCTAGAACCGAATTAGCTTATTTCACACAGTACAATGTTCGCAATGAAGATGTTTGTTTTCTCAAGAAACTACTTTAGAAATGAGGCGAATCTACTAACTTGTACATCTTGTTAGATTACACAAACTAGGAAAGTTTGAACTTGCTGCACTCAACCTTCTTTGTAGGAAAGCAAGTGATTCCTAGAACCGAATTAGCTTATTTCACACAGTACAATGTTCGCAATGAAGATGTTTGTTTTCTCAAGAAACTACTTTAGAAATGAGGCGAATCTACTAACTTGTACATCTTGTTAGATTACACAAACTAGGAAAGTTTGAACTTGCTGCACTCAACCTTCTTTGTAGGAAAGCAAGTGATTCCTAGAACCGAATTAGCTTATTTCACACAGTACAATGTTCGCAATGAAGATGTTTGTTTTCTCAAGAAACTACTTTAGAAATGAGGCGAATCTACTAACTTGTACATCTTGTTAGATTACACAAACTAGGAAAGTTTGAACTTGCTGCACTCAACCTTCTTTGTAGGAAAGCAAGTGATTCCTAGAACCGAATTAGCTTATTTCACACAGTACAATGTTCGGCAATGAAGATGTTTGTTTTCTCAAGAAACTACTTTAGAAATGAGGCGAATCTACTAACTTGTACATCTTGTTAGATTACACAAACTAGGAAAGTTTGAACTTGCTGCACTCAACCTTTTTGTAGGAAAGCAAGTGATTCCTAGAACCGAATTAGCTTATTTCACACAGTACAATGTTCGGCAATGAAGATGTTTGTTTTCTCAAGAAACTACTTTGAAAATGAGGCGAATCTACTAACTTGTACATCTTGTTAGATTACACAAACTAGGAAAGTTTGAACTTGCTGCACTCAACCTTCTTTGTAGGAAAGCAAGTGATTCCTAGAACCGAATTAGCTTATTTCACACAGTACAATGTTCGCAATGAAGATGTTTGTTTTCTCAAGAAACTACTTTAGAAATGAGGCGAATCTACTAACTTGTACATCTTGTTAGATTACACAAACTAGGAAAGTTTGAACTTGCTGCACTCAACCTTCTTTGTAGGAAAGCAAGTGATTCCTAGAACCGAATTAGCTTATTTCACACAGTACAATGTTCGGCAATGAAGATGTTTGTTTTCTCAAGAAACTACTTTAGAAATGAGGCGAATCTACTAACTTGTACATCTTGTTAGATTACACAAACTAGGAAAGTTTGAACTTGCTGCACTCAACCTTCTTTGTAGGAAAGCAAGTGATTCCTAGAACCGAATTAGCTTATTTCACACAGTACAATGTTCGGCAATGAAGATGTTTGTTTTCTCAAGAAACTACTTTAGAAATGAGGCGAATCTACTAACTTGTACATCTTGTTAGATTACACAAACTAGGAAAGTTTGAACTTGCTGCACTCAACCTTCTTTGTAGGAAAGCAAGTGATTCCTAGAACCGAATTAGCTTATTTCACACAGTACAATGTTCGCAATGAAGATGTTTGTTTTCTCAAGAAACTACTTTAGAAATGAGGCGAATCTACTAACTTGTACATCTTGTTAGATTACACAAACTAGGAAAGTTTGAACTTGCTGCACTCAACCTTCTTTTGTAGGAAAGCAAGTGATTCCTAGAACCGAATTAGCTTATTTCACACAGTACAATGTTCGCAATGAAGATGTTTGTTTTCTCAAGAAACTACTTTAGAAATGAGGCGAATCTACTAACTTGTACATCTTGTTAGATTACACAAACTAGGAAAGTTTGAACTTGCTGCACTCAACCTTCTTTGTAGGAAAGCAAGTGATTCCTAGAACCGAATTAGCTTATTTCACACAGTACAATGTTCGCAATGAAGATGTTTGTTTTCTCAAGAAACTACTTTAGAAATGAGGCGAATCTACTAACTTGTACATCTTGTTAGATTACACAAACTAGGAAAGTTTGAACTTGCTGCACTCAACCTTCTTTGTAGGAAAGCAAGTGATTCCTAGAACCGAATTAGCTTATTTCACACAGTACAATGTTCGGCAATGAAGATGTTTGTTTTCTCAAGAAACTACTTTAGAAATGAGGCGAATCTACTAACTTGTACATCTTGTTAGATTACACAAACTAGGAAAGTTTGAACTTGCTGCACTCAACCTTCTTTGTAGGAAAGCAAGTGATTCCTAGAACCGAATTAGCTTATTTCACACACAGTACAATGTTCGCAATGAAGATGTTTGTTTTCTCAAGAAACTACTTTAGAAATGAGGCGAATCTACTAACTTGTACATCTTGTTAGATTACACAAACTAGGAAAGTTTGAACTTGCTGCACTCAACCTTCTTTGTAGGAAAGCAAGTGATTCCTAGAACCGAATTAGCTTATTTCACACAGTACAATGTTCGCAATGAAGATGTTTGTTTTCTCAAGAAACTACTTGAAAAATGAGGCGAATCTACTAACTTGTACATCTTGTTAGATTACACAAACTAGGAAAGTTTGAACTTGCTGCACTCAACCTTCTTTGTAGGAAAGCAAGTGATTCCTAGAACCGAATTAGCTTATTTCACACAGTACAATGTTCGCAATGAAGATGTTTGTTTTCTCAAGAAACTACTTTAGAAATGAGGCGAATCTACTAACTTGTACATCTTGTTAGATTACACAAACTAGGAAAGTTTGAACTTGCTGCACTCAACCTTCTTTGTAGGAAAGCAAGTGATTCCTAGAACCGAATTAGCTTATTTCACACAGTACAATGTTCGGCAATGAAGATGTTTGTTTTCTCAAGAAACTACTTTAGAAATGAGGCGAATCTACTAACTTGTACATCTTGTTAGATTACACAAACTAGGAAAGTTTGAACTTGCTGCACTCAACCTTCTTTTTGTAGGAAAGCAAGTGATTCCTAGAACCGAATTAGCTTATTTCACACAGTACAATGTTCGCAATGAAGATGTTTGTTTTCTCAAGAAACTACTTTAGAAATGAGGCGAATCTACTAACTTGTACATCTTGTTAGATTACACAAACTAGGAAAGTTTGAACTTGCTGCACTCAACCTTCTTTGTAGGAAAGCAAGTGATTCCTAGAACCGAATTAGCTTATTTCACACAGTACAATGTTCGGCAATGAAGATGTTTGTTTTCTCAAGAAACTACTTTAGAAATGAGGCGAATCTACTAACTTGTACATCTTGTTAGATTACACAAACTAGGAAAGTTTGAACTTGCTGCACTCAACCTTCTTTGTAGGAAAGCAAGTGATTCCTAGAACCGAATTAGCTTATTTCACACAGTACAATGTTCGGCAATGAAGATGTTTGTTTTTTCTCAAGAAACTACTTTAGAAATGAGGCGAATCTACTAACTTGTACATCTTGTTAGATTACACAAACTAGGAAAGTTTGAACTTGCTGCACTCAACCTTCTTTGTAGGAAAGCAAGTGATTCCTAGAACCGAATTAGCTTATTTCACACAGTACAATGTTCGCAATGAAGATGTTTGTTTTCACAAGAAACTACTTTAGAAATGAGGCGAATCTACTAACTTGTACATCTTGTTAGATTACACAAACTAGGAAAGTTTGAACTTGCTGCACTCAACCTTCTTTGTAGGAAAGCAAGTGATTCCTAGAACCGAATTAGCTTATTTCACACAGTACAATGTTCGGCAATGAAGATGTTTGTTTTCTCAAGAAACTACTTTAGAAATGAGGCGAATCTACTAACTTGTACATCTTGTTAGATTACACAAACTAGGAAAGTTTGAACTTGCTGCACTCAACCTTCTTTTGTAGGAAAGCAAGTGATTCCTAGAACCGAATTAGCTTATTTCACACAGTACAATGTTCGCAATGAAGATGTTTGTTTTCTCAAGAAACTACTTTAGAAATGAGGCGAATCTACTAACTTGTACATCTTGTTAGATTACACAAACTAGGAAAGTTTGAACTTGCTGCACTCAACCTTCTTTTTGTAGGAAAGCAAGTGATTCCTAGAACCGAATTAGCTTATTTCACACAGTACAATGTTCGGCAATGAAGATGTTTGTTTTCTCAAGAAACTACTTTAGAAATGAGGCGAATCTACTAACTTGTACATCTTGTTAGATTACACAAACTAGGAAAGTTTGAACTTGCTGCACTCAACCTTCTTTGTAGGAAAGCAAGTGATTCCTAGAACCGAATTAGCTTATTTCACACAGTACAATGTTCGGGCAATGAAGATGTTTGTTTTCTCAAGAAACTACTTTAGAAATGAGGCGAATCTACTAACTTGTACATCTTGTTAGATTACACAAACTAGGAAAGTTTGAACTTGCTGCACTCAACCTTCTTTGTAGGAAAGCAAGTGATTCCTAGAACCGAATTAGCTTATTTCACACAGTACAATGTTCGGCAATGAAGATGTTTGTTTTCTCAAGAAACTACTTTAGAAATGAGGCGAATCTACTAACTTGTACATCTTGTTAGATTACACAAACTAGGAAAGTTTGAACTTGCTGCACTCAACCTTCTTTGTAGGAAAAGCAAGTGATTCCTAGAACCGAATTAGCTTATTTCACACAGTACAATGTTCGGCAATGAAGATGTTTGTTTTCTCAAGAAACTACTTTAGAAATGAGGCGAATCTACTAACTTGTACATCTTGTTAGATTACACAAACTAGGAAAGTTTGAACTTGCTGCACTCAACCTTCTTTGTAGGAAAGCAAGTGATTCCTAGAACCGAATTAGCTTATTTCACACAGTACAATGTTGCGCAATGAAGATGTTTGTTTTCTCAAGAAACTACTTTAGAAATGAGGCGAATCTACTAACTTGTACATCTTGTTAGATTACACAAACTAGGAAAGTTTGAACTTGCTGCACTCAACCTTCTTTGTAGGAAAGCAAGTGATTCCTAGAACCGAATTAGCTTATTTCACACAGTACAATGTTCGGCAATGAAGATGTTTGTTTTCTCAAGAAACTACTTTAGAAATGAGGCGAATCTACTAACTTGTACATCTTGTTAGATTACACAAACTAGGAAAGTTTGAACTTGCTGCACTCAACCCTTTTTGTAGGAAAGCAAGTGATTCGTGTAACCGAATTAGCTTATTTCACACAGTACAATTTTCAGCAATGAAGATGTTTGTTTTCTCAAGAAACTACTTTAAAAATGAGGCGAATCTACTAACTTGTACATCTTGTTAGATTACACAAACTAGGAAAGTTTGAACTTGCTGCACTCAACCTTCTTTGTAGGAAAGCAAGTGATTCCTAGAACCGAATTAGCTTATTTCACACAGTACAATGTTCGGCAATGAAGATGTTTGTTTTCTCAAGAAACTACTTTAGAAATGAGGCGAATCTACTAACTTGTACATCTTGTTAGATTACACAAACTAGGAAAGTTTGAACTTGCTGCACTCAACCTTCTTTGTAGGAAAGCAAGTGATTCCTAGAACTGAATTAGCTTATTTCACACAGTACAATGTTTGGCAATGAAGATGTTTATTTTCTCAAGAAACTACTTTGAGGCAAAACTTGAGGCTTGTTAGATTACACAAACTAGGAAAGTTTGAACTTGCTGCACTCAACCTTTTTGTAGAAAGCAAGTGATTCCTAGAACCGAAAGCTTATTTCACACAGTACAATGTTGCAATGAAGATGTTTGTTTTCTTTGTGAGGCGAAATTAAACTTGATTCTTGTTAGATTACACAAACTAGGAAAGTTTGAACTTGCTGCACTCAACCTTCTTTGTAGGAAAGCAAGTTATTTCACACTGTACACACAGTACAATGTTCGTTCAATGAAGATTGTTTTCTCAAGAAACTACTTTAGAAATGAGGCGAATCTACTAACTTGTACATCTTGTTAGATTACACAAACTAGGAAAGTTTGAACTTGCTGCACTCAACCTTCTTTGTAGGAAAGCAAGTGATTCCTAGAACTGAATGAGCTTATTTCACACAGTACAATGTTCGGCAATGAAGATGTTTGTTTTCTCAAGAAACTACTTTAGAAATGAGGTGAATCTACTAACTTGTACATCTTGTTAGATTACACAAACAAGGAAAGTTTGAACTTGCTGCACTCAACCATCTTTGTAGACAAGCAAGTGATTCCTAGAACTGAATTAACTTATTTCACACAGTACAGTGCTCAGCAATGAAGATGTTTGTTTTCTCAAGAAACTACTTTAGAAACGAGGCGAATCTACTAACTTGTACATCTTGTTAGATTACACAAACTAGGAAAGTTTGAACTTGCTGCACTCAACCTTCTTTGTAGGAAAGCAAGTGATTCCTAGAACCGAATTAGCTTATTTCACACAGTACAGTGTTCGGCAATGAAGATGTTTGTTTTCTAAAGAAACTACTTTAGAAATGAGGCCAATCTACTAACTTGTGCATCTTTTTAGATTACATTAACTAGGAAAGTTTGAACTTGCTGCACTCAACCTTCTTTGTAGGAAAGCAAGTGATTCCTAGAACCGAATGAGCTTATTTCACACAGTACAATGTTCGGCAATGAAGATGTTTGTTTTCTCAAGAAACTACTTTAGAAATGAGGCGAATCTACTAACTTGTACATCTTTTAGATTACATTAACTAGGAAAGTTTGAACTTGCTGCACTCAACCTTCTTTGTAGAAAGCAAAGTGATTCCTAGAACCGAATTAGCTTATTTCACACAGTACAATGTTCGGCAATGAAGATGTTTGTTTTCTCAAGAAACTACTTTAGAAATGAGGCGAATCTACTAACTTGTACATCTTGTTAGATTACACAAACCAGGAAAGTTTGAACTTGCTGCACTCAACCTTCTTTGTAGAAAGCCAGTGATTCCTAGAACCGAATTAGCTTATTTCACACAGTAATATAGTGTTCGGAAATGAAGATGTTTGTTTTCTAAAGAAACTACTTTAGAAATGAGGCGAATCTACTAACTTGTACATTTTTTAGATTACATTAACAAGGAAAGTTTGAACTTGCTGCACTCAACCTTCTTTGTAGGAAAGCAACTGAATCCTAGAACTAAATTAGCTTTTTCACACAGTACAATGTTCAGCAATGAAGATGTTTGTTTTCTCAAGAAACTACTTTACCAATGAGGCAAATCTACTAACTTGGATATCTTTTTAGATTACATTAACAAGGAAAGTTTGAACTTGCTAAACTCAACCATCTTCATAGAAAGTAACTGATTCCTAGAACCCAATTAGCTTATTTCACACAGTACAAAGTTTGGCAATGAAGATTTTTGTTTTCTAAAGAAACTACTTTAGAAATGAGGCGAATCTACTAACTTGTACATCTTTTTAGATTACACAAACAAGGAAAGTTTGAACTTGCTGCACTCAACCATCTTTTGTAGAAAGGAAACTGATTCCTAGAACCGAATTAACTTATTTCACACAGTACAATGTTCGGCAATGAAGATGTTTGTTTTCTCAAGAAACTAATTTAGAAATGAGGCGAATCTACTAACTTGTACATCTTCTTAGATTACACAAACTTGGAAAGTTTCAACTTGCTGCACTCAACCTTCTTTGTAGGAAAGCAAGTGATTCCTAGAACCGAATTAGCTTATTTCACATAGTACAGTGTTCGCAATGAAGATGTTTGTTTTCTCAACAAACTACTTTAGAAATGAGGCCAATCTACTAACTTGTGCATCTTTTTAGATTACATTAAAAGGTAAAGTTTGAACTTGCTGCACTCAACCTTCTTTGTAGGAAAGCAAGTGATTCCTAGAACCGAATGACCTTATTTCACACAGTACAATGTTCGCAATGAAGATGTTTGTTTTCTCAACAAACTATTTTACAAATGAGGCGAATCTACTAACTTGTACATCTTGTTAGATTACATTAACAAGGAAAGTTTGAACTTGCTGCACTCAACCATCTTTGTAGAAAAGAAACTGATTCCTAGAACCGAATTAACTTATTTCACACAGTACAGTGTTCAGTACTGAAGATGTTTGTTTTTAAAGAAACTACTTTAGAAATGAGGCCAATCCACTAACTTGTACATCTTGTTAGATTACACAAACTAGGAAAGTTTGAACTTGCTGCACTCAACCTTCTTTGTAGGAAAGCAAGTGATTCCTAGAACCGAATTAGCTTATTTCACATAGTACAATGTTCGCAATGAAGATGTTTGTTTTCTGAACAAACTACTTTAGAAATGAGGCCAATCTGCTAAGTTGTGCATCTTTTTAGATTACATTAACAAGGAAAGTTTGAACTTGCTGCACTCAACCATCTTCGTAGAAATTAAACTGATTCCTAGAACCGATTTACCTTATTTCACACAGTACAATGTTCAGTACTGAAGATGTTTCTTTTCTAAACAAACTACTTTAGAAATGAGGCGAATGCACTAACTTGTACATCTTGTTAGATTACACCAACTAGGAAAGTTTGAACTTGCTGCACTCAACTTTTTTCGTAGGAAAGCAAGTAATTCCTAGAACAGAACTAGCTCATTTCAAATAGTATAGTGTTCGGTAATGAAGATGTTTGTTTTGTAAACAAACTACTTTAGAAATGAGTCCAATCTACTAAGTTGTGCATCTTTTCAGATTACATTAACAAGGAAAGTTTGAACTTGCTGCACTCAACCTTCTTTGTAGGAAAGCAACTGATTCCTAGAACCGAATGAGCTCATTTCACACAGTACAATGTTTTGCAATGAAGATGGTTGTTTTCTCAACAAACTACTTAACAAATGAGGCGAATCTACTAACTTGGCCATCTTTTTGGATTACATTAACAAGAAAAGTTTTAACTTGCTAAACTCAACCATCTTCGAAGAAGGGAAACTGATTCCTAGAACTGAATTAACTTATTTCACACAGTACAGTGTTCGGTACTGAAGATGTTTGTTTTCTAAAGAAACTAATTTAGAAATGAGGCGAAATCTACTAACTTGTACATCTTGTTAGATTACACAAACTAGGAAAGTTTGAACTTGCTGCACTCAATCATCTTCGTAGAAATTAAACTGATTCCTAGAACCGAATTAACTTATTTCACAGAGCACAGTGTTCGGTACTGAAGATGTTTCTTTTCTAAAGAAACTACTTTAGAAATGAGGCCAATCTACTAAGTTGTGCATCTTTTTAGATTACATTAACAAGGAAAGTTTGAACTTGCTGCACTCAACCTTCTTTGTAGGAAAGCAAGTGATTCCTAGAACCGGAAGAGCTTATTTCACACAGTACAATGTTTGGCAATAAAGATGTTTGTTTTCTCAACAAACTATTTTACCAATGAGGTGACTCTGCTAACTTGTACCATCTTTTTAGATTACATTAACAAGGAAAGTTTGAACTTGCTGCACTCAACCATCTTTGTAGAAAGCAAACTGATTCCTAGAACCGAATTAACTTATTTCATACAGTACAGTGTTCAGTAATGAAGATGTTTGTTTTCTAAAGAAACTACTTTAGAAACAAGTCGAATCTACTAACTTGTACATCTTGTTCAATTACACAAACGAGGAAAGTTTGAACTTGCTGCACTCAACCTTCTTCATAGGAAAGCAAGTGATTCCTAAAACCAAATTAGCTCATTTCACTTAGTATAGTGTTTGGTAATGAAGATGTTTCTTTTGTAAACAAACTACTTTAGAAATGATGCCAATCTACTAAGTTGTGCATCTTTTTAGATTACATTAACAAGGAAAGTTTGAACTTGCTGCACTGAACCATCTTTTTAGGAAATTAAACTGAATCCTAGAACCGAACTACCTTATTTCACACAGTACAGTGTTCGGTACTGAAGATGTTTCTATTCTAAAGAAACTACTTTAGAAATGAGGCAAATGCACTAACTGGTACATCTTGTTAGATTACACAAACTAGGAAAGTTTGAACTTGCTGCACTCAACCTTCTTCATATAAATTAAACTGATTCCTAGAAGCGAATTAACTTATTTCACACAGTACAGTGTTCGGTACTGAAGATGTTTCTTTTCTAAAGAAACTACTTTAGAAATGAGGCCAATCTACTACGTTGTGCTTCTTTTTAGATTACATTAACAAGGTAAGTTTGAACTGGCTCCACTCAACCTTCTTTGTTGGAAAGCAACTGAATTCTAGAACCGCATTAGCTTTTTACACACAGTACAATGTTCGGCAATGAAGACGTTTGTTTTCTCAACAAACAACTTTACCAATGAGGCAAATCTACTAACTTGGACATCTTTGTAGATTACATTAACAAGGAAAGTTTGAACTTGCTGCACTCAACTTTCTTTGTAGGAAAGCAACTGAATTCTAGAACCTCATTAGCTTTTTACTCACAGTACAATGTTCGGCAATGAAGATGTTTGTTATCTCAACAAAGTACTTTACAAATGAGGCGAATCTTCTAATTTGGCCATCTTTTAGATTACATTAACAAGGAAAGTTTGAAGTTGCTGCACTCAACCTTCTTCGTAGAAATTAAACTGATTCCTGGAAACGAATTAACTTATTTCACACAGTACAGTGTTCAATACTGAAGATGTTTGTTTTATAAGGAAACCACTTTAGAAACAATGCAAATCCACTAACTTGTAAATTTTGTTACATTACACAAACGAGGACAGTTTGAACTTGCTGCACTCAACCTTCTTCCTAGGAAAGCAACTGATTCCTAGAACCGAAGTAGATCATTTCACATAGTATAGTGTTCGGTAATGGAGATGTTTGTTTTGTAAAGAAACTACTTTAGAAATGAGGGAAATCTACTAAGTTGTGCAACTTTTCAGATTACATTAACAAGGAAAGTTTGAACTTGCTGCACTCAACCTTCTTTGTAGGAAAGCAACTGATTCCTAGAACCGATTGAGCTTATTTCACACAGTACAATGTTTGGCAATGAAGATGTTTGTTTTCTCAAATAACTACTTTAAAAATGAGGCGAATCTACTAACTTGGCCATCTTTTTAGATTACATTAACAAGGAAAGTTTCAACTTGCTGCACTCAACCATCTTCGTAGAAATTAAACTGAATCCTAGAAGCGAATGCACTTATTTCACACAGTACAGTGTTCACTACTGAAGATGTTTGTTTCCTAAGGAAACCACTTTAGAAATGAGGCAAATCCACTAACTTGTACATCTTGTTAGATTACTCAAACTAGGAAAGTTTGAACTTGCTGCACTCAACGTTCTTCGTAGGAAAGCAAGCGATTCCTAGAACCGAACTAGCTCATTTCACATAGTATAGTGTTCGGTAATGAAGATGTTTGTTTTGTAAACCAACTCCTTTAGAAATGAGGCCAATCTACTAAGTTGTGCAACTTTTCAGATTACATTAACAAGGAAAGTTTGAACTTGCTGCACTCAACCTTCTTTGTAGGAAAGCAACTGATTCCTAGAACCGAATGAGCATATTTCACACAGTACAATGATTGGCAATGAAGATGTTTGTTTTCTCAACATACTACTTTACAAATGAGGTGAATCTACTAACTTGGCCATCTTTTTAGATTAGATTAACAAGGAAAGTTTGAACTTGCTGCAATCAACCATCTTCGTAGAAATTAAACTGATTCCTAGAAGCGAATTCACTTATTTCACACAGTACAGTGTTCAGTACTGAAGATGTTTCTTTTCTAAAGAACCTACTTTAGAAATGAGGCGAATCCACTAACTTGTACATCTTGTTAGATTACACAAACTAGGAAAGTTTGAACTTGCTGCACTCAACCTTCTTCATAGGAAAGCAAGTGATTCCGAGAATCGAACTAGCTCATTTCACATAGTACAGTGTTCGGTAATGAAGTGTTTGTTTTCTAAACAAACTACTTTATGAAATGAGGCCAATCTACTAAGTTGTGCATCTTTTCCGATTACAGTAACAAGGAAAGTTTGAACTTGCTGCACTCAACCTTCTTTGTAGGAAAGCAACTGATTCCTAGAACCAAATGAGCTTATTTCACACAGTACAATGTTCGGCAATGAAGATGTTTGTTTCCTCAACAAAGTACTTTACAAATGAGGCGAATCTACTAACTTGGCCAACATTTTAGATTACATTAATAAGGAAAGTTTGAACTTGCTGCACTCAACCATCTTCTTAAAAATTAAACTGATTCCTAGAACCGATTTACCTTATTTCACACAGTATAGTGTTCAGTACTGAAGATGTTTCTTTTCTAAAGAAACTACTTTAGAAATGAGGCGAATGCACTAACTTGTACATATTGTTAGATTTCACAACCTAGGAAAGTTTGAACTTGCTGTACTCAACCTTTTTCATAGGAAAGCAATTGATTCCTAGGACCGAACTAGCTCATTTCACATAGTATAGTGTTCGGTAATGAAGATGTTTGTTTTCTAAACAAACTACTTTAGAAATGAGGCCAATCTATTAAGTTGTGCATCTTTTCAGATTACATTAACAAGGAAAGTTTGAGCTTGATGCACTCAACCTTCTTTATAGGAAAGCAACTGATTCCTAGAACCGAATGTGCTTATTTAACAAAGTACAATGTTTGGCAATGAAGATGTTTGTTTTCTCAACAAACTACTTTTCAAATGAGGCGAATCTACTAACTTGGCCATCTTTTTAGATTACATTAACAAGGAAAGTTTGAACTTGCTGCACTTAACCATCTTCGTAGAAATTAAACTGATTCCCAGAACCAAATTCACTTATTTCACACAGTACAGTGTTAGGTACTGAAGATGTTTGTTTTCTAAACAAACTACTTTAGAAATGAGGCGAATCCACTAACTTGTACATCTTGTTAGATTACACAAACTAGGAAAGTTTGAACTTGCTGCACTCAACCTTCTTCGTAGGAAAGCAAGTGATTCCTAGAACGGAACTAGCTTATTTCACATAGTACAGTGTTCGGTAATGAAGATGATTGTTTTCTAAACAAAGTACTTTAGAAATGAGGCCGATCTACTAAGTTGTGCATCTTTTTAGATTACATTAACAAGGAAAGTTTGAACTTGCTGCACTCAACCTTCTTTGTAGGAAAGCAACTGTTTCCTAGAACCGAATGAGCTTATTTCACACAGTACAATGTTCGGCAATGAAGATGTTTGTTTTCTCAACAAAGTACTTTACAAATGAGGCGAATCTTCTAACTTGGCCATCTTTTTAGATGACATTAACAAGGAAAGTTTGAACTTGCTGCACTCAACCGTCTTCGTAGAAATTAAACTGATTCCTAGAAGCGAATTCACTTATTTCACACAGTACAGTGTTCAGTACTGAAGATGTTTCTTTTCTAAAGAACCTACTTTAGAAATGAGGCGATTCCACTAACTTGTACATCTTGTTAGATTACACAAACTAGGAAAGTTTGAACTTGCTGCACTCAACCTTCTTCGTAGGAAAGCAAGTGATTCCGAGAATCGAACTAGCTCATTTCACATAGTACAGTGTTCGGTAATGAAGTGTTTGTTTTCTAAACAAACTACTTTATGATTGAGGCCAATCTACTAAGTTGTGCATCTTTTCCGATTACAGTAACAAGGAAAGTTTGAACTTGCTGCACTCAACCTTCTTTGTAGGAAAGCAACTGATTCCTAGAACCAAATGAGCTTATTTCACACAGTACAATGTTCGGCAATGAAGATGTTTGTTTCCTCAACAAAGTACTTTACAAATGAGGCGAATCTACTAACTTGGCCAACATTTTAGATTACATTAATAAGGAAAGTTTGAACTTGCTGCACTCAACCATCTTCTTAAAAATTAAACTGATTCCTAGAACCGATTTACCTTATTTCACACAGTATAGTGTTCAGTACTGAAGATGTTTCTTTTCTAAAGAAACTACTTTAGAAATGAGGCGAATGCACTAACTTGTACATATTGTTAGATTTCACAACCTAGGAAAGTTTGAATTTGCTGTACTCAACCTTTTTCATAGGAAAGCAATTGATTCCTAGGACCGAACTAGCTCATTTCACATAGTATAGTGTTCGGTAATGAAGATGTTTGTTTTCTAAACAAACTACTTAGAAATGAGGCCAATCTATTAAGTTGTGCATCTTTTCAGATTACATTAACAAGGAAAGTTTGAGCTTGATGCACTCAACCTTCTTTATAGGAAAGCAACTGATTCCTAGAACCGAATGTGCTTATTTAACAAAGTACAATGTTTGGCAATGAAGATGTTTGTTTTCTCAACAAACTACTTTTCAAATGAGGCGAATCTACTAACTTGGCCATCTTTTTAGATTACATTAACAAGGAAAGTTTGAACTTGCTGCACTTAACCATCTTCGTAGAAATTAAACTGATTCCCAGAAGCGAATTCACTTATTTCACACAGTACAGTGTTCGGTACTGAAGATGTTTGTTTTCTAAAGAAACTACTTTAGAAATGAGGCGAATCCGCTAACTTGTACATCTTGTTAGATTACACAAACTAGGAAAGTTTGAACTTGCTGCACTCAACCTTCTTCGTAGGAAAGCAAGTGATTCCTAGAACGGAACTAGCTTATTTCACATAGTACAGTGTTCGGTAATGAAGATGATTGTTTTCTAAACAAAGTACTTTAGAAATGAGGCCGATCTACTAAGTTGTGCATCTTTTTAGATTACATTAACAAGGAAAGTTTGAACTTGCTGCACTCAACCTTCTTTGTAGGAAAGCAACTGTTTCCTAGAACCGAATGAGCTTATTTCACACAGTACAATGTTCGGCAATGAAGATGTTTGTTTTCTCAACAAAGTACTTTACAAATGAGGCGAATCTTCTAACTTGGCCATCTTTTTAGATGACATTAACAAGGAAAGTTTGAACTTGCTGCACTCAACCTTCTTTGTAGAAATTAAACTGATTCCTAGAACCGAATTAACTTATTTCACACAGTACAATGTTTGGCAATGAAGATGTTTGTTTTCTAAAGAAACTACTTTAGAAATGAGGCAAATCTACTAAGTTGTGCATCTTTTTAGATTACATTCACAAGGAAAGTTTGAACTGGCTGCACTCAACCTTCTTTGTAGGAAAGTAACTGAATTCTAGAACTAAATTAGCTTTTTTTCACACAGTAAAATGTTCGGCAATGAAGATGTTTGTTTTCTCAAGAAACTACTTTACCAATGAGGCAAATCTACTAACTTGGATATCTTTTTAGAGCACATTAACAAGAAAAGTATGACCTTGCTAAACTCAACCATCTTCGTAGAAATTAAACTGATTCCTTGAAGTGAATTAACTTATTTCACACAGTACAGTGTTTGGTACTGAAGATTTTTGTTTTCTAAAGAAACTACTTTAGAAATGAGGCCAATCTACTAAGTTGTGCACCTTTTTAGACGACATTAACAAGGAAAGTTTGAACTTGCTGCACTCAACCTTCTTTGTAGGAAAGCAACTGATTCCTAGAACCGAATGAGCTTATTTCACACAGTACAATGTTCGGCAATGAAGATGTTTGTTTTCTCAACAAAGTACTTTACAAATGATGCGAATGTTCTAACTTGGCCATCTTTTTAGATTACATTAACAAGGAAAGTACAATGTACGGCAATGAAATTGTTTGTTATCTCAACAGAGTACTTTACAAATCAGGCGAATCTTCTAACTTGGCCATCTTTTTAGATTACATTAACAAGGAAAGTTTGAACTTGCTGCACTCAACCTTCTTTGTAGAAATTAAACTGATTCCTGGAAGTGAATTAACTCATTTCACACAGGACAGTGTTCGGTACTGAAGATGTTTCTTTTCTAAAGAAACTACTTTAGAAATGAGGCGAATCCACTAACTTGTACATCTTGTTAGATTACACAAACTAGGAAAGTTTGAACTTGCTGCACTCAACCTTCTTCGTAGGAAAGCAAGTGATTCCTAGAATCGAAGTAGCTCATTTCACATAGTACACTGTTCGGAAATGAAGATGTTTGTTTTCTAAACAAACAACTTTAGAAATGAGGCCAATCTACTAAGTTGTGCATCTTTTCAGATTACATTAACAAGGAAAGTTTGAACTTGCTGCACTCAACCTTCTTTGTAGGAAAGCAACTGATTCCTAGAACCGAATGAGCTTATTTCACACAGTACAATGTTCGGCAATGAAGATGTTTGTTTTCTCAACAAACTACTTAACAAATGAGGCGAATCTACTAACATGGCTATCTTTTTAGATTACATTAATAAGGAAAGTTTGACCTTGCTACACTCAATCTTCTTTGTAGGAAAGCAAGTGATTCCTCTAACCGAATGAGCTTATTTCACACAGTACAATGTTCGGCAATGAAGATGTTTTTTTCCTCAACAAACTATTTTACAAATGAGGTGACTCTGCTAACTTGGCCATCTTTTTAGATTACATTAACAAGGAAAGTTTGAACTTGCTGCACTCAACCATCTTCGTAGAAAGTAAACAGCTTCCTAGAACCGAATTAGATCATTTCACACAGTACAAAGTTTGGCATTTTAGGTTTGTTTTCTAAAGAAACTACTTTAGAAATGAGGCCAATCTACTAACTTGGACATCTTTTTAGATTACACTAACAAGCAAATTTTGAACTTGCAAAACTCAACCATCTTCGTAGAAAGGAAACTGATTCCTAGAACCGAATTAACTTATTTCACACAGTACAGTGTTCGGTACTGAAGATGTTTGTTTTCTAAAGAAACTAATTTAGAAATGACGCGAATTCACTAACTTGTACTTTTTGTTAGATTACACAAACTAGGAAAGTTTGAACTTGCTGCACTCAACCATCTTCGTAGAAATTAAACTGATTCCTAGAAGCGAATAAACTCAATTCACACAGTACTGTGTTCGGTACTGAAGATGTTTCTTTTCTCAAGAAACTACTTTAGAAATGAGGCCAATCTACTAAGTTGTGCAACTTTTCAGATTACATTAACAAGAAAGTTTGAACTTGCTGCACTCAACCTTCTTTGTAGGAAAGCAATTGATTCCTAGAACAGAATGAGCTTATTTCACACAGTACAACGTTCGGCAATAAAGATGTTAATTTTCTCAACAAACTACTTTACAAATGAGGCACATCTACTAACTTGGCCATCTTTTTAGATTACATTAACAAGGAAAGTTTGAACTTGCTACACTCAACCATCTTCGTAGAAATTAAACTGATTCCTAGAAGCGAATTCAGTTATTTCACACAGTACAGTGTTCGGTACTGAAGATGTTTCTTTTCTAAAGAAACTACTTTAGAAATGAGGCCAATCTACGAAGTTGTGCAACTTTTCAGATTTCTTTAACAAGGAAAGTTTGAACTTGCTGCACTCAACCTTCTTTGTAGGAAAGCAAGTGATTCCTAGAACCGAATGAGCTTATTTCACACAGTACAATGTTCGGCAATAAAGATGTTAATTTTCTCAACAAACTACTTTACAACTGAGGTGACTCTGCTAACTTGGCCATCTTTTTAGATTACATTAACAATGAAAATTTGAACTTCCTGCACTCAACCATCTTCTTAGAAAGGAAAGTGATTCCTAGAACCGAATTAACTTATTTCACACAGTACAGTGTTCAGTACTGAAGATGTTTGCTCTATAAGGAAACTACTTTAGAAACTACGCGAATCCACTAACGTGTAAATCTTGTTAGATGACACAAACTAGGAAAGTATGAACTTGCTGCTCTCCACCTTCTTCGTAGGAAAGCAAGTAAATCCTAGAACCGAACTACCTCATTTCACATAGTATAGTGTTCTGTAATGAAGATGTTTGTTTTGTAAACAAACTACTTTAGAAATGAGGCCAATCTACTATGTTGTGCATCTTTTTAGATTACATACACAAGGAAAGTTTTAACTTGCTGCACTGAACCTTCTTTGTAGGAAAGCAACTGATTCCTATAACCTAATGAGCTTGTTTCACACAGTACAATGTTTGGCAATGAAGATGTTTGTTTTCTCAACAAAGTACTTTACAAATCAGGCGAATGTTCTAACTTGGCCATCTTTTTAGATTACATTAACAAGGAAAGTTTGAACTTGCTGCACTCAACCTTCTTCGTAGAAATTGAACTGATTCCTAAAGAAACTACTTTAATTAACTTATTTCACACAG
The DNA here is from genome assembly GCA_036365145.1 of Orientallactaga sibirica. Lineage (NCBI taxonomy): Eukaryota > Metazoa > Chordata > Mammalia > Rodentia > Dipodidae > Orientallactaga > Orientallactaga sibirica. The sequence continues at coordinate 32,543 of JAEOAD010002378.1, read as the reverse complement.
TACAGTGTTCGGTACTGAAGATGTTTCTTTTCTAAAGAAACTACTTTAGAAATGAGGCCAATCTACTAAGTTGTGCATCTTTTTCGATTACATTAACAAGGAAAGTTTGAACTTGCTGCACTCAACCTTCTTTGTAGGAAAGCAAGTGATTCCTAGAAGCGAATTCACTTATTTCACACAGTACAGTGTTTGGTACTGAAGATGTTTCCTTTCTAAAGAAACTACTTTAGAAATGAGGCGAATCCACTAACTTGTACATCTTGTTAGATTACACAAACCAGGAAAGTTTGAACTTGCTGCACTCAACCTTCTTCGTAGGAAAGACAGTGATTCCTAGAATCGAACTAGCTCATTTCACATAGTACAGTGTTCGGTAATGAAGATGTTTGTTTCCTCAACAAAGTACTTTACAAATGAGGCGAATCTTCTAACTTGGCCATCTTTTTAAATTACATTAACAAGGAAAGTTTGACCTTGCTGCACTCAACCTTCTTTGTAGGAAAGCAAGTGATTCCTAGAACCGAATGAGCTTATTAAACACAGTACAATGTTCGGCAATGAAGATGTTTGTTTCCTCAACAAAGTACTTTACAAATGAGGCGAATCTTCTAACTTGGCCATCTTTGGGATTACATTAACAAGGAAAGTTTGAACTTGCTGCACTCAACCTTCTTCATCTTTCATAGAAATTAAACTGATTCCTAGTTTTAGCGAGGAATTCACTTACTTCACACAGTACAGTTTTTTTTCGTACTGAAGATGTTTCTTTTCTAAAGAAACTACTTTAGAAATGAGGCAATCTACTAAGTTGTGCATCTTTTCAGATTACATTAACAAGGAAAGTTTGAACTGGCTGCACTCATCCTTCTTTGTAGGAAAGCAACTGATTCCTAGAACAGAATGAGCTTATTCCACACAGTACAATGTTCGGCAATGAAGATGTCTGTTTTCTCAACAAAGTACTTTACAAATGAGGCGAATCTACTAACTTGGCCATCTTTTTAGATTACATTTACAAGGAAAGTTTGAACTTGCTGCACTCAACCATCTTCGTAGAAAGGAAACTGATTCCTAGAACCGAATTCACTTATTTCACATAGTACAATTTTCAATACTGAAGATGTTTGTTTTCTAAAGAAACCACTTTAGAAATGACGCGAATCCACTAACTTGTACATCTTGTTAGATTACACAAACGAGGAAATTTTGAACTTGCTGCACTCATCCTTCTTCGTAGGAAAGCACGTGATTCCTGGAACCGAACTAGCTCATTTCACATAGTATAGTGTTCGGTAATGAAGATGTTTGTTTTGTAAACAAACTACTTTAGAAATGACGCAAATCTACTAAGTTGTGCATCTTTTCAGATTACATTAACAAGGAAAGTTTGAACTTGCTGCACTCAACCTTCTTTGTAGGAAAGCAACTGATTCCTACAACCGAATGAGCTTATTTCACACAGTACAATATTCGGCAATGAAGATGTTTGTTTTCTCAACAAAGTACTTTACTGCAGGGAGCAAAATCAAACGCCATTACAAGATGGCACTGGCTTCCTGCCGGTGTTGTGGAAAACGTCTCCATATTAGGCAGTGCCTTGGCGCCAACCTTACTCAAGTTATGCGCACATGCATGACGCAACCTGTCCCGAGCCTATCCCGTGGTATCTGCTTGTGGCAAGCTTCTCGCAACCAATCAGTAAGCGCCTCGTAGCAGTACGCCCTATAAAAGCAGCTGCAGATTTGCGCCCCTCGCCCCTCGCCATCAGCTTTCCTGTTAACCAAGGGCTCTCCAATAAAGTGTGATACAAGAAGAATCCTCGTTTGTGGTCATTCCTTTCCTGCTGGTCGGGAGGTTCGCTGCAAAGTGGTGCCGAAAACCCGGGACGCCGGGTGTCTTGCGGTCGCCAGGCGGGGAGCCGAAGAGGATCCAGAACTTGACACACGGAGAGTAAGGCCCCGGTAAGTCATCCCCGGGCTTGTTTTCTGTTGGGTCTGATGGAAGTCCGTTTGGTCCTTGCTGTCCTCGCCTGCTGTTGTTTGTATTGTTTGGGCCTTTATCTTTGCTACCGGTTATTCTTGCTTTTCTTATAAAGGGAAGAGATATTTACCTCTCTGGCACGATATCGAAAGTAAAACCCTGGTAGATAACAGGGTATTTCTGATTTTGTGTCTCTTCCTGTTGGTAAGTTCGCTGGTAGATAAAAGCGCACAACATGGGTAACACTCAGAGTGCCCCGGCAATAGATCATTTTCCCGGTTGATAAAGGCGCTTCTCAAGCAGCGTGATATTCAGATTTCCACTGTCACGATTAGGAGGATTGTTAGAGATATGGATTTGGCCGCCCCTTGGTTCACAGTTTCAGGGGCTCTTACTATCTCCTCCTGGGAGAAGTTGGGCCATGATCTGCGGGAGGCGGAAAAGGAAGGAAGTCTGGGAAAGGGCACGTTGCCATTTTGGCGGCTAGTCCACTCTTGCTTGAGCAGTGGAAGACATGCAGACATTATTGGAGAGGGCCAAAGGGCTTTAGCACAACATCAGGACAGCCTTTCAGAATCAGATACAAGTGGGGAATCACATAATAGGCCTAAAAAGAAACAGTTAGAAAAAATAGAACAAAAGAGACAAAAAAAGGAAAAAAGTCTAAAGGAAGAATTTGAGGAGATAGGCGAGGCTCATTCATGCCCGCCCCCTCGGAAGGGGCAGAGAGGCCCCGGAGGATTGTATCCTCCATTAGAGGAGTTTGGAAGTTTACATGTGCTGGAGGCAGATGATGAGAGTAGTTCAGAATCTGAATCAGAACAGGAGGAGGAGATATTTAAAAAAGAGGAAGAGGAAGTTCAACCAGAGGTGGTCCGCAGGGGCGGGGGCTGGCAGGCACATTTGTTGTCACCGCGGCGCTCTCTCCTGGGGATGAGTAAAGTTATAGGAGGGTGTGGCCCCGTGCAGCCCTCGGCCCCTCCACCATATGCTCCCACAAAAAATAAATGCCACTTTATAAAAGGTAAAACGTGGTCAAAACTGGCTTCAGCTTTTCCCGTTTTTGAAGATCCTGTTACCCAACAGAGAAGGTATGAGCCAGTCCCTTACGAACAACTGAAGGACCTTGTGCAGGCAGTTAAAGATTTTGGCCCAGGAGCGGATTATTCTAACGCCCTCTTGCGTAGAATCATTGTGGCCCCCCTGACGCCTACCGATTGGATGGAGTTAGCCAGAGCCTGTCTTTCAAAGGGTCAGTTTTTGGAATTTAGAGCTTTAGTTACAGATTATGCCTATACCCAGGCTAGAAAAAATTTTGAGCAGGGCCAGCCAGCTTGGACTGCTGACATGCTCTTAGGGCTGGGGCCATATATGGCTAACCAGACTGAGTTCCCTCTAGAGGTTTATCAACAGGTTAATGACATTCATTATAAGGCTTGGAAGGCTCTCCCTAATAAGGGAGAAGTCACTGGACATTTGACAAAAATCATCCAACGTCCCGCTGAGCCTTTTGCGGATTTTGCCGCGCAGATGATGGAGGCTGCATAAAAGACCATTGGTACAGCTGATCATACGATGCCTTTTGTTTTGCAGTTGATTTATGAACAGAGTACTACAGACTGTCAGAAGGCTATAAATCCAGTCAGAAAGAAGGGACTAGATGCATGGATTAAGGCATGCCGTGAGATCGGCGGCCCATTGTCTAATGCCGGCTTGGCGGCGGCTGTTCTTGCTGCCACCAAGTCCCGACAATCTAATAATTCAAAGGGCTGCTTTAAGTGTGGACAACTTGGTCATTTTAGACGCCAGTGCCCCCAAGCTAGTGAGCCTAAAATTGTAGGGAAAGAGGAACAAAAGAAAAGAGCCCCAGGAACTTGCCCAAGATGTAAAAAGGGAAAGCATTGGGCTAATGAATGTAGGTCAACGAGAGACGTCAATGGAATGCCCATACCACCTCTTCAACAAAGGCAGGATTCAAAAAACGGGATGAGGGGCCCCTGTCACCAGGGCCCACAAATATATGGGGCCTTCCAGGCGCCAGCCCCGGCGATGGGCCCGCCACCGTCCTCTCAGTCCGAAGAGCCACTTCAGGCTCCGCAGGGCTGGACCTCTGTGCCGCCGCCGGACTGGTCCTAACCCCTGACATGGGAGTACAAGCCCTAGAGACGGATGTCTGTGGGCCCTTAAGTTCAGACACCGTGGGCCTTCTTTTAGGGCGCTCCTCTTCAACTTTAAAAGGATTGATTGTTTTCCCGGGGGTCATTGATCCGGATTACAAGGGCATCATCAAGGTCCTATGTCACTCCCCTTATGGGGTTGTGTCTATTGCCCCGGGGGATCGTATTGCCCAGCTGTTGCTTTTACCTTCCCTCCATTCTTCATTCCCTGCAAAAAATAAAGAAAGGGGAAATGAAGGTTTTGGGTCCACTGGTGTGGACCTAGCATGCCTGTCCTTAGAATTAGACCAGAGACCACTTTTGCAGTTAACCATAGAGGGAAAAATATTTTCAGGTTTAGTTGATACTGGGGCAGATAGAAGTATTATTCAGATCAATTCTTGGCCAAAATCTTGGCCTCTTCAGAGATCTTCCCAAACTCTGCAAGGTCTGGGATATGCTGAGACACCACAGATGAGTGCAAAAGAATTGACTTGGCATACTGAGGAAGGACAGAAGGGAAAAGTACAGCCTTTTGTGCTAGCTGTCCCAATTAATTTATGGGGCAGGGACGTTCAGTCCCAGATGCGTCTCCGTTTGACTAATGATTATTCAGAGGCTAGTAAAAATACGATGAAAATACAGGGTTATGTCCCTGAGCGGGGACTGGGAAGATGCCTTCAGGGGCGTTCAGAACCAATTATCCCAAAAGAAAAGTTGGATCGCCGTGGATTGGGTTTTTCCTAGGGGCCGTTGGAAATGTTGCTTCCAAAAGAATGCAGGTACCCATACCTTGGTTATCCCAGAAGGCTGTGTGGGTTCCTCAATGGCCCCTGTCACAGGAAAAGTTGGAAGCCACTCAAAAATTAGTCCAGGAGCAATTAGATCTTGGTCATTTGGAGCCCTCTGTCTCCCCCTGGAAGACCCCAATATTTGTAATCAGGAAACAGTCAGGCAAATGGAGATTGCTTCATGACCTAAGAGCAGTTAATGCTCAAATGCAGGTCTTAGGGCCTGTCCAGAGGGGCCTACCTGCGCTCTCTGCCTTGCCCAAAGGCTGGCCAGTGATAGTTCTAGATATTAAAGATTGTTTCTTTTCCATACCTCTTTGTCCCCAAGATAGGGAACGTTTTGCTTTTACTCTCCCATCAACTAATCATGAGAAACCGGATGCCCGCTTTCAATGGCGTGTGTTGCCCCAGGAATGGCTAATAGTCCCACTATATGTCAGCTATTTGTGGACTCTGCGCTGATTTCTGTCTGACGAGAGTTTCCTTCTCTTCGCATGATTCATTATATGGATGATATTTTACTGACTGCCCCTCGTTGCCTGTTCTGCATGCTTCTTTTGAGAAGGTTATTAAGGCTTTGGAGGATACTGGGTTAACAATAGCCCCAGAAAAGATTCAACAGACGGACTCAGTTACATTTTTGGGTTCTGTCATCAGTCCACATTCAGTCAGGCCACAAAAAATGTGCATCCGCACTTCACATTTATATACTCTAAATGACTTTCAAAAATTATTGGGGGACATTAATTGGTTGCGAGGGTTTCTTCATGTGCCCCGATCAGAATTGTTGCCACTCTTTTCTATACTTGAAGGCAACCCTGATGTCACATCCCCTCGTGAACTCACACAGCCTGCCCGTGAGGCCCTTAAGAAGATTGAAGAGGCGCTTGTGAGGCGCAACTTGATCGATATGAGCCTTCAAAGCCGCTTCTCCTGTGCATTCTTAAGACTAGAGATGTTCCCACGGGAGTACTTTGGCAGGAAGGGCCCCTGCTGTGGCTCCATGGACATTCCTTGGGAGCCCGCACCCTTCAATACTTCCCACAATTGGTAGCTCAACAGGCCTGCTTAGGGCTCAAATATTGCTTGATGCACTTTGCAAAGCTCCTGACAAGCTTATAATCCCCTATACTAAAGAGCAGGTAGAGGTTTTAGCTGGTACTGTGGATGATTGGGCCATTCTCATGTGTGCCTTCCCAAATGTCATAGACAATCATTATCCAAAGAGTCCTATTCTCTCTTTTGTTGAACACAACTTAGTTTATTTCCCAAGAATTACTGCTGAGGATCCTATCGCATCAGCCCCGACCATCTTCACTGATGGGTCAAAATCTGGCCGAGGAGCGTATTTGGTGCAAGGGTCAAGACCTGTGATGAGAATGTTTAGACCTGAGTCCCCCCAAATTGTGGAATGTATGATTGTTTTAGAGGTTTTTCAGACCTTTTCCACTCCTTTTAATCTGTTCACTGACTCTCAATATGTGGCCAATGCTGTTGCTGGCCTGGAAATTGCTGCTTCTGTTAAATCTGCTAGCACAATCTCTAATATTCTTCTACAGCTTCAGTCTTTGATTTTGCAACGAGACTGTCCCTTTTATGTCACCCATATCCGTGCACACTCATTGTTGCCTGGCCCTTTGTCACAAGCTAATGATTTGGTGGACAAGGCCACGAGGCTGGCCATGGTTTCCTTAGATGATTCCAAGGCCTTAGCCACTGAATTTCATAGATTATATCATGTCCCTGCAAATACCTTGATGAAAAGATTCTCTATCTCAAGAAATGAGGCGCGAGACATCGTAAAATCTTGTCAGTCTTGTGTTACTTTTCTGCCCTCCCCTCATGTAGGTGTTAATCCCCGAGGCCTCCGTCCTGGTGATCTTTGGCAAATGGATGTAACTCATCTCCCTGAGTTTGGAAGGTTGAAATATTTACATGTCTCAGTGGATACTTGCTCGGGAGTTATCTTTGCCTCGCTGTTGGCGGGTGAGAAGGCTTCTCATGTAAAAACCCACTGCCTGGAAGTCTGGGCAGCGTGGGGAAAGCCGCGCCGTCTAAAAACTGATAATGGCCCGGCATATACATCTACTGGTTTTCGGGCCTTTTGTGCGCAGATGCAAGTTGCCCACACCACTGGCCTGCCTTATAACCCACAAGGCCAAGGCATTGTGGAGAGAGCCAATAAGAGTATTAAAGCCATCTTACTTAAACAAAAAAGGGGGATAGCAGAAGATGCAACCCCTAGGGAGAGGGTTTCCTTAGCCCTCTTCACCCTTAACTTTCTAATTTTGGACAATAATGATAAGTCTGCAGCTGACAGACACAGTCAAGATGTGGCCCAGGCACCCAGAGAAGTAGTGATGTGGAAAGATGTCCTAGATAACAAATGGAAAGGACCGGATCTTGTTATAATAAGATCCAGGGGAGCTGTTTGTGTTTTCCCACAGGACCAAGAATCACCTCATTGGGTTCCTAGGCGGTTGGTGAAGGCGATCCGATCTTCTCCAGAAGATGCCTTGGAGACTCAGAATAACCACGAGGAATCAGAAAAATCGAGTATGGATGGGCCTCTGGATGGTGACCCTCCAGTACCTAGCAAGTAGCAAAGGAGAGCAACGCTGGGGAATAATGTCAACATTTCCCCTTCCGATGCCGGTGATGTATAATGCCCAGGTTTTCCCACGCCTTTTTACTACTAATAAAACATTAGGGCTTGCCTATTTACCCCAAGATGATCATATAGAACCGGTAAGGGAAAATAATAGGACCTTCTTTCTTAAAGGCAGCCTCTGTTTTTCAATAGTTACTAATGTTACAAATGCATCTTTAGAGCATCCCTGCATTATGTTGTTTAACCATTCCTATGCCTTGCTCAAAAGACCCACTAAAGTTACTAAGGACAATAATAATTATAGGAGATATGAAGCCAATGCCACTGTGCTTTATGCCTGGTGGCCTCTGACCAATTCATCAGACCACACATGTAGTCACCCCCCTTGGCAGCCAAAAATAGCTCCCTTTTGCAGAGGGGCGCCCATACAGGGCTCTGCATTTCCCTGGACAGGTTGTCAGGCGCGCAGAACCATGCTGGTCAGGGGGGGAGAAGAGTTTTTTACGTTCTCGCCCCTTGAGGGTCAAGGAAAATCCATGGATCCATGGAGTTATGACATCAACCCCTTTGATCTGTGGCTGCTCTGCGGCTGTAATGGTAGCTGTGCTGATCTTACACCCATGGCAATGCTCTGTGGGGGAAGTACTGTACAAAGTCGTGTGTGGTATAATACTTCAGACAGTGATAAAATTGAGTATTCACCTGATGAGACAACGAGGACAAACATTGAACCTACCCCAGTCTGTGTTTGGCCGCCGTTTGTGTGGGTGGTCAGCAATGGCACCTTGGACATGACTTCCAACATGACATGTTCAAATGCTTCATGCTTTTACGCTCAGTGCTGGAATGCTTCTGCATTCCCCATGGCGGTGGTAACTCGAATGCCCCGCTTTGTCCCCGTTCCTGTTGATGCTCCAGGTACTCTGACTTTGTTCAGGCAAAAAAGAGATTTTGGAATTTCTGCTGTCATTGTCAGCATAATTGCTACCGCAACGGTTGCTGCATCCCTGACAGCTTCAGCCCTGGCGTTATCGGGCCAGGTTCAGGCGGCAGAGGCCATTAATGACTTGTCTGCGACGGTTTCCGTTGCTATGGACACACAAATTTTAGCCAACACCCAAATTCAAGGGGGTCTTATGTTGGTTAATCAACGCATAGACCTTGTTCAAGAGCAAGTTGATGTGCTATGGCAAATAGCACAACTTGGATGCGAGCATAAATATCCAGGTCTGTGTGTCACATCTGTCCAATATGAAAATTTTACCCAAGCCACTAATCTGTCAAGAGCCCTCTCTCAATATTTGTTACAGATTGGACCTATGACTTCGAACAGACCCTCCGGGAGCTGAGGATTGCTATTGTCCAGGTCAACTCTACGCGCCTCGATTTGACCCTGACGGAAGGCTTATCTACCTGGATCTCTTCTGCTTTTTCCTACTTTAAAGAGTGGGTTGGGGTTGGATTGTTTGCGGTATGCTGCTTTGGTGGATGTGTACTTTGCCTCTGGTTGATTTGCCGCTTGCGAGCCCAGACCAGGCGGGACAAGGTGGTCATTTCTCAGGCACTAGCTGCATTGGAGTGTGGGTCCTCCCCCCAGATTTGGCTGTCGGCCCTAAAGAGCACCTAGTTTCCCCTGGCCCTTGCACCCTTAGGGCTTGAAGTGCCCATTGCACAAGGATGGGCAGAGGATTGGTGTTGGGAGCACGGCACTCATCACGCTCAGGATGCGAGACAAAGTACTGCACGTGGGGCGAGCTCTTAGCAGCTTCATGGAGGGCATGTCTGATTGCATATGGGTTGGTACTGTAATCCCATCTCTGAGGAAAGGTACTGGACGGGTGTGACACCAACCTGGCTAGCCACTAGGTCTGGGGTCATCACAATGTCCTCTCGAGCATCAGAGATCAGACATCTACCCTTGCCTGTTGCGTTTAAACAAGAAGGGGGAACTGCAGGGAGCTGTAAGCAGTCGCCATTACAAGATGGCGCTGGCTCCTCCATATTAGGCAGTGCCTTGGCGCCAACCGTATCTAAGGTATGCGCATGCGCTTGACGCAACCTGTCCCAAGCCTATCCCGTGGCGCCTGGTGATGGCAAGCTGGTCACAACCAATCAGTAAACACCTCGTAGCAGTACACCATATAAAAGCAGCTGCAGATTTGCGCCCCGCCCCCTTCGCCATCAGCTTTCCTGTTAACCAAGGGCTCTCCAATAAAGTGTGATACAAGAAGAATCCTCGTTTGTGGCCGTTCCTTTCCTGCTGGTCGGGAGGTTCGCTGCACTTTAGAAATGAGGCCAATCTACTACGTTGTGCATCTTTTTAGATTACATTAACAAGGATAGTTTGAACTGGCTGCACTCAACCTTCTTCGTAGGAAAGCAACTGAATTCTAGAAATAAATTAGCTTTTTTCACGCAGTACAATGTTCGGCAATGAAGATGTTTGTTTTCTCAACAAACTACTTTACCAATGAGGCAAATCTACTAACTTGGACATCTTTTTAGGCACATTAACAAGGAAAGTTTGAACTTGCTAAACTCAACCATCTTCGTAGAAAGTAAACTCATTCCTAGAACCGAATTAGCTCATTTCACACAGTACAAAGTTTGGCAATTTAGGTTTGTTTTCTAAAGAAACTACTTTAGAAATGAGGTGAATCTACTAACCTGGACATCTTTTTAGATTACATTAACAAGAAAAGTTTGAACTTGCGAAACTCAACGATCTTCGTAGAAAGAAAACTGATTCCTAGAACCGAATTTACTTATTTCACACAGTACAGTGTTCGGTACTGAAGATGTTTGTTTTCTCAAGAAACTAATTTAGAAATGACGCGAAACCACTAACTTGTACATCTTGTTAGATTCCACAAACTAGGAAAGTTTGAACTTGCTGCACTCAACCATCTTCGCAGAAATTGAACTGATTCCTAGAAGCGAATTAACTCATTTCACACAGTACAGTGTTCCTTACTGAAGATGTTTCTTTTCAAAAGAAACTACTTTAGAAATGAGGCCAATCTACTAAGTTGTGCATCTTTTTAGATTCCATTAACAAGGAAAGTTTGAACTTGCTGCACTCAACCTTCTTTGTAGGAAAGCAACTGATTCCTAGAACTGAATGAGCTCACTTTACACAGTACAATATTCGGCAATAAAGATGTTAATTTTCTCAACAAATTACCTTACAAATGAGGTGAATCTGCTAACTTGGCCATCTTTTTAGATTACATTAACAAGGAAAGTTTGAACTTGCTGCACTCAACCATCTGCGTAGAAAGGAAACTGATTCCTAGAATCGAATTAACTTATTTCAGACAGTACAGTGCTCAGTACTGAAGATGTTTGTTTTCTAAAGAAACCACTTTAGAAACGACTCGAAACCACTATCTTGTACATCTTGTAAGATTACACAAACTAGGAAAGTTTGAACTTGCTGCACTCAACCTTCTTCGTAGGAAAGCAAGTGATTCCTAGAACGGAACTAGCTCATTTCACATAGTACAGTGTTCGGTAATGATGATGTTTGTTTTCTAAACAAACTACTTTAGAAATGAGGCCAATCTACTAAGTTGTGCATCTTTTTAGATTACATTAACAAAGAAAGTTTGAACTTGCTGCACTCAACCTTCTTTGTAGGAAAGCAACTGATTCCGAGAACCGAATTACCTTATTTCACACAGAACAGTGTTCGGTACTGAAGATGTTTCTTTTTTAAAGAAACTACTTTAGAAATGAGGCGAATGCACTAACTTGTACATCTTGTTAGATTACACAAACTAGGAAAGTTTGAACTTGCTGCACTCAACCATCTTCGTAGAAAGGAAACTGATTCCTAGAAGCGAATTAACTTATTTCACACTGTACAGTGTTCGGTACTGAAGATGTTTCTTTTCTATACAAACTACTTTAGAAATGAAGTCAATCTACTAAGTTGTGCATCTTTTTAGATTACATTAACAAGGAAAGTGTGAACTTGCTGCACTCAACCTTCTTTGTAGGAAAGCAACTGATTCCTAGAACCGAATGAGCTTATTTCACGCATTACAATGTTCGGCAATAAAGATGTTAATTTTCTCAACAAAATACTTTACAAATGAGGTCACTCTGCTAACTTGGCCATCTTTTTAGATTACATTAACAAGGAAAGTTTGAACTTGCTGCACTCAACCATCTTCGTAGAAATTAAACTGATTCCTAGAACCGAATTACCTTATTTCACAAATTACAGTGTTCGGTACTGAAGATGATTCTTTTCTAAAGAAATTACTTTAGAAATGAGGCTAATCCCCTAAGTTGTGCACCTTTTTAGAATACATTAACAAGGAATGTTTGAACTTGCTGCACTCAACCGTCTTTGTAGGAAAGCAACAAAATTTGAGATCCAAATTAACTTTTTTCACACAGTACAATTGCTCCGATATGAAGATGTTTGTTTTCTTAACAAACTACTTTACAAATGAGGTGAATCTACTAACTTGACCATCTTTGCAGATTACATTAACAAGGAAAGTATGAACTTGCTGCACTCAACCATCTTCGTAGAAATTAAACTGATTCCTGGAAGCGAATTAACTTATTTCACACAGTACAGTGTTCGGTACTGAAGATGTTTCTTTTCTAAAGAAATTACTTTAGAAATGAGGCGAATCCACTAAGTTGTGCATCTTTTTAGATTACATTAACAAGGAATGTTTGAAATTGCTGCATTCAACCGTCTTTGTAGGAAAGCGACTGAATTCCAGATTCGAATTAACTTTTTTCACACAGTACAATATTCTGCAATGAAGATGTTTGTTTGCTCAACAAACTACTTTAAAATGAGGCAAATCTACTAACTGGTACATCTTGTTAGATTACACAAACTAGGAAAGTTTGAACTTGCTGCACTCAATCGTCTTCGTAGAAATTAAAGTGATTCCTAGAAGCGAATTAACTTATTTCACACAGTACAGTGTACGGTACTGAAGATGTTTCTTTTCTAAAGAAACTACTTTAGAAATGAGGCCAATCTACTACGTTGTGCATCTTTTTAGATTACATTAACAAGGAAAGTTTGAACTGGCTGCACTCAACCTTCTTTGTAGGAAAGCAACTGAATTCTAGACCTAAATTAGCTTTTTTCACACAGTACAATGTTCAGCAATGAAGATGTTTGTTTTCTCAACAAACTACTTTAACAATGAGGCAAATCTATTAACTTGACATCTTTTTAGAGCACATTAACAAAGAAAGATTGAACTTGCTAAACTCAACCATCTTCGTAGAAAGTAAACTGATTCCTAGAAAAGAATTAGCTCATTTCACACAGTACAAAGTTTGGCAATTTAGGTTTGTTTTCCAAAGAAACTACTTTAGAAATGAGGCGAATCTACTAATTTGGACATCTTTTTAGATTACATTAACAAGGAAAGTTTGAACTTGCTAAAGTCAACCATCTTCGTAGAAAGGAAACTGATTCCTAGAACCGAACTAACTTACTTCACACAGTACAGTGTTCGGTACTGAAGATGTTTGTTTTCTAAAGAAACTAATTTAGAAATGACACGAATCCACTAACTTGTACATCTTGTTAGATTACACAAACTAGGAAAGTTTGAACTTGCTGCACTCAGCCTTCTTCGTAGGAAAGCAAGTGATTCCTAGAACCGAATTAGCTCATTTCACATAGTATAGTGTTCGTTAATGAAGATGTTTGTTTTCTAAACAAACTACTTTAGAAATGAGGCCAATCTACTAAGTTGTGCAACTTTTCAGATTACATTAACAAGGAAAGTTTGAACTTGCTGCACTCAACCTTCTTTGTAGGAAAGCAACTGATTCCTAAAACCGAATGAGCTTATTTCATACAGTACAATGTACGGCAATGAAGATGTTTGTTTTCTCAACAAAGTACTTTACAAATGAGGCGAATCTTTTAACTTGGCCATCTTTTTACATTACATTAACAAGGTAAGTTTAACTTGCTGCACTCAACCATCTTCGTAGAAAGGAAACTGATTCCTAGAACGGAATTAACTTATTTCACACAGTACAGTGTTCGGTACTGAATATGTTTGTTTTCTAAAGAAACTAATTTAGAAATGATGCGAATCCACTAACTTGTACATCTTGTTAGATTACACAAACTAGGAAAGTTTTAACTTACTGCACTCAACCATCTTCGTAGAAATTAAACTGATTCCTAGAAGCGAATTAACTCATTTCACACAGTACAGTGTTCGGTAGAGAAGATGTTTCTTTTCTAAAGAAACTACTTTGGAAATGAGGCCAATCTACTACGTTGTGCATCTTTTTAGATTACATTAACAAAGAAAGTTTGAACTTGCTGCACTCAACCGTCTTTGTAGGAAAGCAACTGAATTCTACAACCGAATTAGCTTTTTTCACACAGTACAATGTTCGGCAATGAAGATGTTTGTTTTCTCAACAAACTACTTTACAAATGAGGCGAACCTTCTAACTTGGCCATCTTTTGAGATTACATTAAAAAGGAAAGTTTGAACTTGCTGCACTCAACCATCTTCGTAGAAATTAAGCTGATTCCTAGAAGCGAATTAACTTATTTCACACAGTACACTGTTGGATACTGAAGATGTTTCTTTTCGAAAGAAACTACGTTAGAAATGAGGCCAATCTACTAAGTTGTGCATCTTTTTTGATTACATTAACAAGGAAAGTTTGAACTTGCTGCGCTCAACCTTCTTTGTAGGAAAGCAAGTGATTCCTAGAACCGAATGAGCTTATTTCACACAGTACAAGGTTCGTCAATAAAGATGTTAATTTTCTCAACAAACTACTTTACAAATGAGGTGAATCTCCTAACTTGGCCATCTTTTTAGATTACATTAACAAGGAAAGTTTGAACTTGCTGCACTCAACCATCTTCGTAGAAAGGAAACTGATTCCTAGAACAGAATTAACTTATTTCACACAGGACACTGTTCAGTACTGATGATGTTTGTTTTCTAAAGGAACCACTTTAGAAATGACGCGAATCCAATAACTTGTACATCTTGTAAGATTACACAAACTAGGAAAGTTTGAACTTGCTGCACTCAACCTTCTTCGTAGGAAAGCAAGTGATTCCTAGAACCGAACTAGCTCATTTCACATAGTAGAGTGTTTGGTAATGAAGATGTTTGTTTTGTAAACAAACTACTTTAGAAATGAGGCCAATCTACTAAGTTCTGCATCTTTTTAGATTACATTAACAAGGAAAGTTTCAACTTTCTGCACTCAACCGTCTTTGTAGGAAAGCAACTGAATTCTAGAACCGAATTAGCTTTTTACACAGAGTACAATGTTCCGCAATGAAGATGTTTGTTTTCTGAACAAACTACTTTACCAATGAGACAAATCTACTAACTTGGACATCTTTTTAGATTACATTAAGAAGGAAAGTTTGAACTTGCTAAACTCAGCCATCTTCGTAGAAAGGAAACTGATTCCTGGAACCGAATTAACTTATTTAACACAGTACAATGTTCGGTACTGAAGATGTGTGTTTTCTAAAGAAACTACTTCAGAAATGACGCGAATCCACTAACTTGTGCATCTTGTTAGATTACACAAACTAGGCAAGTTTGAACTTGCTGCACTCAACCTTCTTCGTAGGAAAGCAAGTTATTACTAGAACCAAATTAGATTAGTACAGTGTTCGGTAATGAAGATGTTTGTTTTCTAAACAAACTACTTTAGAAATGAGGCCAATCTACTAAGTTGTGCATGTTTTTATGTTACATTAACAAGGAATGTTTGAACTTGCTGCACTACACATTCTTTGTAGGAAAGCAAGTGATTCCTCGAACCGAATGAGCTTAATTCACACAGTACAATGTTCGGCAATGAAGATGTTTGTTTTCTCAACAAACTACTTTACAAATGAGGCGAATATTCTAACATGGTCATCTTTTTAGATTACATTAACAAGGAAAGCTTGAACTTGCTGGACTCAACCATCTTCGTAGAAATTTAACTGATTCATAGAAGCGAATTAACATTACACACAGTACAGTGTTCTGTACTGAAGATGTTTCTTTTCTAAAGAAACTACTTTAGAAATGAGGTGAATGCACTAAGTTGTGCATCTTTTCAGAATACATTAAAAAGGAATGTTTGACCTTGCTGCACTCAACCGTCTTGTAGGAAAGCAACTGAATTCTAGATCCGAATTACCTTTTTTCACACAGTACAATGTTCGGCAATGAAGATGTTTGTTTTCTCAACAAACTACTTTACGAATGAGGCAAATCTACTAACTTGGACATCTTTTTAGATTACAATAACAAGGAAAGTTTGAACATGCTGCACTCAACATTCTTTGTAGGAAAGCAACTGATTCCTAGAAACGAATGAGCTTATTTCACACAGTACAATGTTCGGCAATGAAGATGTTTGTTTTCTCAACAAAGTACTTTACAAATGAGGCGAATCTTCTAACTTGGCAATCTTTTTAAATTACATTAACAAGGAAAGTTTGAACTTGCTGCACTCAACCTTCTTCATAGAAATTAAACTGATTCCTAGAAGCGAATTAACTTATTTCACATGTACAGTGTTTGGTACTGAAGATGTTTCTTTTATAAAGGAACTACATTAGAAATGAGGCGAATCCACTAACTTGTACATCTTGTTAGATTACACAAACTAGGAAAATTTGAACTTGCTGCACTCAACCTTCTTCGTAGAAATTAAACTGATTCCTAGAAGGGAATTAACTTATTTCACAGAGTACAGTGTTCGTTACTGAAGATGTTTCTTTTCTAAAGAAACTACTTTAGAAATGAGGCCAATGTAATACGTTGTGCATCTTTTTAGATTATATTAACAAGGGAAGTTTTAACTTGCTGCACTCAACCGTCTTTGTAGGAAAGCAACTGATTTCTAGAACTAAATTAGCTTTTTTTCACACAGTACAATGTTCGGCAATGAAGATGTTTGTTTTCTCAACAGACTACTTTACCAATGAGGCAAATCTACTAACTTGGACATCTTTTTAGATTACATAAACAAGGAATGTTTCAACTTGCTAAACTCAACCATCTTCTTAGAAACGCAAGTGATTCCTAGAATCCAATTAACTTATTTGACACAGTACAGTGTTCGGTACTGAAGATGTTTCTTTTCTAAAGAATTACTTTAGAAATGAGGCGAATCCACTAAGTTGTGCATCTTTTTAGAATACATTAACAAAGAATGTTTGAACTTGCTGCACTCAACTGTCTTTGTAGGAAAGCAACTGAATTCTAGATCCGAATTAGCTTTTTCACACAGTACAATATTCGGCAATGAAGATGTTTGTTTTCTCAATAAACTACTTTACAAATGAGGTGAATCTACTAACTTGGCCATCTTTGCAGATTACATTAACAAGGAAAGTTTGAACTTGCTGCCCTCAACCATCTTCGTAGAAATTAAACTGATTCCTAGAAGCGAATTAACGTATTTCACACTGTACAGTGTTCGGTACTGAAGATGTTTCTTTTCTCACGAAATTACTTTAGAAATGAAGCGAATGCACTAAGTTGTCGATCTTTTTAGAATACATTAACAAGGAATATTTGAACTTGGTGCACTCAACCGTCTTTCTGGGAAAGCAACTGAATTCTAGATCCGATTTAGCTTTTTTAACACAGTACAATGTTCGTCAATGAAGATGTTTGTTTTCTCAACAAACTACTTTACAAATGAGGCGAATCTTCTAACTTGGCCATCTTTTTAGATTACATTAACAAGGAAAGTTTGAACTTGCTGCACTCAACCATCTTCGTAGAAATTAAACTGATTCCTAGAAGCGAATTCACTTATTTCACATAGTACAGTGTTCGGTACTGAAGAGGTTTCTTTTCTAAAGAAACTACTTTAGAAATGAGGCGAATCCACTAACTTGTACATCTTTTAGATTACACAAACTAGGAAAGTTTGAACTTGCTGCACTCAACTTTCCTCATAGGAAAGCAAGTGATTCCTAGAACAGAACTAGCTTTTTTAACATAGTACAGTGTTCGGTAATGAAGATGTTTGTTTTCTAAACAAACTACTTTAGAAATGAGGCCAATCTACTAAGTTGTGCATCTTTTCAGATTACATTAACAAGGAAAGTTTGAACTTGCTGCACTCAACCTTCTTTATAGGAAAGCAACTGATTCCTAGAACCGAATGAGCTTATTTCACACAGTACAATGTTTGGCAATGAAGATGTTTGTTTTCTCAACAAACTACTTTACAAATGAGGCGAATCTACTAACTTGGCCATCTTTTTAGATTACATTAACAAGGAAAGTTTGAACTTGCTGCACTCAACCATCTTCGTAGAAATTAAACTGTTTCCTAGAAGCGAATTAACTTATTTCACACAGTACAGTGTTTGGTACTAAAGATGTTTCTTTTCTAAAGAAACTACTTTAGAAATGAGGCCAATCTAATAAGTTGTGCATCTTTTTCGATTACATTAACAAAGAAAGTTTGAACTTGCTGCACTCAACCTTCTTTGTAGGAAAGCAAGTGATTCCTAGAACCGAATGAGCTTATTTCACACAATACAATGTTCGGCAATAAAGATGTTAATTTTCTCAACAAACTACTTTACAAATGAGGTGACTCTGCTAACTTGGCCATCCTTTTAGATTACATTAACAAGGAAAGTTTGAACTTGCTGCACTGAACCTTCTTTGTAGGAAAGCAACTGATTTCCAGAAAAGAATGAGCTTATTCCACACAGTACAATGTACGGCAATGAAGATGTTTGTTTTCTGAACAAAGTACTTTACAAATGAGGCGAATCTTCTTACTTGGCCATCTTTTCAGATTACATTAACAAGGAAAGTTTGAACTTGCTGCACTCAACCTTCTTTGTAGGAAAGCAAGTGATTCCTAGAAGCGAATTAACTTATTTCACACAGTCCAATGTTTGGCAATAAAGATGTTAATTTTCTCAACAAACTACTTTACAAATGAGGTGACTCTGCTGACTTGGCCATCTTTTTAGATTACATTAACAAGGAAAGTTTGAACTTGCTGCACTCAACCATCTTCGTAGAAAGGAAACTGATTCCTAGAACCGAATTAACTTATTTCACACAGTACAATGTTTACTACTGAAGATGTTTGTTTTATAAGGAAACCACTTTAGAAACGAGGTGAATCCACTAACTTTTACATCTTGTTAGATTACACAAACGAGGAAAGTTTGAACTTGCTGCACTCAACCTTCTTCGCAGGAAAGCAAGAGATTCCTAGAACCGAACTAGCTCATTTCACATAGTATAGTGTTCGGTAATGAAGATGTTTGTTTTCTCAACAAACTACTTTAGAAATGAGGCCAATCTAGTAAGTTGTGCACCTTTTCAGATTACATTAACAAGGAAAGTTTGAACTTGCTGCACTCAACCTTCTTTGTAGGAAAGCAAGTGATGCCTAGAACCGAATGTGCTTATTTCACACAGTACAATGATTGGCAATGAAGATGTTTGTTTTCTCAACAAACTACTTTACAAATGAGGCGAATCTACTAAATTGGCCATCTTTTTAGATTACATTAACAAGGTAAGTTTGAACATGCTGCACAAAACCATCTTCGTAGAAATTAAACTGATTCCTAGAAGAGAATTCACTTATTTCACACAGTACAGTGTTCGATACTGAAGATGTTTCTTTTCTAAAGAAATTATTTTAGAAATGAGGTGAATCCATTAACTTGTACATCTTGTTAGATTACACAAATTAGGAAAGTTTGAACTTGCTGCACTCAACCATCTTCGTAGAAAGGAAACTGATTCCTAGTACCGAATTAATATACTTCACACAGTACAGTGTTCAGTACTGAAGATGTTTGTTTTCTAAAGAAACCACTTTAGAAAGAACGCGCATCCACTAACTTGTACATCTTGTTAGATTACACAAACGAGGAAAGTTTGAACTTGCTGCACTCAACCTTCTTCATAGGAAGCCAAGTGATTCCCAGAACCGAATTAGCTCATTTCACATAGTATAGTGTTCGGTAATGAAGATGTTTGTTTTGTAAAGAAACTACTTTAGAAATGAGGCCAATCTACTAAGTTGTGCTTCCTTTTAGATTATATTAACAAGGAACGTTTGAACTTGCTGCACCCAACCATCTTGGAAGAAATTAAACTGATTCCTAGAACCGAATTACCTTATTTCACAAAGTACAGTGTTCCGTACTGAAGATATTACTTTTCTAAAGAAACTACTTTAGAAATGAGCCTAATGCACTGACTTGTACAACTTGTGAGATTACACAAACTAGGAAAGTTTGAACTTGCTGCACTCAACCATCTTCGTAGAAATTAAACCGATTCCTAGAAGCGAATTAACTCATTTCACACAATACAGTGTACGGTACTGAAGATGTTTCTTTTCTAAAGAAACTACTTTAGAAATGAGGCCAATCTACTAAGTTGTGCATCTTCTTAGATTCCATTAACAAGGAAAGTTTGATCTTGCTGCACTCAACCTTCTTTGTAGGAAAGCAACTGATTCCTAGAACCAAATGATCTTATTGCACACAGTACAATGTTCGGCAATAAAGATGTTAATTTTCTCAACAAACTATTTTACAAATGAGGCGAATCTCCTAACTTGGCCATCTTTTTAGATTACATTAACAAGGAAAGTTTGAACTTGCTGCACTCAACCATCTTGGTAGAAAGGAAACCTATTCCTAGATGCGAATTCACTTATTTCAAACAGTACAGTGTTTGGTACTGAAGATATTTCTTTTCTAAAGAAACTACTTTAGAAATGAGGCCCATCTACTAAGTTGTGCATCTTTTTAGATTACATTAACAAGGAAAGTTTGAACTTGCTGCACTCAACATTCTTTGTAGGAAAGCAAGTGATTCCTAGAACCAAATGAGCTTATTTCAGACAGTACAATGTTCGGCAATAAAGATGTTAATTTTCTCAACAAACTACTTTACAAATGAGGTGAATCTGCTAATTTGGCCATCTTTTTAGATTACATTAACAAGGAAAGTTTGAACTTGCTGCACAAAACCATCTTCGTAGAAAGGAAACTGATTCCTAGAATCGAATTAACTTATTTCACACAGTACAGTGTTCAGTACTGAAGATGTTTGTTTTATAAGGAAACCACTTTAGAAACGACGCGAATCCACTAACTTGTACATCTTGTTAGATTACACAAACTAGGAAAGTTTGAACTTGCAGCACTCAACCTTCTTCGTAGGAAAGCAAGTAATTCCTAGAACTGAACTAGCTCATTTCACATAGTATAGTGTTCGCTAATGATGATGTTTGTTTTGTAAACAAACCACATTAGAAATGATGCCACTCTACCAAGTTGTGCATCTTTTTAGATTACATTAACAAGGAAAGTTTGAACTTGCTGCACTCAACCTTCTTTGTAGGAAAGCAACTGATTCCTAGAACCAAATGAGCTTATTTCACACAGTACAATGTTCGGCAATAAAGATATTAATTTTCTCAACAAACTACCTTACAAATGAGGTGAATCTGCTAACATGGCCATCTTTTTAGATTACGATAACAAGGAAAATATGAACTTGCTGCACTCAACCATCTTCGTAGAAAGGAAACTGATTCCTAGAACCGAATTAACATATTTCACACAGTCCAGTGCTCAGTACTGAAGATGTTTGTTTTCTAAAGAAACCACTTCATTAACGACTCGAAACCACTATCTTGTACATCTTGTTAGATTACACAAACTAGGAAAGTTTGAACTTGCTGCACTCAACCTTCTTAGCAGGAAAGCAAGTGATTCCTAGAATCGAACTAGCTCATTTCACATACTACAGTATTCGGTAATGAAGATGTTTGTTTTCTGAAGAAACTACTTTAGAAATCAGGCCAATCTACTAAGTTGTGCATCTTTTCAGATTACATTAACAAGGAAAGTTTGAACTTGCTGCACTCAACCTTCTTTATAGGAAAGCAACTGATTCCTAGAACCGAATGAGCTTATTTCACACAGTACAGTGTTTGGCAATGAAGATGTTTGTTTTCTCAACAAACTACTTTACAAATCAGACGAATCTAGTAACTCGGCCATCTAATTAGATTACAATAACAAGGAAAGTTTGAACTTGCTGAACTCAACCATCTTCGTAGAAATTAAACGGATTCCTAGAACCGAATTACCTTATTTCACACAGTACAGTGTTTGGTACTGAAGATGTTTCTTTTCTAAAGAAACTATTTTAGAAATGAGGCGAATCTACTAACTTGGCCATCTTGTTAGATTACATAAACAGGAAAATTTGAACTTGCTGCACTCAACCTTCTTCGTAGAAAGGAAAGTGATTCCTAGAACCGAACTAACCTATTTCACATCGTACAGTGTTCAGTAATGAAGATGTTTGTTTTCTAAACAAACTACTTTAGAAATGAGGCCAATCTACTAAGTTGTGCATCTTTTAGATTACATTAACAAGGAAAGTTTGAACTTGCTGCACTCAACCTTCTTAGCAGGAAAATTAAACTGATTCCTAGAATCGAACTAGCTCATTTCACACAGTACAGTGTTCGTAATGAAGATGTTTCTTTTCTAAAGAAACTACTTTAGAAATGAGGCCAATCTACTAAGTTGTGCATCTTTTTAGATTACATTAACAAGGAAAGTTTGAACTTGCTACTCAACCTTCTTTATAGGAAAGCAACTGATTCCTAGAACCGAATGAGCTTATTTCACACAGTACAATGTTTGGCAATGAAGATGTTTGTTTTCTCAACAAACTACTTTATATAAGGTGAATCTACTAACTTGGCCATCTTTTTAGATTACATTAATAAGGAAAGTTTGAACTTGCTGTACTCAACCTTCTTTGTAGGAAAGCAATTGATTCCTAGAACCGAATTAGCTTATTTCACTCAGTACAAATGTTTGGTAATGAAGATGTTTGTTTCTCAACAAACTACTTTACAAATGAGGCGAATCTTCTAAATTGTACATCTTGTTAGATTACACAAACTTTAAAGTTTGAACTTGCTGCACTCAACCTTTCTTTGTAGGAAAGCAAGTGATTCCTAGAACCGAATGAGCTTATTTCACACAGTACAGTGTTCAGCTATGAAGATGTTTGTTTTCTCAACAAACTACTTTACCAATGAGGCCAATCTACTAACTTGTGCATCTTTTTAGATTACATTAACAAGGAAAGTTTGAACTTGCTGCACTCAACTATCTTCATAGAAATTAAACTGATTCCTAGAACCGAATTAACTTATTTCACACAGTACAGTGTTCAGTACTGAAGATGTTTTCTTTTCTAAAGAAACTACTTTAGAAAATGAGGAATCCACTTACTTGACATCTTGGTAGATTACACAAACTAGGAAAGTTTGAACTTGCTGGACTCAACCTTCTTCGTACAAAGAAAGTGATTCCTAGAATGAGCTTATTTCACATAGTACAGTGTTCGGCAATGAAGATGTTTGTTTTTCTCAACAAACTACTTTAGAAATGAGTCCAATCTACTAACTTGTGCATCTTTTTAGATTACATTAACAAGGAAAGTTTGAACTTGCTGCACTCAACCTTCTTTGTAGGAAAGCAAGTGATTCCTAGAACCGAATGAGCTTATTTCACACAGTACAATATTCGGCAATAAAGATATTAATTTTCTCAACAAACTACTTTACAAATGAGGAGACTCTGCTAGCTTAGCCATCTTTTTAGATTACATGAACAAGGAAAGTTTGAACTTGCTGCACTCAACCATCTTTGTCGAAATTAAACTGATTCCTAGAACTGAATTCACTTATTTCACACAGTACAGTGTTCAGCTATAAAGAAGATGTTTCTTTTCTAAAGAAACTACTTTACCAATGAGTCAAATGCACTAACTTGGACATCTTGTTAGATTACACAAACTAGGAAAGTTTGAACTTGCTGCACTCAACCTTCTTCGTAGGAAAGCAAGTGATTCCTAGAACCGAACTAGCTCATTTCACATAGTATAGTGTTCGGTAATGAAGATGTTTGTTTTGTAAACAAACTACTTTTGAAATGAGTCCAATCTACTAAGTTGTGCAACTTTTCAGATTACATTAACAAGCAAAGTTTGAACTTGATGCACTCAACCTTCTTTGGAGGAAAGCAACTGATTCCTAGAACCGAATGAGCTTATTTCACACAGTACAATGATTGGCAATGCAGATGTTTGTTTTCTCAACAAACTACTTTACAAATGAGGCGAATCTACTCACTTGGCCATCTTTTTAGATTACATTCACAAGGAAAGCTTGAACTTGCTGCACTCAACCATCTTCGTAGAAATTAAACTGATTCTTAGAAGCGAATTCACTTATTTCACATAGTACAGTGTTCGGTACTGAAGATGTTACTTTTCTAAAGAAACTACTTTAGAAATGAGGCGAATCCACTAACTTGTACATCTTGTTAGATTCCACAAACTAGGAAAGTTTGAACTTGCTGCACTCAACCTTCTTCGTAGGAAAGCAAGTGATTCCTAGAACGGAACTAGCTTATTTCACATAGTACAGTGTTCGGTAATGAAGATGTTTCTTTTCTAAACAAACTACTTTAGAAATGGGGCCAATCTAGTAAGTTGTGCATCTTTTCAGATTACATTCACAAGGAAAGGTTGAACTTGCTGCACTCAACCTTCTTTGTAGGAAAGCAACTGATTCCTAGAACCGAATGACCTTATTTCACACAGTACAATGTTCGGCAATGAAGATGTTTGTTTTCTCAACAAACTATTTTACCAATGAGGCAAATCTACTAACATGGACAACTTTTTAGAGCACATTAACAAGGAAAGTTTGAACTTGCTAAACTCAACCATCTTCGTAGAAAGTAAACTGATTCCTAGAACCGAATTATCTCATTTCAGACAGTACAAAGTTTGGCAATTTAGGTTTGTTTTCTAAAGAAACTACTTTAGAAATGAGGCGAATACACTATCTTGGACATCTTTTTTGATTACATTAACAAGGAAAGCTTGAACTTGCTAAAGTCAACCATCTTCGTAGAATGGAAACTGATTCCTAGAACCGAATTAACTTATTTCACACAGTACAGTGTTCGGTACTGAAGATGTTTGTTTTCTAAAGAAAGTAATTTAGAAATGACGAGAATCCACTAACTTGTACATCTTTTTAGATTACACTAACTAGGAAAGTTTGAACTTGCTGCACTCAACCATCTTCGTAGAAGTCAAACTGATTCCTAGAAGCGAATTAACTCATTTCACACAGTACAGTATTCGGTAGTGAAGATGTTTCTTTTCTAAAGAAACTACTTTAGAAATGAGACCAATCTACAAAGTTGTGCATCTTTTCAGATTACATTAACAAGGAAAGTTTGAACTTGCTGCACTCAACTTTCTTAATAGGAAAGCAACTGATTCCTAGAACCGAATGAGCTTATTTCACACAGTACAATGTTTGGCAATGAAGATGTTTGTTTTCTCAACAAACTACTTTACAAATGAGGCGAATCTACTAACTTGGCCATATTTTTAGATTACATTAACCAGGAACGTTTGAACTTGCTGAATTCAACCATCTTCATAGAAATTAAACTGATTCCTAGAAGCGAATTCACTTATTTCACACAGTACAGTGATCGGTACTGAAGATGTTTCTTTTCTAAAGAAACTACTTTAGAAATGAGGCGAATCCACTAACTTGAACATCTTGTTAGATTACACAAACTAGGAAAGTTTGAACCTGCTGCACTCAACCTTCTTCGTAGGAAAGCAAGTGATTCCTAGAATGGAACTAGCCTATTTCACATAGTACCTTGTTCAGTAATGAAGATGTTTGTTTTCTAAACAAACTACTTTAGAAATGAGGCCAATCTACTAAGTTGTGCATCTTTTAGATTACATTAACAAGGAAAGTTTGAAC
Organism: Orientallactaga sibirica; assembly: GCA_036365145.1. Taxonomy (NCBI): domain Eukaryota; kingdom Metazoa; phylum Chordata; class Mammalia; order Rodentia; family Dipodidae; genus Orientallactaga; species Orientallactaga sibirica. The sequence goes on along the minus strand of JAEOAD010002378.1, from coordinate 7,122 downwards.
TTGCTGCACTCAACCTTCTTTGTAGGAAAGCAAATGATTCCTAGAACCGAATGAGCTTATTTCACACAGTACAATGTTTGGGAATAAAGATGTTAATTTTCTCAACAAACTATTTTACAAATGAGGTGACTCTGCTAACGTGGCCAGCTTTTTAGATTATATTAACAAAGAAAGTTTGAACGTGCTGCACTCAACCATCTTCGTAGAAAGGAAACTGATTCCTAGAAAATAATTAACTTATTTCATAGAGTACAGTGCTCAGTACTGAAGATGTTTGTTTTCTAAGGAAACCACTTTAGAAATGACGCGAATCCACTAACTGGTACATCTTGTTAGATTACACAAACGAGGAAAGTTTGAACTTGCTGCACTCAACCTTCTTCATACGAAAGCAAGTGATTCCTAGAACCGAACTAGCTCATTTCACATAGTATAGTGATCGGTAATTAAGATGTTTGTTTTGTAAACAAACTACTTTAGAAATGAGGCCAATCTACTAAGTTGTGCATCTTTTGAGAATACATTAACAAGGAAAGTTTGAACTTGCTGTACTCAACCATCTTTGTAGAAATTAAACTGATTACTAGAACCGAATTACCTTATTTCACACAGTACAGTGTTCGGTACTGAAGATGTTTCTTTTCTAAAGAAACTACTTTAGAAATGAGGCGAATGCACTAATTTGTACATCTTGTTAGATTACACAAACTAGGAAAGTTTGAACTTGCTGCACTCAACCTTCTTCATAGAAATTAAACTGATTCCTAGAAGCGAATTAACTTATTTCACACAGTACAGTGTTAGGTACTGAAGATGTTTCTTTTCTAAAGAAACTACGTTAGAAATGAGGCCAATCTACTAAGTTGTGCATCTTTTTAGATTACATTAACAAGGAAAGTTTGAAATAGCTCCACTCAACCTTCTTTGTAGGAAAGCAATGGAATTCTAGAACTAAATTAGCTTTGTTCACACAGTACAATGTTCGGCAATGAAGATGTTTGTTTTCTCTAGAAACTACTTCACCAACGAGGCAAATCTACTAACTTGGACATCTTTTTAGAGCACATTAACAAGGAACGTTTGAACTTGATAAACTCAACCATCTTCGTAGAAAGTAAACTGATTCCTACAACCGAATTAGCTCATTTCACACAATATAACGTTTGGCAATTTAGGTTTGTTTTCAAAGGAAACTACTTTAGAAATGAGGCGAATATACTAACTTGGACATCTTTATAGATTACACTAACAAGGAAAGTTTGAACTTGAAACTCAACCATCTTCGTAGAAAGGAAACTGATTCCTAAAACCGAATTAACTTATTTCACACAGTACAGTGTTCGTTACTGAAGATGTTTGCTTTCTAAAGAAACTAATTTAGAAATGACGTGAATCCACTAACTTGTACATCTTGTTAGATTACACAAACTAGGAAAGTTTGAACTTGCTGCACTCAACAATCTTCGTAGAAATTAAACTGATTCCTACAAGCGAATTAACCCAATTCACACAGTACAGTGTTCAGTACTGAAGATGTTTCTTTTCTAAAGAAACTACTTTAGAAATGAGGTCAATCTACCAAGTTGTGAAACTTTTCCGATTACATTAACAAGGAAAGTTTGAACTTTCTTCACTCAACCTTCTTTGTAGGAAAGCAAGTGATTCCTAGAACTGAATGAGCTTATTTCACACAGTACAATGTTTGGCAATAAAGATGTTAATTTTCTCAACAAACTACTTTACAAATGAGGCGAATCTACTAACTTGGCCATCTGTTTAGATTACATTAACAAGGACAGTTTGAACTTGCTGCACTCAACCATCTTCGTAGAAATTAAACTGATTCCTAAAAGCGAATTCACTTATTTCACACAGTACAGTGTTCGGTACTGAAGATGTTTCTTTTCTAAAGAAACTACTTTAGAAATGAGGCCAATCTACTAAGTTGTGCAACTTTTCAGATTACATTAACAAGGAAAGGTTGAACTTGCTGCACTCAACCTTCTTTGTAGAAAAGCAAGTGATTCCTAGAACCGAATGAGCTTATTTCACACAGTACAATGTTCGGCAATAAAGATGTTAATTTTCTCAACAAACTACTTTACAAATTAGGCGCATCTACTCACTTGGCCATCTTTTTAGATTACATTAACAAGGAAAGTTTGAACTTGCTGCACTCAACCATCTTCGTAGAAATTAAACTGATTCCTAGAAGCGAATTCACTTATTTCACACAGTACGTTGTTCGGTACTGAAGATGTTTCTTTTCTAAAGAAACTACTTTAGAAATGAGACGAATCCACTAACTTGTACATCTTGTTTGATTACACAAACTAGGAAAGTTTGAACTTGCTGCACTCAACCTTCTTCGTAGGAAAGCAAGTGATTCTGAGAATCGAACTAGCTCATTTCACATAGTACAGTGTTCGGTAATGAAGATGTTTGTTTTCTAAACAAACTACTTTAGAAATGAGACGAATCTTCTAACTTGGCCATCTTTTTAGATTACATTAACTAGGAAAGTTTGAACTTGCTGCACTCAACCTTCTTCGTAGAAATTAAACTGATTCCTAGAAGCGAATTAACTTATTTCACACAGTACAGTGTTCGGTACTGAAGATGTTTCTTTTCTAAAGAAACTACTTTAGAAATGAGGCCAATCTACTAAGTTGTGAATCTTTTTAGATTACATTAACAAGGAAAGTTTGACCTTGCTGCACTCAACCTTCTTTGTAGGAAAGCAATTGATTCCTAGAACGGAATGAGCTTATTTCACACAGTACAATGTTCGGCAATGAAGAAGTTTGTTTCCTCAACAAAGTACTTTACAAATGAGGAGATTCTTCTAAATTGGCCATCTTTTTAGATTACATTAACAAGGAAAGTTTGAACTTCCTGCACTCGACCTTCTTCGTAGAAATTAAAATGATTCCTAGAAGCTAAATTCATTTATTTCACACAGTACAGTGTTTTGGTACTGAAGATGTTTCTTTTCTAAAGAAACTACTTTAGAAAAATGAGGCCAATATACTAGGTTGTGCATCTTTTTCGATTACATTAACAAGGAAAGTTTGAACTTGCTGCACTCAACCATCTTCATAGAAAGGAAACTGATTCCTAGAACCGATTTACCTTATTTCACACAGTACAGTGTTAGGTACTGAAGATGTTTCTTTTCTCAAGAAACTACTTTAGAAATGAGGTGAATCCACTAACTTGTACATCTTGTTAGATTACACAAACTAGGAAAGTTTGAACTTGCTGCACTCAAGCTTCTTTGTAGGAAAGCAAGTGAAACCTAGAACGGAACTAGCTTATTTCACATAGTACAGTGTTCAGTAATGAAGATGTATGTTTTCTAAACAAATTACTTTAGAAATGGGAACTAGCTTATTTCACATAGTACAGTGTTCGGTAATGAAGATGTTTGTTTTCTAAACAAACTACTTTAGAAAATGGGGCCAATCTACTAAGTTGTGCATCTTTACAGATTACATTAACAAGGAAAGTTTGAACTTGCTGCACTCAACCTTCTTTGTAGGAAAGCAAGTGATTCCTAGAACCCAATGAGCTTATTAAACACAGTACAATGTTCGGCAATGAAGATGTTTGTTTCTCAACAAAGTACTTTACAAATGAGGCGAATCTTCTAACTTGGCCATCTATTTAGATTACACAAACTAGGAAAGTTTAAACTTGCTGCACTCAACCTTCTTCGTAGAAATTAAACTGATTCCTAGAAGCGAATTCACGTATTTCACACAGTACAGTGTACGGTACTGAACATGTTTCTTTCTAAAGAAACAACTTTAGAAATGAGGCCAGTCTACTAAGTTGTGCATCTTTTTAGATTACATTAACAAGGTAAGTTTGAACTTGCTGCAGTCAACCTTCTTTGTAGGAAAGCAAGTGATTCCTAGAACCGAATGAGCTTATTTCACACAGTAAAATCTTGGGCTATAAAGATGTTAATTTTCTCAACAAACTATTTTACAAATGAGGTGACTCTGCTAACTTGGCCATCTTTTTAGATTACATTAACAAGGAAAGTTTGAACTTGCTGCACTCAACCATCTTCGTAGAAAGGAAACTGATTCCTAGAACCGAATTAACTTATTTCACACAATACAGTGTTCAGTACTGATGATGTTTGCTTTCTAAAGAAGCAACTTTAGAAACGATGCGAATCCACTAACTTGTACATCTTGTTAGATTACACAAACTAGGAAAGTTTGAACTTGCTGCAGTCATCCTTCTTCGTAGGAAAGCAAGTGATTCCTGGAACCGAACTAGCTCATTACACATAGTATAGTGTTGTTAATGAAGATGTTTGTTTTGTAAACAAACTACTTTAGAAATGAGGCAAATCTACTAAGTTGTGCATCTTTTCAGATTACATTAACAAGGAAAGTATGAACTTGCTGCACTAAACATTCTTTGTAGGAAAGCAACTGATTCCTAGAACCGAATGAGCTTATTTCACACAGTACAATGTTCGGCGACGAAGATGTTTGTTTTCTCAAGAAACTACTTTACAAATGAGGCGAATCTACTAACGTGGCCATCTTTTTAGATTACATTAACAAGGAAAGTTTGAACTTGCTGCAATCAACCATCTTCGTAGAAATTACACTGATTCCTAGAAGCGAATTCACTTATTTCACACAGTACAGTGTTCGGTACTGAAGATGTTTATTTTCTAAAGAAACTACTTTAGAAATCAGATGAATCCACTAACTTGTACATCTTGTTAGATTACACAAACTAGGAAAGTTTGAACTTGCTGCACTCAACCTTCCTCGTGGAAAGCAAGTGATTCCTAGAACAGAACTAGCTTATTTCACATAGCACAGTGTTGGTAATGAAGATGTTTGTTTTCTAAACAAACTACTTTAGAAATGAGGCCAATCTACTAAGTTGTGCATGTTTTTAGATTACATTAACAAGGAAAGTTTGAACTTGCTGCACTCACCCTTTTTTGTAGGAAAGCAACTGATTCCTAGAACAGAATGAGCTTATTTCACACAGTACAATGTTCGGCAATGAAGATATTTGTTTTCTCAACAAAGTACTTTACAAATGAGGCGAATCTTGAAACTTGGCCATCTTTTTAGATTACATTAACAAGGAAAGGTTGAACTTGCTGCACTCAACCATCTTCGTAGAAATTAAACTGATTCGTAGAAGCGAATTCACTTATTTCACATAGTACAGTGTTCGGTACTGAAGATGTTTCTTTTCTAAAGAAACTACTTTAGAAATGAGGTGAATCCACTAACTTGTACATATTGTTAGATTACACAAACTAGGATAGTTTGAACTTGCTGCACTCAACCTTCTTTGTAGGAAAGCAAGTGATTCCTAAACGGAACTAGCTTATTTCACATAGTACAGTGTTGGTAATGAAGATGTTTGTTTTCTAAACAAACTACTTTAGAAATGGACCAATCTACTAAGTTGTGCATCTTTTCAGATTACATTCACAAGGAAAGTTTGAACTTGCTGCACTCAACCATCTTTGTAGAAACTAAACTGATTCCTAGAAGCGAATTCACTTATTTCACACAGTACAGAGTTCGGTACAGAAGATGTTTCTTTTCTGAAGAAACTAGTTTAGAAATGAGGCGAATCCACTAACTTGTACAACTTGTTAGATTACACAAACTAGGAAAGTTTGAACTTGCTGCACTCAACCTTCTTCCTCGTAGGGAAAGCAAGTGATTCCTAGAACGGAACTAGCTTATTTCACATAGTACAGTGTTCATTAAGGAAGATGTTTGTTTTCTAAACAAACTACTTTAGAAATGAGGCAATTCCACTACCTTCTACATCTTGATAGATTACACAAACTAGGAAAGTTTGACTTGCTGCACTCAAGCTTCTTTATTAGGAAAGCAACTGATTCCTAGAACCGAATGAGCTTATTTCACACAGTACAATATTCGGCAATGAAGATGTTTGTTTTCTCAACAAAGTACTTTACAAATGAGGCGAATCTTCTAACTTGGCCATCTTTTTAGATTACATTAACAAGGAAAGTTTGAACTTGCTGCACTGAATCTTCTTAAATAGAAATTAAACTGATTCCTAGAAGCTAAATTAACTTATTTCACACAGTACAGTGTTCGGTACTGAAGATGTTTCTTTTCTAAAGAAACTACTTTAGAAATGAGGCGAATCTACTAAGTTGTGCATCTTTTTAGATTACATTAACAAGGAAAGTTTGAACTTGCTGCACTCAACCTTCTTTATAGGAAAGCAACTGATTCCTAGAACCGAATGAGCTTATTTCACACAGTACAATGTTTGGCAATGAAGATTTTTGTTTTCTCAACAAACTGCTTTACAAATGTGGTGAATCTACTAACTTGGCCATCTTTTTAGATTACATTAAAAAGGAAAGTTTGAACTTGCTGCACTCTACAATCTTCGTAGAAATTAAAGTGATTCCTAGAAGCGAATTCACTTATTTGACAAAGTATAGTGTTCGGTACTGAAGATGTTTCTTTTCTAAAGAAACTACTTTAGAAATGATGTTAATCCACTGACTTGTACATCTTGTTAGATTACACAAACTAGGAAAGTTTGAACTTTCTCCACTCAACCTTGTTCGTAGAAAATCAAGTGATTCCTAGAACGGAACTAGCCTATTTCACATAGTACAGTGTTCAGTAATGAAGATGTTTGTTTTCTAAACAAACTACTTTAGAAATGAGGCCAATCTACTAAGTTTTGCATCTTTTTAGATTACATTAACGAGGAAATTTTGAACTTGCTGCACTCAACCTTCTTTATAGGAAAGCAAATGATTCCTAGAACCAAATGAGCTTATTTCACACAGTACAATGTTAGCAATGAAGATGTTTATTTTCTCAACAAAGAACTTTACAAATGAGGCGAATCTTCTAACTTGGCCATCTTTTAGATTACATTAACAAGGAAAGTTTGAACTTGCTGCACTCAAATTTCTGTGTAGAAATTAAACAGATTCCTAGAAGCGAATTAACTTATTTCACACAGTACAGTATTAAGCTACTGAAGATGTTTCTTTTCTAAAGAAAGTACTTTAGAAATGAGGCCAATCTACTACGTTGTGCATCTTTTTAGATTATATTAACAAGG